>PDGT01000001.1:12249567-12292851 GCA_003671415.1 Megathymus violae
TAATCATGATACTATAAGCTTTTCTAATTTGTCTAACTCCAAGTAATTAATATTATATTTATTTTAATGATTAAATTATAATTGACGCACAAAGTAACATACAATTCATAGAAACGTACCTCATTTAATTACTGCGTCACTTCTTTGGTTACTCTAAGTATTATTTTCATTACCTAATTGTGAACGAACGCCCACGAAGCTATGTGGGTGGCGAAGTCACGAAATCAGGTAACTGAGTCTAGGTCCATTTAACGGGTTACGGTTTGGGTACATGTACCTACATAAACAGTGATTCTGACGTTGTTTAATTAAAATAACAGACAGCCTTCCAAAACGGTAAGGCAAATTAACTGAGTTCACCAGCTTTCAAACAACATACTTTTTATTTAAGTAATACAAAATTCTAATTAAACACTCAATTTATTCATTTAATCTATAACTGTAATGGACATTTGCTTACACCAGTCTGTATACTAAATATTTACTTAAAGTAAGTATTCCAAAAAAAACGGCTGCGTGAAAGAGATCGCTGTATTAGTGATAAAGTCCCCAATTGTACTTCAATTTCATAAATGTTACTTATCATTATACACCATTACACCACAATTATCAACGACAACGATAAAGATAATTTGTTATGTAGGTATTCCTACAACTTACATTGGTACAGGAAATAATATGAGAACGATATTCGATAGTAATTTAACTTGGAAAGCGCATATCGCTGAAGTTAGCCGGAAGATTCAGTTCTTGCATTTGCTGAGATGACTTCAAAATGTCTTGTTCTTCTAAACTAGCTTCTCGTTAATTTCAAGTATAATAGACAATACCCGTTTATTTGATGTCACTCAGGAGCTCCTAAATAAACTTGAGCGCTTGCAAAATTTATTTATTCGCTTTATCTTCGGACTCAAAAAGTGCGATCGAATATCTCAGGATCTCAAGTGGCTTTCGATTTGCCTTCGCAGGAACACTCGGCTTCTGTGTGTACCTACACTTTAAGATCTTGCATAGCCATACTTCTCCCTTTTGCCTTCGCTATCGTACCTCTGTACTTACCTCTGATCGTCCTCCAGGTGTATCATGCAGGTCACATTTGAAAACTCTCCTTAACTTTCTTACATATAAATCTAGCTTTTATTCTCATTATCTCATATTGCTATCTTTTAGTGTAACAGATTCAGAAACATTCTTGATATGTTAAAAACGCATCATTGATTTTCACCGCTTGATGACAATGATCTATGTATGTAATTAGTATATGTATAAAATAGAAATATACTGTACTTTTATTATTATTTAAAAAAGTGTTTGTATATATCGCACCCTTATAATGAAAGGGACTTAACTAAAAAATTGCAATTTATGGGAAATGACGAAGAAAGTTTTCAAAAATGTATGGTCTTGAGTAAATTTAAAGAGAGGTTTTCCCTTTTTCCGTTTCTCACTCGTAATTCGGGCTCTTTTTCACCATGGAGTTTTATAATAGGCTTTTTTAAGTAAATTTATAGTAAAATCTGGAATTTCAGGAATTTTGAGTTAAGTCACTTTCATTCTAAAGGTACGAATATAATCTTAATGTTTGACATTAAATATTATATATTATTATATACCATTAGCGGCACACTGCAATACACGGGATTTCTCATAATTTAGGTGGCTTAAAGAGTATTCCACTACCGTCCTCCAGTGCAGATCCATAGTAGAAATTGAGTAATTATAAAAAAAATTTTCAAACAGAGACCCATGGATCGTAGTGTCAATTACTGCAAACATATAAATTGAAAGATTGTGGGATTCTTTTTGAAAAGTTCGTTCTCAAAATGCAACTTAATTTGACGAATGAAACACGAAATACGTATTAGTAATTTACTCGACGCAGCACGTTGACCGATTCAAACATGACTATTCAATCGCGACATAATATTTCCAGACAACAACGACTACCATTATCGCGTCGGCGTACAAAAGCCAAATCTTAAGAGATCCAGCAAGATGGCAAGTACTCATGAACAGTTAGCACAAGTTCAGCTGTTATCACACAGACCAGTTTAACTGGAGCACCCTCGGTCTGTCCCAAGGCGCTACGTGACTCGGACGACCGCCAACTTGCTTGACACCTCGACCGATCTATGAAAAAATTATCCAAGTTATAAATGGCAAGAAACTATAAGAAACATCTTCGAACAATTACGGCGTAAGATTTTATCTGCGAAAATTAAATGTTATTTTGTAAGATTATTATTATTTATCTGTGCGATCACAACGAATCATATCCTTTTTTAAATAAATAAGTTGTAACTAAAACTGTCGTTCATACTACAAGAACGTTATGGTATAGCAGTAGCAATTTTGATGCAGCAAGTCCAAAAAAGGAACAGAACCATGAGGTGTGTTACACTGTTGTGATGTTACATGGTAAAAACCAGGTGAAGACCCTAGCCGTAGAAGTCATAGGATAGCTTTTATGTACTACGATGAAAGTTCAACTGGGCCACCGGTTAGGGGATTATGCTGACTTCAAATTACTCTAGTAGGTATCAAGCAAATATTTGATCTTAATCACTCAGACACTTCAAGTTCTTTTTGATGATGTAGAAGGACTGAAACTACATCGCGTGAGGTACTCGTAAATATATTATACTAGTTTCGTGTTAGTAATGTGAATGACAAGTTTAATTTCTTGTAATTTACTTATAAACTCCGTAGTTGTGATTTTGTTTCTCGCAAATAGTGGTTTTCGAAGTAGATAGGTGGGATTGTTAGTCCTTAATCTTATTTTATACAATATCTGTATTCTAGGTTAAGATCATTAAGGTAATAATAAATAATAAGGTAATAACTATTATTCTTTTTTTTCCTTGCTTTATTCATACCGGTTAAGCATATTCATGTATTAGTATTTATGTACAATCAGGAGAGCAAGTCGCTCATGAATTATTTAGTATTGAAATTTCAGTTTTATCGTTTACTCCTACGTTTTCATAATCAAAACCGCCGATGACGCCCACTCGCTCAGGTAATGAGGTTGATACTGCTTTGTCATTGAAATTCCTCTATTCGAGTAACAAATTGGGGTCGCATATTAAATTACTTGGTGCTATCTATCACTTGTCAGAAACCCAGAGGTGTCATCAGACCCAACGCAGCGAAATTGAACTCTGTCTATTATAGCCCGTACGACATTGGTTTCCAAACTTTATTATAAATATTTTTTTTAAACATTTTCAGTCCTCACACTCAGTTTGAGTGATATATTTTTCTTTCACGTTTAATGTGCTCATACTTCGTACTTCTCAGTCATTGACAGTCCATTATAATCTTCAGTGGACATCATAAATATTTGTAGACCGACAAATATTTTGAGATGTAATTGTCCGTAAAAAAACAACAAACATAACTATCTGAAAATCGCATAAAAGTCCTTCTTCCATTTAAATTAACATTTCAACAATTCCTGTGTTTGTAGCGTTAAAGAATCGCCTAACTTTTCTCCCGTTATATATAAAACTAGCGGCCCCCCAGATTTCGCTCGGGTTAAACAATTTATATATACATAATTATTCAAAATATTATGATTTTTATCTTGTTTGACATCATTAGGTTTACTGATATTTTATAAAGTCTATCTACGCAATCACGTGTTCTGACTAAATACCAATTTTCTTTAAGATCGGTCAAGCCACACTTGAGTTATGACAACACATACATACACATACAGACAGACAGTCAATCAGTAAGTCTTAAAAATAATGTTTATCATGAAATTTGCCAAAAAAATGGAATGTATAGACAGACAGACACCATATATTTATTTAGTAGGTAGTATAGATTAGACATAACCAACTCTATATGTTTGTAATTTCAATATATTAAAATTACGGTGTGTCGGTGTGGGTTAATTCAGTTACCGCCAAAGTCTATCACGTGTAATTCGCAATATGTTTGAGAACGAAGGCTATACTAAATTTTATAGACGCCCATAAGCTTCTTGTAGCGGTAACATCTGCCGCCTATGAACACTTTAAGATTATAAGGTGTCAATTTAGCCATCTATAAACCTTGCTGAGTAATTTATAACACAGGGCATCGAAGAAAATACAATTTCAGCTTCCATCAGCTTTAGGTTCGTTATACGCGTACAGAAGGTGTAATCGTTAAGAGTTGCTAGACAATAATTCTAGATTATGAAATATAGGATTTTTTTACAGTAGCAACTTTGTTGTTTAATGAATTTACTTAATAATATTACTGTCATTATTAACATAATTATTAAAATAATTAATGAAACCGAGTCATTGTTCTCGGACCCTTGTTTATTATTCTTCTTTTGTAAATATATAAACGCTGAGGAACTTGTCTATGGAAGTTACAGTCTCATATTACAATTTTATTTTAATCCTTTTTGTCATTATTACAATATGCCATATTTTTCCTTCGTAGCTTAGAGTTTTGTATGCAAGACTTTAATAATTATATATGTACATGTATATGTATATTATGAAAATCTGATATACAAAGCTATACCTCTCAGTTATACCTCTTGAAGAATTTATTTCCGATAAGACACGGTTCTAACCAGATCACAATTGGTACGTTTGTACCGTTTGTACCAACGCTGGGTACGTTTATTACAAAATTTCATACACATAATCTACAAGATAAGTATCAGCCCTAGCTAGTACTTCTTCAAAAATAATAGTTCAATAAGAAGATAAGCAATTAGGCACCGTATATCTCTTAGATAGATCTCTATGATTTAGATGCGGCCACTTGCGTGACTTGAATTCAAATTGACACGGACTCAATACAAATAGCCAGGGTGCGAAATTGAACAATATCCTCATATTTCAGCCCAATCCTACGGCCTGAATATTTCACTAGCGTTCCACTATGTGCTTAAAATACATACCTGAACCAGATCGTAAATCTATACTCTTGGGTAGTTAGTATGCATCGCGCCTTAAGTAAAGCTTTGTGCATACATTTCCGTCTTTAAAGGATAATGAGATTTTCAGATGTGGGAATACAGTTAAGATTAAAATAAAATTATACATGAAATCTATTCAGCTTAACATTTTGAGGTAGCTTGCGGTAAAAAAATTGTGTAGATTCGTCCTATAAAAGAAAACATTACTGAGAATTGTCATTAAGTTTTGATAGTAATATAAAGATCATGGGGTGTTCAAAATACTTTAGATATTTTATAGCTCCCTGGTCAACGCCTTTTTAAAACGTAAATATTTTTATCCACTCAGTACCAACATTTAAATATAGTTGAATTTTAGTGATGATAAAGTGAGCACGTAAGCGCACAAAAATTTTTCTTGCATTAATTAACCTTTACGTCAATAGGGTAACATTTTACTTCGTGTACAAAGTTTCCATTGCAATAAGATGAGACAGTCTGGTGGTTTAATATAATGTCCACTTTGTCGACACACTTTTATTTGTAATTTTGCGAGAACAGATCCATTTCTCGGAATAAAAAGGATCCTATCGTCAAAATCTGCTCAGTGGCATTATTTAAGACGTGCTCAGACAGACAGATAGAGAAAATAATAAGTATTGACCTCTATCTAGATAACATAATCTACCTACATTAAAATTACTAAAAAATATTGTAATACAGATTGGGTCCAATCATTACTTAACTATCACTAGTTTCGGTGAATAAACGCAACTTCAGGAAATCTGCATACCAAAGAGTTCGCCATTGTGTTTTTAAATGTGCTATGTGAGATCTATCAATTTACACTTGGACAGCATGATGAACTGCCTTCATCATACGAGGTCATCAATAAAATAAACATTCATTAATTTATGAATTCATTCAGTCACGTCTTTTCCTTAAATTAAGTAAAACATGACACAACTGAACATGCCCTTTCATTTATACTCAGGTAATTGCAAGTCCTTCCGAAATCTCTTTATGCTGGATATGGGAAACTTCGAAGTAAATTAACATGCAAATACATTCTTTGTCAGTTTCTCTTACACGAGTATTATAATATTACAGGAATCTAAATTATATCTGTAATTAATAATTAAGTTGTCCATGATTTATTTCGCGTCATATATTTCGTTGCTCGTTTCATATGGCTATAAAACATTTGACTTGTGGCCTAATGTCATTACAAAGCTTGAAATTTTCCAGGTTCTCAACGACTTGAGTGGAATATCTTCACGCAAGGCAGTCATATATGTACATTCACAATTTTATATAAAAATAATTAAAAACATTGTGGATTTCAAGAGTTGCTGAAATATTCATTATTTTTTATTCAAGTGTGAACTGACTATATTTGTCTGTAAGAAATTTCATTTTCTGGCTCACGTCGGTGTTCGCGGCTGATACGAGTCTTTAGGTCACAGCTCATTAGAGCCACCCAGCACCCGACACGCACCGCCTCGCCTTGAGCGGTGAGTATTCTTTATATGGACTTGTATGAACATGCGCTCACTACATCAACTCCGTAGTATCACCGGAACGTCTCGCGCGCGAGGTGTCCACGGGTGGACAGCGAGTAATCCACTCGATGATGGCTTGTTGATAGCTTGCTTGCCTCACGTGAACCGCGCGATGTAAAATTTGACATCACTAAACACACGTGCGCACCTAAAGCCGAACGCTTGTAGACTGCTCGAAAATTCTTTGACAACGCTAGGTCCAGTCGTTGACCACGCAAGGTCTACTCGTTGACCACGCGAGGTTCACTCGTTGACCACGCAAGGTTCACTGGTGACAACGCGGTGTCCACCCGAGGACAACGAGTGGACGCCGAGCGACGTGGCGGTGCGGGTCGGGTGCCGGGTGGCTCTAATGAGCTGTGACCCTTAAAGAGGAGTGTGAATAGGTTTTTATTAGTTAGTGCGATCATCGTTGTTGATTTCATCACCATTTACTATCAGGTGGAATTATTGTCAAGCATAAATTTATTTTATGTAAAAGAAACAATACAACATTATGTAATAAAAACATAAAAATTAACTTACATTTTTTATCGAAAGCAATTTAATCAGAAATTCAATATTAAAGAACATAACGTTAGGTTAAATTCAGATGAACGAGTTTCACTTCGCGCGATTAAAAATACTTGAACAATTTAATGTACAGAGACATCACAATTACCCTTTCATAATGTTGGCGTCGGCATACGGCAGTTAATTAGCGCTCTAATTCTATGTACTTATTCCTCTTTTATGTTAATTAAGCAGACAAGCTGATCGTGAGTGGTCATCACCACCAAGTGATAAACGGATAATTAATTGATAAGTATTAAGATAAATAATTAATTATATATAAAATTAAAATAATTGATTAATTAGTTATTATAATGATAATTACAACACCAGGCACATCTCTGCTCCGTTCTCGATAAAAGGAAGCGATGAATCTCTTCCTTAATGTCACAATTTGGTGTTGAAGCTACAAAGAAAAGTTCAATTAACTTAATTCGTTTGAGCATATTACAACAAAAGCAAACTTATTCAACCATTTGAATTTAGACAACGTTAAAATTAACTAGATGTAGCTAATCAAGCAATTACAAAATCTAACCGCCTTATGCACATACTTAATGGAAGGAATCTTACAGTAGACTCCTTTGATGACCAGCGGAATATAACTACCATGAAATTGGTTTGGACCTGGATATAGACTGAACTACTTTTATTTATTATTACTATTATTACATACGCTTCGACACAAATCTGCACGTTCATGCAAACTTATCCTAACCAATGCAGCGGACGCTGACAACTGGATCTAGAGCATCCGATAACGTCACTTGACGTGTCGACTCAGTTCCCTTCGTATTCACTTTGATTTAAAATGTACATTCTGTACAAATCGACTGTAAGTGTTGCGCTGTTTGAATAACGTACCTAAGGCAAAAAAAAACCTGTCTGAAAATCGATATTACGATGACAATATTTAATTTTAAACTAAAACTCTGTAACTTGCATAGTCTTTTATTATTGTAATTTTCTGAAGTTGTGTTTTCATATATATTTTTTTGTGTAAAAAATATGAAACTAAACTGTTATACACTCTATAAAACAAAACGAATTTAAACAATACCGTACGTCTTAAGCACTGTAATTGCATTTTCCTGCCAAGTCAAACTGACATTACCAATTCGGGTGATATTGAGATGTCTCCAGCCTACCTCTGAATAAATTGTTCTAAATGTCTTTGCCTTTATTATGTTTAAATTTGATTCCAACATATTTAAATACTACCATATGTAGGTACCTACGTGCTTTGAATAGTTTGAGCTAAAATTGATCCATTAATGAAATGTTACTTTGTTTAATGAATTTGAAACTTTATAAAATTTGGGCTTCTAATTAATTCATGTAAACTGACAATCACATATCCTCATCATAAATATATAAACCAATCTTGAATGGAACAGCGTGGTGTAGTATACTAAGAGTCACCATAAGTGTAATGAATAATCCGTGCTCTGCATTGCGCCGTAAATGGGATGTAGAATTTACCCCGATTTTAAATTTTTATACATTAATATAAATGTGTATCTTTACAATATAACAAAGACCCAACATATTACATCAATATTAGTGCTGGACACCTGGAGACATAACTTAATTGGAGCCAGTGAGACTTTTTCTAGATCCTCTAAATACTAGTAAAATTGCTATACATAAACGCGAACTCGATAAATTTTAAGAATTAATGTTTTTGTAATAATAATGGTAATATAAGTACCGTATTTTACAATTATAAGCTTCAACTCCTACCCAGTCCCTGTTTAGTAAATGAGTAGTCGGTTATTTTCCTTTTATTGATTTATTAAAAAATAGTTAATTATTTGCTAAAATCGGACATAGTATTTCCAATAAATTAGTTAAGGTTAAATGGTGGAAATTGGGGTATTTGAGTACAAAATTCGGTCACCAAAATTCAGTCACCAGTTTGTTTTCGAGCGAGCTCTACAACATTCGCTACGGATATTAATGCAATCATTTTTAATATTGCAGCCTCCGGTATAATTCGGACTCGATGAAAGAGATATTGTTCATTGGTTACTCAGATATGAGGCAGTACTTCAATTACAAGATTTCAATTGACGCAACCTAACAAGATTTTTGTATATTAAAAGCCAAGCCAACAAACAAGCAGATGTTACATCTATCAAGTTACTGACGCCCATACACGCTCATAACACTAAAAGGTATTTACGCGTATCGGCTTCAAAGAAAGTGATGAATCGTTTTCATCGTCGATTTTATCGATTGTGATCGATCACAATCTCTCCGAGATGGCGACTGACAAACATGAGATATATTTCATGGATGATTCTAAAATGAGAGAAATAATTAGCCAAGCATGTAAAGAACTTTATCACTATTCACGAGTGCCTTCAAGAAATTGGGTGGTACAGGCCATCATTACCACCCAACATTATAGACCAGACAAGGTCCGACACGAATAGAGGAATTTATCTTTACATTTAGGATAACATAGCCTTTTACTATTCATAGTTGTAACATACTAATGTACGGTAACGCTCTTATGCGTGATGTGAAAATCAGTAGTAATTTTTCGTCGCAAGTATCATTTATTTGTAACAATGATTTCATATGATAAATCTAATTTTTGTCGTTTCGTTTCCGCTTTAAGACATTTTTCAGTTCTAGATGGATATACAGACAGACAGAAAGACAAAATTAGTATTAATTTACTTTGCATCAATCCGCAAGCACAACATATGATGGTGTATACTTATATACATGCATAGAACCTCCCTCCCTCCCACAAAGGAAAACATGCATTTATGAGAAATAAAAGTATCTACCAACATACTTACGGTCACCAACACTTGTTTCGCTCCGATACAGAGTATCCTCAGGGTGATTAGGCTCTAAGAGTGTTAACCGCAAATGCGGTTGACAATGAATTTCCGCAAAGTAACGCTTGATACTATCAACTAGAAAGACAAAAAACTTGAAAGGGATAATAATTGGGTTCGTAAGTCATACAACGAATATTTCATTAAAATATGTTAATAAAACTCTATGTTAATAAAATAAAACGTTTCTAACTTCATCAAGGTGGTTTTAAATTCTTTTAAACGAATATTTTATAATTGACTTTATTCTGCTACAGTCTATAAATTACGGAGTACTTAATTAGAGGTTGATACTTAGGAGACACTTAGTTATATCTGATCACTGAAAAGGGATCGATAGCAGGTAAATTTGATGACTTTTGCGACTTACGAAACAATGAAAAGCTTTGAAGTTATAAATTGAAAGGTGTGGGCGTAAAGCAATTTAACACTGGAGGCGTTTTTATTTAGTCCTCTTGCCTTATCTGTAAAATGAATAAACAGTAGAAAAATTCCCGACAAACATATCTGTGTTCATTATTTTATTTCAACCAAATTGGTGCTTTTCTTTTAAATACTGCCACCAAATATTTATATAGTTCAGCATCATAATGCTGGTCCATATAACACAATTAATTACTACTCTGCCAAATTTACTTTAGGTCATAATATACACTAATCGCGATATCACATATTTTTTAAGGATATTAAGATAAAAACATACAAATATGATGTATAAATATACTTCAGGTTGTTCTAGTCTAGCTAGTTCTAACCTAGTCTGCTAAAAAATCGGATATAAATACAGATGAATGTAGCAATACGCACAGGAGACCAATTATTTTATATCTGAAAGAATGATACAACATATGGAATAATTGGATTGTTAACTAATTGGCGTTGTAAATCGATATCAATAACTTGGTTATGCGTATGACTAACATATTTTTATTGTTATTAGTTGAAAAGCTATTTCATTCGCTATATGATGGTGAGTGACAGCCGTAAAGAACATATTGCGAAATAAAACGGGATTTGCATGTTTCTTTATCGACTCTCCGACTTTACAAAAAAAACGCACGGTAGTAATAATTATTAAACAGGTGAGTAAATATTCATGTAAATATATAATAAGACTCAGTATATTATATCAGTATTAACATTAACTTTACACAGCTGACCCGCTGACTTGCCATCGCAATGCACCGGCAATTGTTTTCGGGAACCATCGTTTTCCATTGTTCTACGTGCTTCAGTCCTTGTGTGGCGAGGGATATTAATAGATATACACTATTTAAACAGCTAGCTCAGTGTACACTATACATGAATATCCGTTACTTAACGGACTCAGGTGTCTCAAAACACTCTTGTGACGAAACTAGGACGTGAAAATTGCAAAACGAAGTACTCTAATACGAAACTACACCAACCCTGCAGGGGCTCGCTCCTGTCTAGTAACGGTACTACATAATTGACGACTTCCGGCGACGCTCCAGTTTTTGCGGAACTTTTAAACATCTACAGATTACAACCAAAATATAAAACTTTCATATTTCGCTTGTATTTGTAACTAACTAACCCCTACAAGTTGAACAACCAAATTAAATGGATTACTATTCCTTCACCATATGATACTTCTTAGAAAGCACATTAAACAAACCACAACGCAGTAGAAATGATTAGAGAGTAGCGACACTACATATGTCTTAATTCGCTGCCTGTTACCATAGTAATGCAGCAGCGCGCGTTGTCAGATGTATCATCATATTTTTGATTGGGTAATCTGGACGCTTATTCGTCAGCGTACCCATCGCATATTGTTTCAGATCTAATTTTACACAAGTTGCTAGTGGGCGCTAAATATTGTCGTGGCAGGGATAGTCAATATAGGAAAGTGGTAAATGCGAACTGCATTATGCCCTGGTCTTAGCTCTACGACCTATGAACATCTATAACTAATTTTAATTAGAAATTAGTCCTTATCTGAAATAAGTCATGAGTATTCATACTCCTAATGACGGAATGCTTTAATATTAAGTTGCACTGAGCCCAATAGTCTTATAACTCAAAGCCAACATTACTTGAAGCAAATACTTCCCGTTGGAATGAATAAATAGTATAGTGTGAAGAATCAAGCTGGCAAACTTGAGTGCTGCATAGTACGAATTAAGCAAACCCATTCCGAAAATAAAATTTATGATCAACAGACAGAGTGATTCAAATATGTTTTACGTCATCTTCTGACGAAACACGTGTATGTTCAGTAACCGGAATGTTGGAAACGCAACAAAAAAATCTAGGTGGAAAAGATTAAATGATATAAGTTTGAAATTTGGACGTATTAGTTATTGGTATATTCAACATACCTTTCATACTTCGAAGTATATAGACAGGTTGGTAAGCTAATTTATAATATAACTATTAATATTCACTACCATCTATAGTATACTCTAAGTGATTAATCCAGCAATCACGTGAAGTACCTAGTCACTGTAAGTAATTGTCTATCAAATTTAGATAATGTGGTGGTCAAGACTCAATTAATCACTTTCTCCATTTACACACACACCCATAACATGTAATAGAATGCAGGTAATATTATTAAAAACATTCATTTTTTCAAATTTTTTACGTTGTGATTGCAATTCGTCCTTGTTTTCCTTAATTTTTATTTTACCAATACCAAGTACATTTACAAGCATATCGGTATTTATATCGGTGTCTACCAATCTGCAGTTGGCCATCGTGGTCGACTATGTCCTTAACCTTTAATTCGAGAAGGAGCTCAAACCAATTTGTAATAATGATTAATGATATTATTTTTTTACTTTTTGCGTTGGTATATATTTCTTTGTGTAATAATAGCCGGTAAACCAGCCGACAGGTCATTGGTGACAAGTGTCAAGTGGTCAGCATATACATCTTCAATAGCAGGACATCCTTAGTAATCGAAGTGTAATTGGCCAAGCAGGAAGCGCTAACTCTGCTTGTTAACTAAAGTTCCAGCTCTGCATCAAAACAATAAAAAAAGGTGAATTATTTTTAAAATTATGATATTAGCTATCCATATAAGTAAAATAAAATTCTACCATCGTGCATGGGTCCCGTTAATTAAGCTCGATGGTACAGAACCAGCGACTTCTTCTTCTATAATCTGAATTTGTGTCATAATCTCGACCGTTCTTCAGTAGAGTGCACAACAAGCAGGATCATTTGTAGTTAAAATAATCTTAATTATAATTCGTAAGTTTATACTATTCGACATTTAAGCACAATTAAAAACAGTATTTGTGTTCAACAAATGTAATAACCACAAAATTATCATGAATTTCTTACCGCCTTATCATATATCATATAACAAAATAAATCACATTAGCTCTCCTCTGTTAAAGCTCGCACAAATGTGTTGGTCATACGCGTTCGAGAGAAAACAATTTTACAAGTATAACGAAAATCATTTTAATGATAGATATGAGATCTCCTCGTGTACAAATATTAGAATTTCATGTTTGTATATCAGAATAAGTCACAATAATTTTTACATTTAAAATAAATTGAATTTATAGGTACCATTAATTTTAAAATTTTATCTTGATCAGATTCGGTATTATAAACACGAATTGTAAAAGTCCGGCGAGTATTTCAATTGGCAGTGGAAATTTAAATGAGTTGAGTCAATTCAGTATTCCATATCTCTATAATAAAATGCACTGGATTAATGATTGTATGTACTCGTATGTTCAATTCGTTATCACAAGTTTGTGTGCATAGTCAAAATGAATATGGAAATATTCAAAATTCTGGTGTTTACTTCATATTCAATGGTGTTGTATTGTTCTGATCTTTTAATTCTTACATGGAGTTCAGATTGAGTTTTTATGACTATTAAAAAGTTCTATGCGTATAAATTTTTTTACTTATGACAACGCATGTCTGTCAAAAGACCTAGTCCAATTTTAATGATTCCATTTTAATTGGATAGGCTATTAGTTATAAAATATTACTTAAAATTTATAAACATAGAAACACAAGACTGTAAAAAATCATTTATAATTTTCTTCGTCTAAACAAATGTTATAGAGAGAAAAGCTTTGTTTGTTTGTCAGTTACGGATAAATCATCGATGGATCAAAACTTCTGAACTAATTTTAAAAATTCTTTCTCCTATGGAAAGTAATATTATAAGAGAGTTACATGGGCTGTATTTTATAATAAAAAAAAAATTAGAAATCCTTACGAACATTACATTGATGTAACAAAATATTTAAATCTTTACAACGCTCTTCAATCTTTTTAACGCTAATGTCAAGATGATACTCTTTGACTGTTATCAAAGTTACTACACTAAAGACTCATTCTCAAAGTGAAGCGACGGCGTGTTGGTAGTGTGTAATATTTGTAATAATGCTGTTTTTATAATATGATTTTAATAATTATTTTATTTTATATATCATTTTCTAGCTATATAAGCTTGAGTTATGACTTGTGCTCAGTAAAGCGGGCGATAACGGCAAAATTTTTTTTAAACATGATTTAGTATTCAGTAACCTATACTGTATACTAGCTTAGTATATAGCTAGCGGTTTAATATACTTTAATAAATAAGTAATACATTATTAGTCTATGAGAGTACTCAAATAAATCGAGGTTGTTCTCATATAAAGGGTCGAATAACCTTTTTATTCGACCCTTTATGTGTATGATTCATTTTCTCTCTGCTAATCGATTACAATGAATCATAAATATTGTTTAAATAGGAGATAATGGGGTATTTTGAATTTTTTTGAATGTAAATAGCCGACAAACGAGCAGACGAGCCATCTTTTAGTAAGAGGCCATCGTCGCCCATGGACATCAGTAACACTAAAAGTATCACTGATGTGTTTTTGCCCAAGAAATAAGAAGAAGGAAATATGTTAGTGTTTTCTAGCCGATTTGTAGCAATGACTACTATAAAACTTTATGGTTCTTTTTAGTCACCGTGTTTAAAAGAAAGAAAAAAAATATTAATGCGGCTTACAGTACAACATAAAGAAACCAAATAATACAAAAAAATACTATTCTTAGAACATATTGACTCATATAGTTATATAAAAAGTGTTATTGTTTATAAAAAATATTCAAAATAAAACACCTTTTATTCATTTTTTCCCTAAAGTTACTAAGTAATTGATAACTGTTTTAATCATTAATTCTGTGAAAGGTTTTTTAACGAAGGGTCGTGAGACCATCCCAATTAATTTGGGTCCGCCATAACCGAGAACTTTTGTATCATAACAATTTTTCCTTATAGACCGAAAAACTTGTCTGTTCAGCAGATGCCAAGATTGGGAAAATTCTTAGCGGCTATTTGTAGCCTTCTAAGAGGACACAGTTCTGTCGTCCTAATTAAGGAGGCCTGAAATTATTTGATGTCAACTTATGTAATGTATATACGTATGCAATTTTTTTATATGATTTGACGTCAATACTAATGGCAATTAACTTGTTTATTTCTGATTTAAGCTTACGAACGAGGACTCATGAGTTTCCCCATTCGAAACAAAACTAGTAACAACTTTAAGCAATGTACGGAAATCTTCTTATGTGCTTACATTGCAATACAAACAGAATGGTAATCCAACGAGAATCCGCTTTAAGCGCATTATGTGCTCGATTGTGAAACTTGGGACAAGTATTGGCGTGCGTGGCCATCGATATATTTAGATATAAGTATTAGAGACCTAGTTCACCGATAACGCAGTTGTTTCAAAATATTTGGAACAATTTAAATAAATGCTGATACACATACATCCTATTATTAGAGTTCTTGGTGTTGCAGATTGCATATATAAATTAAACATCGCAAACATATAGTATGGGAGAACAATTATTATTTAGTCATATTAATTTCTCTCTGGGAATTGAAACCAAGACCTTTTGTTCAGCAAGCAGGGTTATTATCAATTAAGCTGCAAGGCCATCCGAAAATAAACGTCGGTCATCTCGCATGGGTATTGTTGTTATTGTTACAAAATTTGTAAACATAATATGTATGTATAATATATTTTCGCGAATATTTTATGTATCCTGTACAAATTTGAATATTTTTCCGTGAATTGTAAAAAAAACTTTCCATTGTGTGTTGTTTTATGGTCTTTCCATTTGATACCTCAATGACCACTTGAAAATTCTAATTTTACCCTTCTAATTTGCCCCTAAATATCGCCTCCATAATTAAATTTCAATTATTTTCGTAATATATGCGTGAAAAGGAACGTGAGCGTATCTCAAAGAGACTTAATTAGACTGAGTTATGAGTAACGATCTCTTATGATTAGTAATTATTTTTGTATTATAAACACATAACACCATATATAACACACAAATATTGTATACGTTAAAGGATTAGGTAGAATTATAGATGTAAAACAGCGATTGATAACAGATATTTATCCAAAGCAGTCGTTGATAAGTGACAACCTATAAAAGCGGATGAATATCAATTTATCCATCTATTTATGTTACATTTTTTTGTAGTTTAAATTGAATACTGCGTTGGTTGAAATCGTTGATAACTGCCCTTACATCAATAGATACAACAGACCAGGAGTATCAAATACATAATAAGACTCATCCATCAAAACACTACCTATACTACTATGTAAATCGGTAGTGTTTCTGCGTCTGTACATTCTATTGTTTGGTAAAATTTCATGATACATATTTGTTTTATGACTCACTGACATAAATTTGACCATTCTGAAAAATTTTGTCTCTTTGTCTGTCTTTCTGTATGTTTGTGTTGTGTTCTATAGTAGGTAGATATATATAATTTATTTTTTCACGTCCTCTCATATGTGTATGATTCTATCTACCAATAAAACGCATTCTGCTATCGTCCGTCTTTTCTTTAATACACTACAGTTTGTATGTCCCGTTATAACTCAAGAACGGCTTAGAGCAACCTTAATGAAAATTGGTATGTAGTGAGAACACGTGTTTTCGCAGATGATTGTCAAAATTTCATTAAACCTAATTATGTGTAATCGAGGCAAAAAACATAAAATTTTGGGTAATCATGCATATATAATTAATTGTTCAACCCGAACGAAGTTTAAGTGGGCCGCTAGTTATATAATACTAGGATAATTGTCCAATAAAAAATCTTTCACTATTCAATTACCCGAGAAATCAAAACGTTACCTCTTACGTATAAAACTATTGGTATTATTTTTACCCTTCTTGAATACCTGAGTTGGGTTGACACCGCAATCGTTACAATAAAAAATATGGACCGTGTTACTATTTAGTTCTTTACAAAAACATACTACAATATTCCTATTCAAAAATCAGTGGTGTTAGGACAGAATTCATAATTGTTCATAAAATACTTACATACGTAATGTATATGTGGCGATATAATTTCCAAACATAATTTGTCAATATTAATATACAGTACGAATTTCATTATTAAACCAAAGCGTTAAAACTGTGGCGATATAATAATCCCAACTAATTTAGTAACTAGTTAAAAGTTGTAACGGTAGGAAAACTCTGGAAACATTCCCGTTGTAGCAATGTAATTCGCAGTGTGTACGAGGCTATGACATTACAGCTATGTGTGAGTTTGTGTGTGTGTAAATGAAACTATTTTCCGAACCTTCATATTTGTGAACTGTTTATTAAATAAAGTTTAGGTTTTTTTAGGTATTAGTATATTCAATGAAAAAATGGAAGCTAGCGTCACTTCTGTCTAACCATAGAATAATACCATCATACCAGTAATTGAGAAAGATACAAATATTTAAACATTTATTATAATCATATCTTTACTATCAAGCAGTCTTAAAAAGTGTTATTAACTATTAAGTCGAATTAAAAATGTCCTAGCGTATGATATATGATATGAGGGTCAACCTAATTGCCTGTAAACTTTCATTAGTTATCTATATTAATATTATAAAGAGAGTGCGAATTTTGTGACTTTTGTGAGTTTATGTCTCGTATGTGTATGTGAAAGGTTATCTTCAGATCCACGGCACCTATTTGAAAACATATTTTACCATTTTAACGTACTTTTTTTCCGGATGGACAAACGCTAGATGTCAAGTATGTGTACATATAATCTATTATTCAACCCCGAACGAAGTCTGAGCGGTCCACCAGCAGATAGGTATTAACATTAAATTTGGCATTATAAAATACTGCAATCAACAACTTCAAAATGTTGGTCACATCGGTTGTGACATTTTAATCCGGTAAAAGTGCACATGTGCAGTGTAATCCAATTGTATATTCAGTTCAGGAAGGCGACCGTGATGAATTTTAAATTAACGCCGTACAACACTGACCCAACTTATATTTCAACACCTTATATTGTATACATAATCATAATTTTTATACTAGCTGCAAATAAATGTCCAATACTCGAAAATTTTCTTCCTTAATAAAGAGTATTATAATCAAGAAAATAATGTTCGTGTTACTTTAAGAGACGAAAGTAACTTTTGTAAATTCATTTTCATTCATCACCTAAACTATAGTAACCTGGGCCCCTAATTACATGTTCTTGCAAAGGAGTAGTGCCGGGTTAATTGAAGGAAATTTACTTAAAGCGGCACCCCATACATATGTACCCATGCAAGTTTGCACGCCAGTGTTCGCTTGACTGTACACTTACCTAGTTGCATTAAAATTTGCATGCTGATTATTCAACCCATGCACCTCGTGCATACACTTTTTTAGTTTTGATATAGCGCTATTCCGTCAGCATGTAATTTGCCCTGCAATTAATTATAATAATATAATGTGAAGAATAAAAATAAATAATGAAAACATTTATAATTTACATTTACACTTTAAAATTACTACAAGTAATTCCGTACTTCTTAGCCAGGTGGTAAACCCGACCCGGCCGAGGATATGCAGACCGTTTATACCCTGATTCCAAACGTCAACATTGACCAAATCTCCACCCTGGCCCGGAATATCCATACTTCCCACTCAACACCACCAGTTACTTAGTTCTTTATAATGACCCAAGCGCCTAGCGCGCTTTCCCGAAACACTGGTCTAGTGAAACCCGAGAGCGTTTCACTCATGTCATTGAATACGCGTGATCTGCGCGCCAACATCCCAGAATTAAATGAATTCGTTCGCAATAGTGAACTATTCAACTAATTAACCTGCACTCACGAACATTTTATACCATGGCACGATATGTAGGCTAGGCATGATTGGCCATCCATCCCTGATCATAGCCTCAGTCTACAACCCATTTAAAAAGCGACTTAGAGAACCTCGTTTCGCTTGGTAACTCCGTCATTCTATTTGGAAATTTCAACTCTGAACATACCGACAGGAAGTGCCTACCGATCAACGGTAACAGCATCAATTTTCATAACTTCACCAGGGTGCTGAATGTATCGGGGATCCCCCGACGTACTCGATTTGGCCCTAGTCAAGGGGGTCGCTCTTAATTTAAGGGCGATCAAAATTCTCAACGACTTGGACTCGGACCATCGTCAAGTCTCTCGAAAACTCGGGCCTTATGCCCCTGCCCAGTCCACCTCCCCGAAAGGCTAAAGGAAATCTTTCATCACAGGAATTAACGCCCCCAACTCACCGCGTTCTGTCTTCTCCGACAACTTCGATAGTACGGATAAGATAGACAATGTGGTAAACTCTCTTACATAATTAATACACTCTGCTCTCGTGACAACGAGCAGGTGGTAGAGGTGCAAAACCACAAGCTACCACCCGATGTTACTAATCTCATTAAAGACAAGAATGCAGCTCTTGGATTTTTTTCAAGAAACTTTGAAGATTGATTTTACGGGGATTAAAACTAAACAGATAGTTAATTAACCTTACCACCATAAACACCGACCATCAGGATTAAATTAAATAGTAAATAGTTCAGCGACCTCCAATAAGATGAACCTGATGCCATAGCCTCGTTTGCTATTCAACATTGTGCACTAAAACGGGAGGTTGACTTGAACCGTTTGAATGCAAAAAAATAATTTTCCATACAATTAATTGTATATAAACTTTTGCTTCGCTTGTGGTAAAAACGAAAAGTTTAGGTAAAAACAGCAACCAAATCAGACAGAGTCAGAGTTGGCGCTGTAAAAAGTTAAATTGAACGAATTCCTGGTCACAGTGGAGACGTGATGAAATTGTTTTTTATGGCATTAAAATGAAAAAGGGCAAACATAATCTTATACTGTCTGCTTTATTGTACAAAATTATGATTATGTAATTAAAAACGTTCGTGTTTATTAGTGCTACATGCGTATTAAGTAATAGAAAAAGCTTATGTAAATATCATCTGCTGGAATTCTATCTATTCTCACATACAGAATTATTGGCGTTGTACGGTATATACAACATATTTCATGTATAATAGTTAATTAAAACACAATAAAAGCTATTGCATTAAAATATTTATTTTAAATAATACAAGTACCTAATAGTAAAGTGCAAATTTTAAACTTTTTTATTTTAAATTTATTTTAAACTTTAGTAAGTTCAATTTTATGGAAAAAAGTTTTCGTCTGATGACAAGTGTACAATTGAGGTTTAGCAAATAAATATATATTACTCATTAAATTCACGGTGTCAGCAATTTATATTTCCCCTATTACGAATATTTTATCAACTTTTTTTCACTTCAACAAGGCCACATTAGGGGAGGGCATCAGGGACTAGAGCCCCGAGGCCGCTACATAAGAGGAGCCCCCACAATAAAGACTGCAAAAAAAAATCTTCCAAATTCCAACGAGAAAGCCCTAGCAAACACCTTTCCCTTTGATATTTTTTTTTAGAATTGAATCAAATGAATTCATAAACGATCTTCGTCTAAACTCGGAAGGTTATGTGCGTTAACGCTAAAATTTAATTTCGTATAATTCTTATTGTTGATTACATTTGTACGTGTTTGTGAAAAGAATTTACTGCTTCCACAATAAATTATTTATTGAAAAACTCGGCTGAAAAAATGTGCATTTTATTTGGATAATTAATACGGACCTGTACTCCTTTGTTGTCCTAGGTCCTGCAGACCTCTAACTCAGGCCTTGAATTTTAGTAACACGAAAGTATGATATTTTAGTATCTCAATTGATTCTTTCTATTGAGAACTGAATATTCTTAATTCCGGATTCATTTTGATTCTTAATAGTAATTTAATCATTACCTATCAGTGACATCACATATGTATATTGTTAGTACAGACTTAGATACGTTGTAACCACAATTATGAGGAAGCGACTAAAGTCGGTGGGCATTTCTATGCGGGGTT
This sequence comes from Megathymus violae, assembly GCA_003671415.1. NCBI lineage: Eukaryota > Metazoa > Arthropoda > Insecta > Lepidoptera > Hesperiidae > Megathymus > Megathymus violae. The sequence goes on from PDGT01000001.1 coordinate 12,270,712, forward strand.
AATTTGATATTCATTCCACACGCGCCGCCTTACCCAGTTCTGTCTGAATATTTGCTATTGGATTACCTGCACGTGTAGAGCGCCCCGATTTACGAGTATATTATGGTTCTGACGCTTCAACCATGTCGTGCAACACCATCGAATCTTAAACGCGATCTCGCTCTTTTTATCTTTTTAAATTTATCGGCCTCCTATTTATAATTTTAGTAAGCATTTCACCAATAAAGCTTTTAACATTCTACGCACCTGCTACATCCTCTCGCCAGCGCCCAGGGTTGACTAGTAGAGAATGCTATTAAGCGTTAAGTTCGCCCATTGTACCCCCCTTCATTTTAAGTTTTATACAATAAAGCCATAAGTAAAATAAAAAAAAATAATATTAATATAATAAATCAATGACAAGAACAACGCTGATTTAACTTTATGACTAGTAACCCGCCCGCACTTCGCTCCAGAAACCCTACAAATAGCACACGAATGGTTTTAGAAATTGATTTTTTCAGTATTTTTTATGTTATAGCCGACAAACGAGCAAACGAGCCACTTGATGGTAAGTAGTCACCGACGCCTATGGACATCAACAAAGTCAAATGTATCATTGATGCGTTTTCGGCCAGAAAATGGGAAGAAGGTAAGAAAGAAAATTAGTAGTTCTATGAATTATACATTTTAATTTACTATAATAGCTGCATCTAGGCGATCTAAATTTTATTATTTACTTTACCCTGCAGGAAAAGATTCATTTCCCGAGATAAAAAACTATTCTAGATTATGACCCATAATGTAAGCTTTTTAAATGCCACGTAGCATCCAAATCCGTTTAGCGGATTTAGTATTTAGTGGTCAGACAGGTAGACAAGAATTCCAAAAAAATATCTATTGACCCCTTTACCCTTAACAAAGTCAACCTTCATAAAAAATTCCAACAAATATTCCATGATCAGATTTGACTCCGTTGCAGTTTTATTATTAGTGTAGATGAAGAAGGAATAGATACAATTTTAAAATTAGGATCACAGTATTTTTATTGTATAACAGCAAACCAACAATCGCTACGCTTCAACAAACTAGGCCTTACGCTTAAAATAGTACATGCATTGTTTTGGGTTTATTTTTATCGTTCTATGAAATAATGTATAACTTTGTTTTTATTAACGGATTGCAATTAAATGAGCTTTAAATATTAAGTGAGTTACTTACTACAAAATATTAAGAACTGAAAACGATAACGAAATCAGTTAAGCCGTTTCTGAGATAAGCGCGCACAAACGCACAGATAAACAGATAAAAATTCTAACAACTATTGTTTTGGGTTCATTTGCGTTAATAAAGACCCCTAATAGTAGATTTTCTCATGTACTCTTCATACAGGAAGCGTTAAAAAGCATTAATGTTTTATTTTATGTATAGATCAATATTATACATAATTATAATTTTAATGAAAAAGTCTAACGTTTCTTAAAATTGGATGTAACATAGGAAGGTGTAGATCTATTTCTTTATTTAAACGTTCGTATACCAGATATTATGATATCAGGAGCGGAATTATGGCTTAAAAAATTCTCTACCAGTAAACTAAGTAAACCAGTAAATTAAGTACATGTAAGCAACGGAGGCATTAAAGCATATAAAAGAAAGGGAGAAAGAGAGTTTGTACTATATTCAATCCATTCTGATCGGTTGCCATGAAGTAATATACTTACGTTGAAACTATGGACTTTTCACTTAAAAAACAGTTATCTCCAAGTTAGACAAAAGATCTACCGTGCTTTAAAACCACCAGCAGAGGATATAACCCAGTTCAATATGAACAGCCAGTTAACAGCCAGTAAAAGAAATTGAATCCCGACAAGAAGTGATTTAGACTAGTTGAAACTTTTGCACCTTCCGTCGCTTACATAAGATAACAATACTACTTCGCAAGTCACATCGCTTGGATGAACATCGGACTTACGTTGCTGGCTATGCCTATAGTCATACTTTGTCCATGATAGTGGTGACTCGGAGATGAAAATTGTCATTATAGTTTTTTTTGTACATCTCAAGTTCTGGCCAATACAAGTTATTTTTGAATAAAACAATGTATTTAATATTCATAACATGTGTTTATCGCTTAATTATTGGTAGACTTACAGCACAAAATAAGAAAATTGCTATGGTTCAATGCCGCGACATGTAGAGTCGAGTCACGTAGACTCGAGTGGGGTCAGCGGAGTGCAGGTGCATCCTTGTAGTATGCCGTAGTAATTCTTTTGTTATGGTAGTTTGGTCCTTGGACCGTATCTTCTTTTATATCTGAAACATTGAAAGAGGGAAACATTGCGTGTACGTTTATAGGTGGATTTTGAGCTAACCTAAGCAAAGATCATTAACTCTTTTTTATCGCGTTAGACCACCTATAATAAAACCGTTAACATCTTCGTAACTGACTCTCTATACGAAGTTACATCCCGTAATCAGTATCATTTTCCGGTACAAAAAGAAATTAAAAACATGTTATACCCTTACTTTGAAACGAATTATATTTATTATTTATCTATGCATGTTATGATAACCATAATTTCTTTCTTTTTCCTTTTTTCTCTTTATTTTTTTATAAATTTTTAATTTGGGATATTGTGTATTGATAAATTGTATTATATTTGTACACTAACAAAGTGAATAAACACTTGTAGTTGATCTGTGTCAGAAGGGCAGTATGTCTGCGTTGTCATCACGATCAAGTCATAACTACCGGCCATTAGCCAGCTAATGGAGACCGAGTGACACGTGAGTGGCGAATGGCTGCTACTTCTCGCTTCATGAGCGCTTCATAGAGATAAAATGTTCACGCAATTTAATGCAGACAATCACTACAATAACATGTTGACGCTTGAGTGATTAATGACGTTGGTAATATGTACTCGTATGTTTAGCTGTGTATGTTAAATTTTTTGTAACAAGGCAGTAGTATTAGGTAAGGGAAAGACTATAATACCATACATGTAAAGTATATAATAACATCGGAATTTGCCGGAATGGGCAAAATTTTTATAAATTATTACGTCTGGTATAATATTTTCCGTATGTAAATATAAATAATCAACTCTAGTTTGCCTTGCATTGTCTTGCCTTGCTTCACTGCGCCTCGCCGCACTTTTCCTTGCTATACCTATGTGCATTTTCCATCAGCCAATTCAGACTAATGGTACCAAATAAGATTTGATATAAATTCGTGCGATTGCCATAAGGAATTCTCTTTTTAAACATACGCGTTTGTGATTGACTTCCGAGCAAATTACATTATAATCTCATTCTAGATACAAGTAAATGAACATAATTTATTAATTAGTTATCTTAACTGCAAGAACTGCTTGACAGTGCAGACAGTATTTTACTGCATTCTGCTAATTAACAGGCTTCATATTCAATATTTTTTAAATATCAAAGAGTGACTGGGAAATAAGTTGGCAATTCGTTATGGGGATATAGAAAACGTTGAAACTGATCTGATTTAAAAATTCATCATTCCCCATTCAAAATTTCATTCCTCTATTCTATTTCTATTTCGTGTATTGACACGCCTTACATGACGACCCCTTAACCATATTGGTAGTGACCTTGTCTGTTGAGCGAAAGGGTCCCGGGAACGTATCCTGGCCATGGCTATTTATTACCATGAGTACATAAGTTTTGAATGTCAGTTTTGTTTACCTTGTCATAGTTTTGTTTACCTTGTCATATTTATGTGTCCTTCGCTTAAATCCATATAGTCATGTTTATGAACCTCAAAAAATAATTTGCTACAAAAGATACAAAACGGTTTCCCTTCACATAACGTCATAGTTTTGTCAACAGTAAATAAGTAAGGAATACATTTTTCGAAATACTTACCTTATAAAATAACAGTGGCCAAATAGGCGAGGTGGGATTAATTCGAAATGTTTCGCTTCCCGATGATAAATGCCATTATTATCTCTCAACGCTGCAACTGTTATAAGCCATATTACTTCTTATTTACTTTGTAGTACATTTTTCCTTATCATTTGTCAACGTCAAACAAAAAAAAGCAAACTTTTTATCGCCAGCGATAATACTACAAAATATAAAATTAATAATGTTCGAACACCCAGTTGGTACATCGTGGGTGGTACTGGTATTGGTACTATAATATCCAACTCCTGATCTGGCTTTCCACCCGGCTTTGATAACGCATAACCATCGAGCCTAAACCGCGTCTTCCACGTTCTATCCTATGGCCAAACTTATCCAAGATTATTCTTATTCTATTTTACAATATGTATAAATAATAAGAGCACGTAATGAGTAATAAAATTACATTACGATTTCAATGTCTACTTTTCATGTAATCCTTACTTAGTAATCGAATAATATCTGATCATTTATGTATTTATTAACATAGAGAGGATATGAGAATGTTTCTTAAAATCGGACGTAGGATGTCCCACAAATATGACTATCTATCCACCGCCCGGTGGAGACAAAGTTAACAGATTACTTAGAATTAGAATTGTAAAGATGAGACTTTTAGTTTTTGAACTTTAAAAATAATACTATTAAAAAGTAATACTATTAAAAAGTAATTGGTCTGAAACAACATTCAATGTTAAAAATCCGGCCTGGTGACAGAAAATAACTCCTGCAAATGTTGAATCATTACATCACCATCATCACATCTAATTAAACGGGAATGTCAATCGATAAGACACGACAAATTTATTTAAACCCTGAAGTTGTCATGTCGTTGTGAATGTCAGCTCACAATAACAAATATTCTTTTCAATCTTGTCGTTCAATGCAATGTGATGATACTCTATTATTGGTTTCCGGCGTCGACATTACCTTTTTTCGATTAAAATGCATCGAATGATGAACACTAGTAAAAATACATTTAAGTCAATTCTGTCAAAACGGTTTTTTAGTCACATATATATATATATATATATATATAGTTGCCTTGCAGCTGCTTTAGCCTTGGACTCGATGAACCGACCAAAATTGAGGTTCGAAGAAACTTCGATTCGCAACAATTGAAGCCGGTCAGTGCCTTCTAAGGATACATTCTGAAAAGTAGGAGCCAAGTAAATAAGCCAAAAGTAGGAGATGAACGGGCTCCTCTTAGCGCTGAACAGACACGTCTGTGATTTTGTGGCGTTGAATCTCATAAGATTGACATCGCCCCATTCGGACACTGCCCGAAGTGAGAGATTCGTACGCTCCACCATGGCCTCTCTTTCGGATTGTATTTCGTCCCTACTGGCCCGAGCATTCGGGAGCTATCTCTCCACTACTGTGCTGTCATCTGCATACCCACAGATACCAGGCTTGAGCAGATAATTTATATGCATCAGGAATAGAGTAGCAGACAAAACAGATGGAACAAACTCCAGCATTGGTAGCCATCGATTGTGATGAACATCCGTCGACGACAACTCGGAAAGATCGTTCACTCAGAAAGTCAGAAAGTTTACCCAACCGATAAGGCCAGAGGAAATACCATACGCTGAAAGCTTGCTTAACAGGCTAGCATACCAGACCCTGTTAAAGGCCTTCGAAATATCGAATGAGACGGCGAACGCCTCCCCGTTGTTCTCGAAGGCCTCGCCCCATAAGTGAGTGGCATACGCTAGAAGTTCTCCGGTCGGCCGGTTTCGGCGAAAACCGTACTGTCAGTCGCTAAGAAGATCGTTCAGTCCTAAGTATGCCATGAAACGCGAATTCAATATACGTTCCATAATCTTCTGATGGAGGTAATTGAAATCGGTCGATAATTACTAAGATCGGCGCAACTGCCTTTTATGGGCACGGGTTGCACGTTGGTAAGCTTCCAGGATTTGGGTACTATCCCAGTTTTGAGAGAGAGGCAGAACAGATGTGTCAGTACAGGAGACAACTGGGGTACACAAGCCTTTAGTACAAGCGCTGGAATTCCGTCAGGACCACTGTCCTTTTTCACATTTAGACACCGCAAGGTTTTGAGAACCTCCTCGTTCATTATACGGATCTCGGGCATAGAGATGCCGCAGTGAAGTATTTGTGGTAGTATGTTGTTGCTAGCTTCTAAGCCCGAATTGTCGGCAAACGGAGACGCGAACAAGTCCGCCTTTTCTTTGGTCGTAAGAGTCAGGGTGCCATCCAGTTTTATCAGTGGAGGCAGTGTGAGCTGACAGAAGTTAGTCTCAACCGCTTTGGCAAGAGCCCAAAAAGCTCTACTGCCAGATGGTTGGTCAGGGATTTCAACGCCGATATGTTGGATGCGGTTGAGATTCACCTTCTGTAATGTCTTTTTGTAGGACTTAGCAGCGAGGTTAAAAGCTTTCTTCTTCGAACTGATATCCAGAGCTTTGCGGTTACAAGCATCAACCCAAGATAAATACGGCGAATGTTTGCGTTTCTCAGCCTGAGCGCATTCGGCGTTAAACCAAGGGCGAGCTTTGCCACTGACGAGGACTTCAGAAAAAGGGATGAAGTAATCCATCGCTTGACGTACCACATCGGTTATAGCATCCGTGCAGCTCGACGGATCTTCAGAAGAAAAGCAAACCCCTCGCCAAGGATAAGATGCAAAGAAATGCCGCATCTCATCCCAATCTTCTGACCTGTAGTGCCATACCCGTCAGACTCCATGAGAGTTGTGTTCAGGAGGGGAGTATGACGATACAGATTTCACTAGACAGTGATCAGAGGTACCCAATGGGGACGAGACCTGCACTATAAATAACTAAACTATAACTCACTGTCATCTAGAATAATCTTAAATTTGGTTAAACCATATAATGTTTATCTCTAAATCTACATAAACTAATTATGAAATTTCGCGTGACACGGGAACCAATATTCACTCGAAACATTTTTCGGTGGGTTTTCTGGAGAGTGGCAAATAACCAGATAAAATCCTGCCATCTCAAATAAGAGAGTAAGGCGAAAAAAAGTTTGGAGGTACAAAGCTCAACGGGATTTAAAATATTTTCAAAAAGCTAACACCACTGCCTAATTCAATATTTAATACAATTCGTTCGTCATTTATTAGAGGACAAAACGAGCTAGGTGGGTTGACTTGAGCTAATTAATTGAAGGACTCCTTATACCTTGAATTCTTCTTACACTTACGACCTAACGACTAGCGTTAGTTGCATGCGACATCATGAGCGGATGGACGGTTGCTAACAACACAGTTTCATCAGTGTTTTTCTACATGAATTATAAAGAGCACACGATATTAAGCAGTCTGTTTTTGTTAAATAAAGTCATAAAAAATAGAACTCCACCAATTCACTCTAAAAATCGGCACAAAACTTTCCAAGGATCTACGAACTAAGTAGTAGAACAAATAAAAATTATAATGGCGGCTTTGTTTCATATAATAAAAGAAGAGAAGTTTTATATAAAATATTTTATTGAATAGTAAAAAAATATTAACATCAATCTACCGTATTATTTTCCAAAATTATTCACGATAGTTACTCATTTGAAATTAAATTTTTGTTAAATGTAAAAGCATTAGAAGTTATGCATAATTAAACGCGGCAAACACATGTTATAAAATAACAAAATATTTGATTGAAATTTAAAATTTTAACTGAGATATAGACAATGAAGGTTTGCTCCTTGATTTTCAAAATTCAATTTCTCTTTTGAATGGCTATATTAAAAACTCTCTGAACGCACCTACTTTTTACTCAAATTGTTTCTTAAGTCAGTTACGACTGTAAGGAAAAGCATAATAAAGAAAAAAGGAATACCTGGAAACTCTCCATAATATTTTCAAAAAGTGCCAATGCCCGTGACCATCATCGTGGATAATGTCCATATTATTTTATGAGGAAAATAATGGAACTATTTTATTACACTTTGTCATATAAAATCCAGTTCATTAAGGAAATGTTAGTGAATTGAACAATACTTTTACTAGCACAACGAAATTAATATTGTTTTTTTGAACAGATACAAAAAAATTGCTAAGTTGTTATAAAAAATACGACCATTCGTTTCTTTTGATTGACTCGTTTAAATTTTCTCTAATTCTTCTACAAACGCCTCCACACTTTTAGGGCTTCGTCTGTCTCTTTACTGACTGTCAAAAGCTTCGACAGTTCTATCCAAGGCCTCCACACTTTTAGGACTGCGGCGAACTCTCTCCTGGCTGTCAAGAGCTTCAACAGTTCTATCCAAGGCCTCTACACTTTTAGGGCTGCGTCGAACTCTCTCCTGGCTGTCAAGAGCTTCAACAGTTCTATCCAAGGCCTCCAAACTTTTAGGACTGCGGCGAACTCTCTCCTGGCTGTCAAGAGCTTCAACAGTTCGATCCAAAGCCTCCACACTTCTAGGGCTACGCCGAACTCTCTCTTGGCTGTCAAGGGCTTCGACGGTTCTATCCAAGGCCTCCACACTTCTAAGGCTACGCCGAACTCTTTCCTGGCTATCAAGGGCTTCGACAGTTCTATCCAAGGCCTCTACACTTTTAGGGCTGCGTCGAACTCTCTCCTGGCTGTCAAGAGCTTCAACAGTTCGATCCAAAGCCTCCACACTTCTAGGGCTACGCCGAACTCTCTCCTGGCTGTCAAGGGCTTCGACGGTTCTATCCAAGGCCTCTACACTTTTAGGGCTGCGTCGAACTCTCTCCTGGCTGTCAAGGGCTTCGACAGTTCGATCCAAAGCCTCCACACTTCTAGGGCTGCGTCGAACTCTCTCCTGGCTGTTAAGAGCTTCGACAGTTCTATCCAAGGCCTCTACACTTTTAGGACTACGCCGAACTCTTTCCTGGCTGTCAAAGGCTTCCACAGTTCTATCCAAGGCATCCACACTTTTAGGGCTACGCCGAACTCTCTCCTGACTGTCAAGGGCTTCGACAGTTCTATCAAAGGCCTCCACGCTTTTAGGGCTACGCCGAAATCTTTCCTGGCTGTCAAGGGTTTCGCCAGTTCTATCCAAGGCTTCCACACTTTTAGGGCTACGTCGAACTCTCTCCTGGCTATCGAGAGCCTCTACAGTTCGGGCGACATATTCTGTGTCACTAGCCATTTGAACACTGCGTTTATTATGTGATTTAACTCCCAGTGTTTGCCATGGTTTGATTCTTGCATTGGGATTCCAATTTGGTATGATAACATTCTTATGCGTTGGCTTTTTTATTCCAGATAACTGAATACTACATGATAGTTCCCCAATTAGTGCTAAAATCAATAGAATTAATGTTTCTTTAAACATTTTAACGATATCGAATACAGAAAAATTCTTGTTAACAAATATGTGTACAAATTGAAATGAACGTTAAGTGTCCATGCTCACCCCTTATAAAGAAGAAGAATGCTGATAAGGTATTGTTTTTCTTGGTAATTAAAGTAACGTCGTAAATGCTATACGGGAATAACCTGAGACCTTAGACCCGATCATAAATATTTATTCGTATCTGCATATTCACATTTATTCGATCCAAAGTTATACATGATTCGATAACCTTACAGCGACATCCAATCACACGATACGTTTTTCAACTATCTGACCAGACTACTTTAAATTTATAAGAATTAAAAGACAATAATATAGACTTTGTACAATGCAATGTAATTTGATAGTACGCAAACTATAAAATATCGCAAATTAACCTGATCGTCAACTGAATTGGTAAATGAAAATAAGACCCTCATTATTGCAGGCCAGTTAAATCTTTACGCTCTTTCTAAAACAACATGCTATGATTATTTAATGTAATTAATATTGTTATAATAATTCAATATTATTAATAAAACTATATAATTACCAATATGTGGATCCAGTTCGGAAAGCCATAAACAAATAATACTCATATTTATCCGGAGTTTTATTAATTTCATATTTATTTATTTAAAACTTTTTTGTGGGCCGGTAATTCTAGTTTTATGAGTATGAAACAAATTATTTACTGCAATAATATTATTATAATATCATAAGCTTTATTAACCCCCATAAGAGGACGACGATACTTATGAATGTGTTGTATTTGTTGGCACAAAAAGTATCCTAGATATTGATCTATTATCGTCATTACAACTTATCATTGTCCCACTGTGGGACCCGCGCCTAGTTTACGCTCATAATGATAGGATTGCAGCCCATAGTCCGATACGCTGGCCAAATGCAGATTGGAAAATTTTAAACACCTTTGAAAACATTATGGAAAACTCTCAGGTATGCATGTTTCCTCACAATGTTTTCCTTCAACGAAGCGAGTTATAATTTATTTGTAATGCGCACATAATTTGAAAAATTTGAATTGTCTCCAGGACTCGAACTATAAGTATCTTCCCCTCACTCTGCCTTCCACCACTTTACCCCGCTCTCCTCACGCTTCCTCACTACATCTCACTCCTCCCACTCAAAATCTTAAATTCCCACTCAAAAACTTAAATTAACGCTACAAGATATAAAGATGGGTAGGAAAGTAGATTCTGACGTACGTTACAAAAGGTAATCCATAAATTGCTATCTCAAGAATTTATAATCTTATAGCTAAAGAGTTATAAGTACTACAGACTTAAAATTCTACAAATAATACAAATAATATGTGACTGTTTTCATAATGAGATCGCATTGAAACACTGATAAGAAACAAGTCTCAAGTATAAACATTATTGTTATCGGCGGTAATGTACCTGACAAAATTATTTTCCTTGAGAAAGAGTATAAAATGCAGGCATTAAGAGTCCAGCATCATTTAATTCAGCGAAGTCTTGAAAATTGTTATATACAATGTCAAAATTAACGCTTGCTCTGTACCTTATGGGTGCAGTACTAGTTACGGAATCCTCTTGTCAGAGGCCCCATATAATTTATCCTACCTACCGGCCACCACCTACTCGAGGTCCCATCATCCGAACTGCACGGGAGGCCAATGATAAACCATTATGGCTGTACCAAGGTGACGTTCCTCGTGCTCCTGCAACCGGTGACCACCCATATTTACCTTCATACATAGATGACGTAAAGCTAGATCCAAACAGGAGATACGCTCGAAGCTTTGACTCACGCAGTTCTAAACATCATGGAGGAAGTCATTCTACATCCAGCAGCAGCAGAGGCACAGGTGCTACGCATCCAGGCTATAACCGTCGGAATGCATAAACTATGTAATTTCAGAAACAAGACATTGCAAATTATAATCTTATAACCATATTTTTTACAATGGTGACACAAAAACTAAAAACATATTATTTATCCTTTATTCTTATTTCCTAATTTGATGTTATCGATATAAAAAGGTTAATAAATAATATTGGCTACAATTTCAATTTTTTTTTTCTTCATTCTGGTACTTTTGTTTAGGTTACATACCCATTGACCCTTTATATTTTAGGTAGCTGGGCTCTATACATCGCTCTTTGCCAGTTTAACACTGAAGGTATTTACATGTATGGTTACAGAGTTCCTTACGCGCCTGGCTAGCTACCACCCTCCTTTTAGATCGTGAAATGCTTTATGTTTTAGGTCATAGTATCGGAGAGCTAATAATAAGCGGGTCTCTCGGTTTCATCTTAGCCGGCAACACGTCAGTGATGCTTTTAGTATTAAGGTCATCCATGGGCTACGGTGCTAACTTACCATTACGTGGCCTGCCCACTCATTTGTCAGCTATTTACTTTTAAAAACACAGAGATAGAGCTCTTCGCGGCAAACTTTGGATATAGGAAAATTTGGAAAGAAAATATAAATAACGTAATCTCTGCTAGGTGCACTGCTGTAATAACCTTTGGTTGTGTCATCTTTACGATAAGCGCAATAATTGAGTTCGAGTTACATACGATAAAACCGCTGTAAACATTGCTATTATTATTTTATTTCTATTAAAATATTGTCTTTATGTTATTAAGAAAAAAAACTACGAAGAAAATAGATATGTACAGTACAGTCCAAGAAGAAAATATAGCATTGGTCTTGCCGAACACAAATAAACTATACTCGTAAGTCTGTGGGGCGCGTAATTTATATTATGAAACTTGTCGTAAAGATGCCGTACCTATAAATATGAGTGTAGAGTCTTATAAAGGCTTAGTAATATTACTTCGTATTGTAATGATATTCACATAGCAAAATTTGAGTAGTACTTTCTACGTAACTTAGCAATTTTGTAGATTTAGCGATTTTATTTTCTAACGTACAACGCAATCGCCACCTCCCTAACCTACGTCTGCTTTGAGAAACATCCAACCATCGATTTATGAAATATACTACTAATGTATACTAAAACTACTGTACGATTTTAACTTTTAAATTAAATCCAATCTTAGCTTAATTAATAATCGAACAGAATGAGCACTTTTGCTTTTATTGATTTATTGTTATAAAAACGTGGGCCGAGTGTATGGTAAAATCGGACGTAAGATGTTCGATAAATTGGAAGGTGGTAATGGATTTTTATACATACTATCTTCAGGATTAATTAAAGCTTTGTCTGTCTTCATTTTCAACTATTTCAAATTAGTATAGATAAATACTTAACCTTGAATATCAATCCAGCAAAAATAGTTCAATTTAATAAGCAGTTATGGATCAACTGCAATTTACTTGACATTTGATGAAGTTGTCTCAATCAAAAATTAAAGTCGAATTATTATTTAATGTTATATTAATATTATATATCTACAAGTAAGTCATGAATTTCTTGCTCTCTATTCAAAGAACTACTACAGACTATTTTTCTCTCTTAAAAAATAATTTCATTTAAACATTATTATTTCGGAGTTATTATTTATATTATAATTTATTTGGTTCTGATAACCAGGTCCGTTTAAATCAATATTTTTATGTGCAAAAATGGATCTTTAACTCTGATCCTATTCAATCGACTGAACTATATTTAGATTTAAGTTCATTTCCTTTGAAAAATTTAGCAAAATCGGGTCAGCAGTTCTTGCGTAATGCTCGAACTCAAACATACAGAGGCTTTTCCAAAAATGTATTTAATAAGGATACTTTTATGGATAAACCTCAATATTGCTTATTCATCAATTTATTAAGTTGTCTTCTGAGAATAGTTACGCATCATAATTTCTGCGGATTTCGAGTTCCGATGTCAAATGAAAAACCAGTAGATAATAAGTACAATATTCAAATTTCTCTATCGGACAGTAATATTTAAAATACCTTTAATTTATAACTTTTAATTTTTTTTTATACTCAAATCTTCGTCCCTACGTTACTGTAATGCTGTTAGGTGGAGCGGTTTGTGGGTTATCTAAGGGCCGTGCTCTGAAATTCTTTTGCCAAAGCACAACGTCTATTATTTAACCTTTTTAGAAATACAAACGAGGATGTAAAATTGCTTAACTTGTCCTCAGAAACACAAAGACATCCTTAAAACTTTACTATTAGTCATATTTGTGTATGTCCGTGCCAGTCGCAACACAGGGAATCCTAGTGTGAGGGTTTGAGTTTGTAAACGTTTAAAAAAAATTACTCAACCCTCGACCACAATATTTAAATTTATAGATCGCACACTTATACTATCCACAATAGTCGTTGGGACAGATACTTAGTACATAGTAAATTCTGCCCATAACTCTCAGATATAGTCTGAGAGTTATGGGCAGAATTTACATTTTATTAACAGATGACACTATTGTGCAAGAGTGGTACCGATTTACCCCCGGTCTTCTTAGAGTCTCGATGTTATTTTAGTATGTAAAATCTTAGTTAAACTCTTATTATGATCGCGGTCTTTAAATGTATTATTTTTTATAATTAAGTTGAATTTATTTAACAAAACGCAAATAAGATAGGAATTGTAAATACCGATTCCACATAAACAATAAGACGGGTAAAATACTTTAAAAATTCATATCATATTTAAAATAAACAAAAACCTTTTTAATGGGACTAAGTATTTATTTTTAATATTATGATTATATAATTATATTCGTACTTCTATAACAATGACGTAAACCTGTCATTCTTCGAAGAATTCATAGCCATATCACGATCAAACATAAATAGGATAATGTGGTCGAGGCCCGGGGCGTGGGAATGGGTTAAAAGGGTCGAAAGGCTTTTGAGGTCTTGGCAAGGGGTCAAAAGGAAGCCTTATTTCTCTTGCCTGCCGGCGATTGTATCCTGGGTGTGTGGGGCCGGTATGACTCTCGCTTCCGGAAACTGAATGACTTCCGCCGCCCCGTTTTGCGCTAGGAGAGTCCAAGCTTCTCGCATATCTTCTGTTGGGATCCAGCCTAATGTCATCAATATACTTTGGTAAGAATGGATGATCTCCGGTAGCTGGCGCTCTGGGTATATCACCTTGGTTTAACCATAGAGGTTCCTGCTTCGACGCGTCTCGAACCGCCCGAATAATAACTGGCCTCCTGGGAGGCGGCCTGTATGTTGGCCGGATTATTCTGTAACCCTGACATAAGGATTCAGTAATTAAAACCACTACTAAAATTGATAAAACAAACGCCGACTTACACATGGCTACTATGTGTTCGAATAACTGTAATGATATCGCAATAGCAAGCATTGCGTATTTATACGGCGCTTTAAGGAAAAGAGGGGAAGAGGTTCTTTACCGAAAAAGATGAAGTCATAGGTTTTACGAGAACATAACACTACAGTGATCCAGAAAAACTATTCTGACTGTTTAATTCTTTGTTATTATCGGCGAGGGATAGATATTATGATATTGAGACACAATATTCTTCCGCTTAAAATAATTACACTATTCCTGAGTATAACAGGCTGTCTATATGTATCTAATTTCAATAAGAAAATGGCTTTTGTTCAAAATCACGAGATTCATGAATCATGTTGGAAGGAAGGAGTTCTTATTTAAAAGTAATATTCTATAAAATATATGTATATGCCTTTTTTATGCGGCAGAAAGAATTTCTGACATTGATTGAGTTTTATAGTAATATACCTAATGAATACAAAAATAGGAAAACCTGCGAACTTAGTGTTCTCTAAAATGTTCTGTGAAAAGAACTATATATTAAGCAGTGCGACTACGAATTTTGTGAGTTTGAGGATTGTGGTTGTAGATGCGAAAGGTATTCTTCGGACCTTACGCATCTATTGGAAAAATGCTTTACCGGTTTAAAAGGTACGTTATTCCAAATTGACATAGGCTGTACTATATATTATTTTTACCTACCTTTATTAATCTCAGAGTAATTCTTTCGCTATGAAAAATAAATACCAGTTAGTACTTATAATCGAAAAATAAGTGTCAGAAATGTACTTCTTTACATTTTTTGTCGATAAACGACAAAGTTCCTACGCTCCGTAAATGTTGAATATTTCCAGAGGCAACACCGAAGCGTTGACGATCACGAAGAAGCATGGATTACTGACACTGAAGTCGAACCACGTCAAAATATTTTACGGTTTATTTTGGTGGCTATACAAACAGGTAGAAAACCCTTCGATGTTATAAAGCACAGAGATCTTCAAAAAGCTGGTGCCATTACCATCGGTTGTGCAGTAGAGTGCTTCATTAGTGGAAAGGTGCACGTCAGTTCCAAGAATCAATTCCTTTACATCATCCAAATTAAACATTTAACACTTGAATATTGGTTAAGTAGGTACAATTATTGGAACAAATGTTTTCATACAAATGTATTAGATATTACAGGATAGTGGCTTACGATAATAATTATTATTCTTAGTCACAAAACGTGTTGCACGCTTTAGGTCAAGTCGGTACTTATTGAAATGTGAATAAAGGAAAATGACGACCATGTTGCCATTCATGGGGAATTACCGTGCTTGAAACTACCGAAAGGAGTACGCTTGAGCAATGTTGAATTGTGAGATTCTTTAAACACGTTTTGCTTCATACATTCAATTAGTTGTGCATATTTTTTTACTTATTATAAGCTAATATTTAACTACAATCCCACCATCGTAAGTAGCAATGGAGCCTTAGATGTTAATATGCTAACTTAGAAAAATCTAACTTTCACATGAAGTTATTCTCATTATAATATAATCGGAATACCGACATAGTTTAGTTATGTACATATACTCGTACCAGTCCTTTGCAGTTCGTAACACAAGTGACGAAACAAACCGCATCGTCCGTACCGGAGAAATGTTTACCACAAAACAGATACTTGACTTTAGTCAAAATTGTTTGATGGTTGAAAAGGCATAGGGGAATTAATTCATGCAATTCCTACGCAAACTCGCCAAATATAACATCTGAGTATTCAATAAGTGTTTTTGAATCTATTTTTCATATGGAACAACAGAATCAGCAAAAATGTATAATAATCCACATTTAGCCAAGCCAAATAAACCGTAATAATAAACGTAGATATAAACAACATATTTCCTTTCAAGATAGAAACAGGGAATCCCCGTATTAATGACTCTCGGTCTCTGTACCGGAAATACGTAAAAACATTTCCCGGTATATTAGAAAGAGGCTGGTAGTTTGCTGGGCGAATATAGATCGTTTTCGTTGTCGTAATTGAATTAAATGATACTCAGACCAAAAAACTTCAACAAGAACGACCGATCGTCTTATTCGTCCACAAGAAGTTGGATGTGGCAGATGGACTGTCTGCCATACTTTCAAGTGATCATTTAGAGGTTCCGTTATTTCGTCGCATGTATGGTATTTTAAAAAGTGCTTTGAGATAGATGTTTAGTGCTAACATTCACTGATTGATTATTCAAGCGAGTCGTACCCAAATAAATGTATTGAACGAGAAGGATTGTATGGGCAGCTCGCTCTGCTGATTTCAATCCGTTGGATTATTATTTATGGGGCTATTATAAAGAAGCAGTCTACGAAACGACTAATGCTTATGAAAAACAATTAAGAAATAAACTGAAGGTCGTGACTCAAATAGTTAAAAACAATGATCGGAATTTAAGGAGTTTGAAAAGAAATTTATTAGATATTGGTTATGTATAAAGTGACCATACGTCCCGTTTTGAACGGGACAGTTCCTTTATTCGACTACCTGTCCCGTTGTCACCAAACAATGATCTGGGACGCAAAATAGTCCCGTTTTCTGAAACCGCGCGAAAATTTTAAATGTTGGAGCATGTCAGACACAAGCGCCGAACGGTGCGAGACCGCGTCGGCAGTCGACCGATCATTAAGAAAGATCATAAAAAAGTTGTGTTTGTTTTCATTGTCAACCTGCCTACTGGTGTCTATATAATATTAGTATTAGTAGTATGGTCCACACAGATAAAGTATGGACGTCCCGTTTTGAGTTTAAAAAATAATGGTCAGTTTAGTTATATATAACAGTGAAGGTATATCGAGCATTTGTTATAATAGATAAATTAAAATGTAATTAGTATCTATTTTTGTTTTATTGTAAATATCGTGGAGAAAATATTCAATGATGTTGATTTACAATTAATATATTATATACTAGCTACGTTCGTAATTTCACGATCTCATGGGTAAAATTTGCTATTATGATTTTAAAAACCTATAAAGCGCTTTCTAGCGCGCCATAATTATGAAAAACATTATCTGACACACATGGATTTTCTTATATGATTATTAAAATTATTATATATTATAATTCCACGCTCCATCTTTTAACTCGTTATGATAATATGTTTTCATAAACGGGCTAATGTCGATGTTATTTTCAGAACTGAAACAAAGTACAATACTCTGTGACTAAAAGTCAAACTGAAGTAACATAGTAAATATTCCTGATCTGTAGGCACTTTCAAGTTTCAACCAACCACAGAGCTGTCGCTGGTGCGAGATGTCCGGTTGTTTAATGAAATTGATTTCTTTGGAAATCTAGAATTTTGGTGGATTTCAAAATGTACAAATTATTTACTAATTAGAAGTTCGTTACAGCTAATATTACGACAGACGAGTAATTGACGCAGTTTCATTGGTTTTTGATCTTAATTATGGGGGACGGACAGAATAGTTACGGTAATATGGATTTTAATTTTCAAATATTTCTTGGATGTGAAGGTTAATAAGCTGCTTATGTGTAATGTTATGGTATGTAATAATTATGTTAATTGCAGATGAGTGTGAAATGCTCAAAGCACTGTTCGATTTTGAGGCAACACTTGCCAAAACGCTGAGTTTCTCTGAGGGTGAATATTTTTACCTCCAGCAAAGCAGTACAAAACAGAGAAACTGGTGGCATGTTGTTAATAGAAAAGGTCAGCTGGGATTTGTTCCCTCGAATTACGTCGCTTCCATCAAGGTAATTGCTCGCATTATATCAAATATTATTGAAAAAGGTAGCTAATATACAGTTTGATTAAACTTGTTTTGTACAGGTCGAGCCGGATTTCTTTCTGGCGTTCATAAATGATTGCGTGTTGAATCTCACCGACAGTAATGCAATAACATCACAGAAGCAAGAGATATTAGCTAAGTTAATTGAGAAGAAGCGACAACTCCAGACTCTTGTAAAACCATCAAGCAAAAAACCACCAGCGCCTAAGCCTCCTCGTTTGGATGATAGCACCCCTCCCAATGGAGTGTCACCTTCATTTGACTTGAGGCCTGTTGTGTCTCAGCAGCAAATCAGTGAGGAGTCTGAGTCATCTCCAACTAGATTTGCTAACAATAATTCATCTAAAGGTAAGCATGCATTTTTTACTTTGTCTTCAGCTTACACATTTTTCCATCAATCTATCTGATTTTCCATGTAATGGTGATTGTTAAAGTGACTGTGTCATGAATATGCATATTAAATATACCATCAATCTGTTACTGTTAAGAAAGAAATAAGGATCCTGCTTTCTAAATTATCCCCCATGCTTCAATAAAAAATCATTAAAAACAATGTGTAGTTGATTTTAGATGGAAGGGTAGTATCAAGTCAGATATGTAAATTACTACCATTATTTAAGCATATTGACTGCATTGCAATGGGTGGCAAAGAGCTCAGTAACCTCCATCGCAAAGGACTGAGCATTATTTCCTTGGTAGTTCACAAGGTAGCACCACCAACAGGGGAGGTGTCTTGACTCTATTATGGATGGAGCCCCTTACATCCCAAATAGTACATAAAAACTGAACTTGTACTATACTACTACTTCTTATTTAAAAATTGTCAAACAAATTTCAGAAATACTCTAAGTAATATTTTTAATTAATGTAAATAAAATATCATTATCTTAATAAAATGGAGGAGCTTGATTGACTTCACATGTTAAAATGTATATAATATTTAACATATTTTATGTGTTAAGTTATATGCTGTGCTGCCCATTCATGCTTTTTCTTTTTATTGTGTCCTCTGTTCCAAAGGTATAATTATACATACAATATAACTAGTTTTCCTATAGATAATGGAGACAGCACTAAAAAGAAAAACGTGAGCAAGTCATCTTCCAACCAAATATCATCAGATACTGATAACCAGGATGACAGCCAAGACAGCAGTGAGAGCATCAAGCCAAATGCCATATATGAGATAGTACAGGCTGTTCGCAAAGAGACTCAGCTCAGCCATGATATGTCCAAAGTTGCTGTGGAAACAGTGCTTACTTCCTTAAGGGTATATTTTGCATAGTATTATAACTCATGGATGTGTATAAATAGTCATTTCACCTTATAGTTATCATAATGATATCAATTATTATTATTTCTGTGAATAATAAGATTTGTTAACTTATATGTCATTGATAAATAATCACAACATATAGTTTAATTAGCACGATTTTAGAGTATCATATCAGAATTTCAAACACAATTTGTTACAGGGTTAAAACTGTACACTTAATATTTTTGAAAGTATTGTGTATGTGAGTTGGATAATAATAGAGGCCATAACATTTGTTTAAATTCTTTTCGAAAATTATTTAATGGGTTAGGAAACTGCATATAAATATATAGTTCTTTTATGAGGGTAGTAAACAAAGTTTTGACTGTTTTGGTATTACTTATGCAATAAATATGTTTTTTATGCATACAGCAAGTAATAACAATTTCTTAAACAATATAATGCAATGATGAAAATAATAACATTACCAATACCAATAAATTGTGATTTTTTCGGATTTGGTGTTATTTTAAAAATACGCAACCCACCTACGCCTTAGGTTTAGAAAACCTACGCCTTAGGGTTTCATTTAATTATATAAGAAATTCTACTTTGTGTAGATAACATAATGTAGTTATATATTATCAATTAATAATTTCCGTATTTCTATTAGGAATTCCTGCCAGGTGGTGCTGCAAGGTCCATCATAGATGCATTGCTCCGTGAAGCCAACAGCAACATAACTTGTCCAAAGAACGCTATTGACGCCGCGCCGGATGCTCTACGCATGATGACAGCGCTCAACGCCCTGTCCAAGGCTGCCAACGACGCCCAACAGAGGGGTTGGGCGTTGCATGATGACGCTCACGACATACAGACCCAATTACTCGAGTTGATCTCGGTTATGGTAAGTTTAAATTTTTCAATCAGCATCAAAACTCCAGTTTGCTCGAAAAAAATGTTATTCTTTTTATAATGTGGGGGGATGAGGGGTTAAGGCCATTATTTGAAACCGCACTGCCACAAGTGACATTTTGAGAAACTCGAGTAGAAATCAATAGGATTCACCGCACTCTTCTTTTTCAACAACATGTCAGTGATTGTTCCAGGCTGACTGACTAGACACAAAGAAAACTCGACATTAAATAAAAATAAACAGACACTTAACGGTCTTAAGTAATCATACATCTATGGAGTGTTTTTTATGTTGATTAAGAATCCATTTAACTTCCAAATAAGTATGAAATTGATACATACTGTACTTATTCTCTCTTCGATTTTCAGTCAAACGCAGATGTCAATATTTCTCAACACGTTCTAAGCAGTCATCGTTATGCATATGTGTCAACATTGGTCCAGTACTATCAAATGGAGACCCGTTGGCCCCTTCGACAGTTGCTTTTACAGGTACACTAGTTTGACATTACAATACTTTTAGTGTACTAATGGATTAAATACAAACAGTATTGTAATTCCTTTATCCTTTTCTCAAATAGGTAATTGTTGCTTCCGGATGTGCAGCAACATTAGATGGACTCTTGGATATTATGTTGTAAAATTTATATGTAATTTATTTCGACCCTTTGATCGAAGGGCAAAGTTCAGCGATTATTTCTATTGAAAGAAGGGCAGAACCTAGTGAAAGTTACATTCCTGGCGGGTACAGACATGAATGTGACAGATAATTTTTCCTTCGCCCATCTTATTTGTATTGACATTTTAGTTAAAACTCTAACTTACCGAGATTCCTACAAGGTATCTATATTAAATATGGTTTCATACACATATCTGGAGTTTAATGTATATTTTCGGAGCAATAAATAAGTGATTTGTCAGGCGTTTGGCGTAATGTGCGGGCTGGAGCGCACGGCTTTGGCGACGCTCGCGCTGTCTGCGCTGCCGGCGGAGATCGCGCGCGATATGCGCGACAATCCGCGTGCCGTGTCGCGTCTCTCCCACTCGGCTCTTCTCCTTTCCATGGTGCTGTCTATGGCCGACCGTCTGCCCATCACACACTTTGGTATGTGTTTCTCCATATTAGCGGCCCACTGCAAAGCATAGGTCTCGTCTCGGAATAGCAGCGTTTGCAGCCAAAGACGTGCTGGTGTGGTGGTGGTGGTGGATATATGTCATTAATTGACTTTATCGAACAAAAAACTTATTAGAAAACGTTACTGTTATTATTACAATAAACTGGCTAAGTCCTGATGATTTCTAGGCTCGGGTCTGTAATGTACTTTGATTGAAAATTATATAAATAATATATCAAAATCGTCACAATATAATTCTGTATTGTCAAAAATTTCATTTTTAAGTTAATTTTGAACAGTTAAAACATTGTGATAATTTGTACATATAACAACATTAGTGACAAGTGTAATTAAATGTTATTGTATTTCAGAGCAACTGGGAATGGAATTTGCGCAATTCCTTCTGGAGTTGATCGAGGCGCCCCCCGAGACTGATGTGGATGAACAGATCCCGGATCTCTTCCTTACGCTGCTGCTCGCCTACAACTTGCAGTTCGACAGACCCTTCGACAATTTGCTGCTCAATGCTCTTGAGACCAGAGACAACGCTAAGACCTTCTGTGAAAAAGTACTCCTGCTCTTAAACCGTGAAGGTTTGTATTGCATTTCGTAACATACTAGCAGCCCGGCGCGGACTTCGGTCGGGTTGA
>PDGT01000001.1:12292967-12329059 GCA_003671415.1 Megathymus violae
AATTATTTTTCCGTTACGTGGTTCTGCAGTTACCTGTCTCCGTATACACGCAAATTCACAAAACACAGTCTTTTTATAATTGCAATTTGGATACGCAAATCTTAAATATACATAAATCCTTTATTCAAATATGTGCTAATAGATACATTTTATCCTCATGATCCCACTGCTGATTGTAGGGGATTAAAGGGTTCGAGAAGGTTGTCCACTGCTCTGATTAACTGGGAATTGGTAAAAAAATAATTAATTGGTAATTTATTAAATCCACTACATACAGTCCTTAACATCATAAGGAGAAGAGATGGAGTTTGGAAAAATAATTGTTGGGATATGATATCTCATTTCGGTAATATACAATGGTCTTCAGTAAAAAAGAGATCTTTTTTTCAGCTGGATATGTGTCAAAGTGACAAATTTCTACTGTTGTGCGTGTCAAAATAATAACTAATTAGACTGATAATCATAATTTATTATTAAACTGTTATGCAAATCATTGTTGCATCAGGTAATGATTTTGTATTTTTTTGAACAACTGACCCGATTAAAAGTAAATTCACACAATATATTTGTTTTTTGGACATAATGGGTCATAGATATTTCAAATCCATGAAGTACTACTGTAGCATAATACCAAATGTTAGGTATTATAATTCAACATTATTAATTATTTAAAATATATTGCAGAACAACGTCTGTTGAACTAAGTAGTTAAAATTATATAAAAAGTGTTTATCTATTGCATCCTGAAAATTTTTTTAATTTAGCCTTTATTTACCACAATATATGATAGAAATGGCGAGTTTTATTCCGTACATCATCTAATTATGGGGCTAAGTAGACATGAACGAAAAACGGCTGAAAAATCTATATAAAAATATTCATACAAATACATATATATCTACATAAGTATATATACACAAATAAAACCCTACATTCACATGCACAGAAAAATATACAGATTTATATACAAACGAGTATAAAAAACTGACTTCAATTTGAAAAAGATTTCATCTCCTATTTTGCACCACTAGGAGTGGTGCTTTTTCTTCAAATTTAAGTGGAACAAACCAGAGGAATACCTTTTCAAACAAAAAATAACTTTCCAATACGGTTGGAGCGGTCGGAAACTTTCCAGTACGGTCCAAATAACAGACATAAAAAATACAAACGAACTGATAAACTCAACCTCAAGTCAGTTAATAAATGCTATTGTTAAATATATAAATGTATACAACTGACATTCGAATTGACAATATTATTAATCCGTCGTTTGCAGAGGATCCGGTCCACATCTTCGATCACGAACCGGCACCTGCACATTCGGTGCTGAAACTGGTGATCGACCTATTTAGCCGTAAGAAGACTGCAGAGCACTTCTACACGAACGACGTCAAAGTGGCCATTGACATCATTGTGCGCCAACTGGCCGACTTGTCGCCCGGAGACACTGTTAGTAGGAGCTTATTATGTCGCCATTATGAAAATGATCTCACTGATTTGTCTTTTATGGCCTGTTCCGATAACCTATGTGTTGCCTTACAGCTGGTTAAAATATTGTAAGTGGATATTAGGGATGTTACGAAGCTCTGCAACCGTAGCCGAAACTATCGTATATCCGAAATAAAAACATATCTGAAACCTCATTTTTAGACAGGTTTATTATTACATTTTTAAGGCTATTGCTCTTTTCTATGATTGTAATACCAGATAATACCTAGAAATAAAATCAGTGTCACCTTCTAAATACATTATATATATTTTTTCCGAAACAATCGCTTAATCCGTAATAATTTCATATCCATAACATCCCTAGTAGATTCAATACACATTATTGCGTCTCAATACACAAAGATGTTATTAAATTATTCAAGATTCTACCCTCGAAACGTAGTCATCAATTATATATCTATATCGCTCCGAGTGATACTTAAAATTAGAAAGCTCATACAAAAGAAAAGGATTGTTACCATTGTAAGTGTAATTGTAACAGAATATAATATAATAGATGGGTAATCGGGTCCTGCTGTTACGTCATCGTGTGAAGACTCAACTTGATAATAAAGGCCACCGGAGTATGTAATAAACAGTCAAGTATTATTTATTACATAAATGACTGAAACCAAACAGCATTTCACCCCTCGATATTTTTTAGGAATATTTGTTTGCGGATTTATTCTGTCTATTCACGTATATATTTGAAACCAATGAAAATTTTAAAATTATTCTTAATATATTTGGAACTTATACTATTCGTCATAATGTAAAGTAATCCCGGGGAATGGATTTGTTACCGCCGAAAATTTCGTAAGCGAAGCGAGCGCAGGTCGCTACCTGATTTACAAAGGTTAATATTTTGTGTTCCAGCGTCGTCACCAGTACCTCAGAATTCTCCAAGGGATCATTCGCAACACGGACTACGGGACACACTTGCATCGACGCGATGACTTGCTGCGATGCTTCGCTAGAATCTTCTGCGAGGAGGGAGAGGCCAGTCTCAACGATCAAGCCCTCGTGCGAGCGATATCAAATGAATTCCCCCAGTACTTCAAGGCCTAAGGTATGAACACCTACGTATTGAACGACTCTAGTCAGACTTGCTAAAGTTATTTGATCAAGATTTTCTTCGGAAAAGTCGGATATTGATTGATCCGAGGGTAGCGGGACAAGCAAGTTTGAATGAAAAGCTTATGAATATTTTTATTGTTCGAAATTTTGTATTTGGCTGTGTTCGTCTACTTTAAATTTGAATCTCTTATATTACAGTAGATACTTAAACGAAATTTCTTGTCCATATTGAGCTCAAAATTTTAAATTCGATATTCATTGAGTAAATTCTTGTGTGTCAAAATTTTTAATATCTGAAGTAACTGTTAGTGAATATTATGATGTTAAATAATGAACAATGTAATTATTTAATCAGTATATTTATAACATAAAACTTTTAGACTCTGCACAATTTAATGCATTTTATTTTATAAATTATGATATATATAAAATATAATGATGTTAACAATTATTTTATCATTTTAAAAGAATATATGAATATATGTCAATATATATTATATACATCTAAATTCGTGAAACTTTGAGTTTGTAACCTCTATTTAATAAAGATGTAACTTCGAAAAAATAAATAACATTAGATAGATACTACCGTCTGAAATTCAAAAAGTATCGCCTTATCGATTAAATGTGTGTTAAAAGCTTTACAAAAAGTAATGCTTTCTTAAAAATATATTTTAAAAACTTAAAGTACTTGGTTAAAGTATTAAATATGGAGCTTATTTGTGCCATTTACAGCACCAAAGAAACACGTGGTGTTTGTACTTGTAAGGCTTTCCTCACAGTTACTAGAGTCAATTATATAACTGAATTACTTATATACATTTTTTTTCATTTTTTTGTTACACATTTCACTTGCGCAAGATAGTTATGATAACTCAATAATTTAAATATATTCAAATTATTTTAAAGAATAAGCCGGGTGCACTATTGATGTCAAAATGTTCGCTGCTGTGTCGTATTTTACTCATATATGACTTAATTACTTCAGAGTACTGTGCTAGCCAGTACAAACCACGTCACGAGTTGACACTCGCACGTGTGCATGTCAACTTTGTACATGTCACTCGCTCAATTGCATGTACGCTAGTAACAATAGTATTAACGTACATTCCTAAGTATTAATCTGCATTTGTCGGCCTAATTCATAGCAACGATTTATGAGTTAAATACATTTTTAAGCAATTATTTTTTATAGATAATTCTTTTATACATACATATGTGATTTTGCAAAAAATTATTACTTAAATTTTTCTGGGGCATCGGATATATTTTATGTAATAATGTAAGGTTCTTATTTATTAAGTTGCCGTTTTTCTACAAAAATAACATTTTTAATAATATATTTGTTATATCGGAATATCACCGTTATCTATGAATTCCTACCATTCCTACCATTTAAATTGGAGTTTATTTTATTTATTAATTCTTCTGGAAATCTTTTAATTAGAGAATACGCGGACGAATTGAATGCTTGAGTGTGGAAATTTGAGGTAGACACAATCTGTAGAGAAAGCAAGGTCCTTGAATGGCAACCACGCCTTGCCAGAAGAAGCACAGGACGGTACCCGACAACATCCGTTGATTTCATAAGTTAAGTTAAGGAGACCTTTGTTTACGGTAGACTTTCAAAGGTGTGCAGACGGATAAATGCATGGATAGTGGATAACATCGGTCCATCAATTTCGTATCACATTTTGCTTGCGGCAAGTTTTGGCAGGTTCTCCGAGTGTAAGGCATTATATTATAATTAACATTTGTAATTATAGTAGATATATCAAATTTTCAAGTGACGACTTGAATCCCTTTTATTGTGTCGATTCAATAATGTAACGCGTTTGGATCGTAACTTTTGCGCGTGTGTGCTGATGGGCTTTCACTGTCGTTTTGTATTCTTCGATGGCTTTAATTATTTTAATCATAATTTTAGGATTAAATCCGAATAAAGAATAAATAAATTGGATGTATTGGCAGTACAGTTGATTCTTTACGGTATATTTGCAGCACGTGTGCCTAAAATAAAACGATGAACAGGAAGTTCAATTTGATATTATATTTTAGTTTTGAAAGCCTATATTGATATTCGGCAATTTGTAAATAAGAATCTAATAAATATTATGTTATGTTATGTTATATAACACAATTGGAGTGCTGCTGTAAGGTTGCTCATAATACTGTTATATTTTAATTACTATATATTAACATTCTATATATTTTTATGTGTAAGTTGTGTCATACTGTTTGGACTGGGTTTGTTATTATTAAATGTAAGAGGCTCTTAAGCGTGCATGTACACACCGAGCATGTTATTAAATAGACAATTATTTTTAAAAGTATAGTGTGCAACATGACCCGGTGGCATAGTGTTAAGTTTTAAAAGTGGCATAAGAATAAATAAGATTAGAAGTGAAACTCATGTGCTGCTTTGGTTACCGAAATGATTTTAATTTTTTCTCATCATGATTGCCATCAGAACGATTAGTTGAAAAATATGTACAATTGTAGTGGAATTTAATGTAAGTTCACGTATACTATATTAAAAGATAAAATAATTTTTGATTCAATTTGAACACTAGTTAGTTACGAAAAATGTAAATTATTCCTATAAAAGAACATGGATGGCCTAAAAAAAATGATAAATTAAACTTTTGCAACCAGAAACGGTGCCATAAGTTGCCTTAATAAGGCAAGATAAGTCAGGTATAATTGTCATTTAGTGTATGCGAACCTTTTTGGGCCCTCTGAATTACTCTACGCACGCTCCTGTGACGCTTATACAACAGAGCGGCCTCGGACGGGAAATGTGCTAGTGCTAGCAATCAGTGATTATCACAAAGTTGATAAACCATGTGAAGCGTGTCATTATCTCTCCTTGGGCAAGCCTAGCGCATAAGATTCACATTTACTCTTTGCTAATGTTATTGAAGTGAATGATTATTTTACATAATACAAGTAAAATGAGAAATACATATGATTTTCCTATTTATATAGTTATAAAACCCTGATGTCTAATACGATAATACGGGGTATCAAAACAAGTCATGTAGAAATTTCCTTTATCGCATTTGACTTAAATAATATGAAAATGTAAGTGGAATATTTATTTCCACAGCAGATGAGTCGTATCTATTTTAATACGTGTTAGTAGGTTTTTAAATACTTATATGATGCCTAATTATTACTATTTACATTAGTTACCTACGAAATTATTATAGTTATTATGTACTTATGACACATATTCGATATTTTTGCTAGTCGAAAGTGATCAAATTATATACATCGCATAATTTTTCATATTTTAAGAGTAAATCAATTTTTGCGTCAGCTCGACGGTTCGATCTTGTATTAGAATATAAAAATGGAAAGCCTTCTTCCACATGCGATATTTTTAAAGAGCGTTTAGTGTTTTTATTAACTCATATTCATTTACCACGACCCGTTATTGTTCAGTGTCATTGTTCGAATTGATTTGCTGTTAATATGATTCAGATGACTGGTTTGAATAATGTTGATGAGAAAGAACCATGTGATAAGAACATAAGAACCACAAGAAGTAAACGGGTCTGGTAGGTATTCTATTGTTTTTTACTGAAGTTATTATTTAACAGATTTAAAATGGGGCAAAATTTTATATTTATACCCCATACCCAGATATAGAAAATTATTTTAAAAGTATATTATAATTTTCCCGTTTTGGTTTGACTACAGAATTTAATCATGGCGGCAAATGTACAATATTTTGTGTTTCAATAAACATTCCATAAATCATTAAACTAACGCATCTTTAGAATTATGCGCAATAATACCAAATTTAAAAAAATATCACATGTGGAGTAAGAATTAAGTACCCTTTTATAGCCTTTTTTCGCAGCGTGTAGATGTGTGAATTAAACACCTATTTGTTGACTTACTTAGTTATTTATTACTACATCATATTTATAATATGGTTCACCCTGTATGTTTAAGTTATTATATTGATATTGTTTTTTAAGATTCCTCACGGACATGCGAATTTAGCTACTTCTAGTAGTTATCAAATAATAAAATTCAAGATTGGAAGAATAATAAAATGGAAAATTTGACTACCAGCAATAAAACTGGAATACAACTGATTTAATTTTATTGTATTTTTTATGAATTAAGATTTTAATTGAGCAAAATAAGGTATCTTGATTGTATTTGATTTGTTGATATGTCCAGTATTGTAAATTCTCTTCTTGCCATAATTGTTCCGTTAAAATTAATAACTTACATTACATTAAATGATGGTGGTGAAACATCATTCTCTTTCGTGCTTTAGAAATGCTCCCTGTTTTCTGTCAAGCAGCTTTATAATTTTTGGTGGTCTTTGGCGCTAATCTTGTATAGATTACTGGAGCGACATACTGATATTACGCTCTAAACGGGAATAGATATGAGAAGACCTGTATTATTACATCTTTAATGATCTGTAGCTGTATATCTATTTATATTAAAATAGCAAGAGAGCATGCGGTTCGTGTTATGTTAAATGTCCAAAGCAGGATATTTATGTCGACTTCAAATCGTATATGACACAGTCCTGTCTGACTGTCTGTCACACGTACATACGTCATACGTCACATTTGACGATTGAGATCATGTCAGTTGACAAGGAACAGGATAAAAAAATCAATAACTGAATAAAAAATTGTATGATCCCATCCCTTTTCCTGCGTAAGACTTGATAAATTTAAGGTTTATTTAAATTATAACAACAACGATTCTATCGTAGCTCGAAGTTTTTCATATAAAATAAATAAATAAAAATAAATGTTTACAAACTCACACTTTACCGACCAAAACTTCAGGGTTCATTAGATTGCACTTAGTAATTTTATCGTCACTGTAATTCTTTGAATATTAAAGTAACATGTAATCAAATAATACAGCACCATTTTTAATTAAGTTTTCTTTAAATTTTACACGTACCGTGTAAAAACTGTTTTTCTTCTGAATTATTGAATCCTTTTTAGATTTTACCACAGATTTAACGTATTAAAATATTAAAAATATTTTGTCGAAATTTAGATTTATTAAAATTATTCAGCTAATAAGATATAAAAATAAAAATAAATCTTTAATAATGTGTAATATTAAAAAAAAAGTATCAGAATCTATCACAATCTTATATTCAATACTGTTAAAACTTATAAAGTTTATTAGAATTGCTCTATTACTGTGTACCGAACAAATAAAATTCAAATATAAAAATTGTGTATTCATTGTGTTCTCAAAGACATGACTTGTGTCTCTTGTGTGTGTACAAGAGTATGAGACACTTTTGGGACACACATTTGATTTCGAATATTGCTTATTATCTGTAATCTTTGCTGTCGTTAGACTCTAATATTTTGTAGAGGCTAATTATCATGTTAGTATAATAATGTCGACCTATTCAAGATCAATAAACAAGCTATTAAAAACGCACCGTTTTATCTATTATGCTTGTAAATACACTGGATATGTTATAATTAGTGTTTTGGCCCATTTGTTTCCTCTATCCCCACGATTTTGTGTCGACACAGGATGTGGTAGTGAGAAAGGAATTAACTAGGGCAAAATAAAAAAACAGTTTAATTCTTCGGACATATTGCTATGTGGTGGTCCCTGGTGGCGCGTCAAATGTTCGTGTTTTGAACGATTTCAAAAAAAGGAAGATTCTTAAGTGTTGATTGGTAAGTGTTACACCCACATTGTTGGGATCAAACACATTAGAGATCAGTGTGCTAAGTGAGCTAGAAATTAAAAGGCGTTATGCGACATTTCGATCAACCGTCATGATTCCATCTTTAAATATTTCTCGATATTATTGTTTATATTTACTAATTCAAATGTATTAAGTTGGTTTTATTGAAATATTATGGAATATTATATTTATGACTGTAATTATTTCAATAATTTTATTTGTTAATGCGGAACGTCGTATTAAATGCACTGCAGTCCTCGGTGTCGGCAATCTTGTCATTTTGACGAATTTTAATCTACGTATTTAGTTTTCTACTTCATTTGAAAGAACTTTGATGAAAAGAAAAGCCGCTACGGTGTATACATCGTATTATTTGGACAGGTTTATCAATTAAAATATTGTTACAACCAAATAATAAATATAGTGTGGGTGGTGTGTATAATTTTACCATGTACTTACCCTCCATTCTCTTCGAATGCAGTTAACGGTTAAACTGATTTATCCTATCCAATGCAGTTTAAATACTTTATCTAAGTCTGAAGCGTTCTGGTTTACAGACCAGCGTTTTCGATTTATCGCACAGAGTACGTTGTTAGATAGAAAGAGTATTTTATCGTATGTTAGAATAAGTCTATGCAAACATTATTCTATGTACATAATAGACGCCATTACATGGCATAAATGAGGTATATCAAAAGGTTTACAATAAAAATACTACAAAACCTATTAACTTTTAAGCGTCCTTATAATTATTCTACCCCACGTCCGATTTTTAGGTATCGTTCGACCATCTTTTGTGTACTAATTATAATACGGATACATAATATGACTAAAAGTACTTTATGATCTTAACTTGAAAATCCTATTTAGTTCATATTTATTATTGTCAAAGTGATGCTCGATTGTTTCCTATATTCGAATGAGTGTTTCATAAAAAAGATAGTATGACCCTTGCTTCGTTGAAAAACGTCGCCAGGAGAACTCCATATTTGAGATTTCTTAAAAGAATGTGAAGTTCACACTTGCCCAGATAATAAGGTAGAAATTGGGTTTTAGGAAGATGGTGATCGTGTTTTAGTGATCTGGAAACGCGTCTCCGCGTATCTTGTAAAATTATTATTGGCCATGTCTAGATGTCTTCATTGGTCGGTTGTGTGAGAGTTCCTTACGCTTTTCTTTGAAAAGCGGTATAATCACTGAGCGACATTTAATAAAAATGGATGCCAAACTTCCTACGTTTGAAAGCTAACATCGTTATGGACATTGATATAATAACTCAATAGTACCGCTACACTGTGTCTAATAATCGATTATGATGTGAACGTCTTTAAGGCAAAGGTGAAGAGATTCTTTATTAGCAAACGATAAGTAGCTTAAGTAGTAAAGTAAAGTGGGTAACAAGACTAATTTTATTATTTTCTGTATATTATAGTTGGTTTTAGTTTCCAAGTTTTTTCTTCCTCGCTATTACCAAAAGCAACATTTACGTCAACGAATGTTTACGTTTGGGTTTCATTTTTGTTTAATGATTTCAAAAGTATATCTATTTACATTTTCCAAAATTAAAGATCTATTTAACTTCAAATATGTATATCCTGTTTTAATAATTATTTAAGGTGTCGTTTGTTTATTTTGTTTCAAGTTTTAAAAGCTATTGTTCTATTTCATTTCGAAGCAAGCATATCGCATTGTTACTTCCTTTCGTGTACAGTTCATGTTTAGTATTCTATCATTTTAGTCACTTAGGAGAAATGTTTGTCAATAAGAACCTATTCAACAATTATTATGTTCTTAGAACTCTCATAGCGAAATAAAGATTAACATACATATTTTATTAACTATTTATATTATAATATGAATAAAATTATCTAGAACAATCCTTATTGTAAGAAAATTCCTGTGTTCTAAAAATCATACTTAAGATATTCTGACATCATTTTTAACCGAGTTCAAAATGAAGAGGTTCCCAATTTGTTTGTGTTATTTTGTTATGTTTATTACTTCAGAATTCCGTGGTTAATAACGGATTTGTATTTTTTTTTCTGAAAGGGTATACTTCCTGTTTGGTTTCACTTAATTTTAAGAAAAAATACCACCTTTAAGGGTTAAAAATAGAATACGAAACCAAGAAATTCAGCTTCTTCATATTGAAGTCGGGTTTTTTGGTAAAATACTTGTTATATTTGAAAATATAAATTTAACCTTTGTGGAATGATCAAAGAGTTATTGTCTGGATATTAAGTAATAAAGAACTATGCAGTTATTGGAAGTTTTCATTTTGAGCATGTAGTGGAATGATGATTTATAATAGTTTAAGTATAATAATAAATACAGAACCTGACGGAAGTAGTACCTAATGGCTTAATGTAGCAAAATAGAGAGTAAATTCCCGTCGCAAGCACACTTGGCCCGAGGTTAAACATTGACCTGTCACATAAAAATCTTCCCCGGCCGGGAATCGAACCCGGGACCCTCCACTGGGCAAGAAAGATCACGACCAACTAATCTACAAAGTCCTCTCTTTCCAGGGTTCTCTTTTTTAATGTCAATAGGCGACGATCGACCGGGCAAGCTATTAGATGATAAATGATCGGTGATCGCCATCGAAGCAAGAAACGCTATTCCCGCTTATTATAATTATTCAGAATTAAATATCAAAATTGCTAATAAAACAAACGGAAGGATAAGGAATAGCTGTAAGTAAAACAACGTGTTAATTTACACAAGTATTTAATGTACCATTATGAATGCGTATAAATATTTCAAAATGTAAAACAGTGATAAAATTCACATCAACTATTCCAAATGCAATCAATCAACATAAAGGTATACGAAATTATATTTCAAATACATTCGGTTTCACACTCGGAAACAACAATCTAAAATGCATTAAAAGTAAATCGGCAGTTCGCAACCTACGTTGGAGATAGAGGACTATACTAAACTCTTAAATTACTTTAATAAGCAGGTACCACATTAATTCTCTCGGTGCAAACAAGTGTCCAATATTTGAGAATACTGGTCTGGAACATTGAAATAACATGATTATCTAACTTTCAACAATTCGTACAAGAGAATTGCCACTGCCTTGAAATGGGAATCTATAATCATATAAAAGTTGGCCCCAGTGTTGTAAAGGGATCCACAATTACTGGAATATTTGTTTATCCATCTTTGTTCAAGAAACATTTTACTCAAGAATGACTTTATTAACAAACGAACAGTCTTTGTATGCGTTGTATATCATTAAAAAGAATATTTAAAAAGCCTCCTCGTTTGAATGGAATGCAATTTTATACAAAATTGGAATATAAATTACAAACTCTAATTAATAAAAAATTCATTCAGTACTATTCATACACAAGGAAACAATATGAAGGTACGCCTCGTATAAACACATTGAGCATAATCCTATAATTACCATAGACATGCTACGTTAGTTATAATCGATTACAATTATCATAAACATTACGATACATCGAATTTGGCAACTCGAATGAACACTTGTTACGATTTAAAGTCGTTGCAAAATAATTTTGTAAAGGTCATATAAATAGCTTTACCGGCTACTAGAATATTTTGCCGTAAATCCTGTTGGAATTGCTACTTACTTCAATTATAATAATGTTGGATTGGATACAACATGTATGTTTACAGTAATAAACATTTCAACAGACATATTTAGCGATTCATTGAAACGTTTCTAAATATTATTATTTTTATTTATCAGTTAATAAATAGGTATTTAAACTGTTTCACTACAAAATCATCACATTCTACATCTATCGAACACTCGCACATAACGTTAATTAGGTTTAAATTTATATACAAGTTATCTCTAAATATCCTACCTAGTAAAACCTACTAATCGTGTTGATACCAGAAATTTTAAAGGTACTTATCTAAAACGGATATGGCAACTGACTGAGTTTAACAGTATGTTTCTACAATAGATATAGTTGAATTGTAATCTAAGTTAAAGAATTGTTTTATTTGTTCTGTAATAAACAATAGTACTTATAAATAATGTCACCAAAAATAATGATTGTCTCAAATTCGTAGCTTCCGTAATCTGTTTTTGTTCATCGTAATTATAATTTCTAACATTATTAATTTAAAATGTTCCATACATAGCTTTCGCACTTACGTCCTTACATATCACTAAACCTTCACTCAGATAAGACTCAATCTCCGCAAAGTTTAGTCGAAGTGACAAACCAAAAATTGGTATAATTATTTTTAAATATTAGCCTTTTATGTTCACAATATGTTGTGCAACGATTTCGCAGCGTATTAGCGTGGAAGCAAGTGACTTGGGCCGCTTGATGACTAGGCCTTTTTTATATTTTTTACGTTGTTGTGAAGAAATATAAAATTTTGGATTGTCACTTTACTTCACTTTGACTCTGCCTCAGAGGAGATTGAAACTGACACTGATTGAAATTTGAAATTGTAAAATAATTTGCCAATCCAATTAGCCAGCAGTTGAAGGATTGTACTAGACGGAATAAACTCACAATAACGTCTCAACATTCAAAATTGGAACACTGCACAACCGCAAGAATAATAGTGTAATTGGAATAGAATTTATAAATCTAAAATCAACAGATTGAGCTAAATATTTTTTTATGTTAATGTAAATATAATTAAAATATTTGAAATTGAAGTCCCTCTTTCAAAGTAATAAGTATAATAATACCTCATAATGTTAATGCTTTACTGTTACCATAACAACATTATTTGACGTATCATTCCAAAAGGATGATTTTCCTTCATATTTATAATTCAACTCAAAATTATCATCACTTTAATACAATACAATCATAAAATGTAAATATTTGAGGATGTACCACCCGTTTCAGACAAAGCAGTTCAATCGCGTTTCCTTAATGTTGCTCACATTTTTTGATTATCAATTAGGACTATTATAGATTAAACAGTGTATTGATGGTTTAGGAGCTATTCAGAGTAATTATAAAGGAATAACATACATAGTCGTTATCTTTGCGTATGAAAAATCTATCGAAAAAATCTAAATATATTTATGAAATGACACTAATGATAGCGGTTTACACTAGTAAAAACTGGATTGAACTGCTTTAATCTCGTAGCTGTGGTGTTCATCGTTTCCGTTTAGCTAGGATGTTGCGCTACCTTCTGGAGACGGTAGCCGCCGGTGCCGCGCACGGTGTACAGGACCACCACGGCCACCGCCACCACCGACATCCCGATGGCGTTGATCACGATGCCCTCTGTCGGCAGCGTCGCGTAAGTCTCGCTCCTGCACCGCATGCGCCCGAGTTAGTTAGGCAGGTACATACATTAAAGTGTGTAAAGCAGAAGCTTTGGGAAACCTAGATAATGTAACAATTTGTTAATTATGATAAAAATTCCAAAATATATGAGGATATCAAAAGTGTCAAATCGATGACTTGTGTCACTCATACATTGAGGTTTTTGATGTCAGCATTAACAAAATGTACATTATACAGGTAGGTACTATGACGTTTTTCTACACGAACAGCAATTAGCAGTAATAGGAGAAAAACGCCATCTATTACGAAAATATAAAATTCTCCATCAAAACTTTTTTTAAATTGATTAGAAGAAATACAATAATAAATATGCATGAATATAAATAAATTAGCAAAGTTTAAAATACACGTGTGTAATTAAGCAAGTATTAGTATTAAAATATTCGTCAATTGCAGTGACTGTGTAAGCATTAACCGTGATTGGTCATTTCCATGATGTATGAAATGGATGAGTTAGTATTATGTTATTGTACTTAACCCTCTAAAATACCATGCATCTCCAATAAATAAAAAGTAAAATAACTAAGTTACAAAAAGACTTAGATAATAATTACTTTAATAATGCTTTATATTATTTCAATGTCCTAAAGTAAAACAATATCTATCATAATTCTAAAAACAATGCTTGCGTATGTAGAGACTTATCTCTACTCTGAAACATAGTTAATACGTTCATTATATTCTAGTTAAACTCATTTTGATCAAGTCTTTATATATCTTAGAACATACGATTATAAGAGCTCGTTAGCTTCGGATAAAATTCCTTGTTAAACAAAGACGTATGAACTTATAAACTGACTTCAAAAAGGACGAGGTCACCTATATCCGTCGCATTTTTTTACTATGCGAAATAAATCCATTGTGAATCTACAAATCTTATATTGTGAAGTCACATAAAATCTCAGTCCTTCTCACTGTTGTGAGTCCCTTTTACATTTAAATTTTCGGTTTTCACTTACCTACGCCTCATGATGTCCTTAACTGTTTATAACGGTAAAGCCAATATATACAGCAGAAAAACTCGAATTAAAAGACAACAGTAAATTATTTCGAACAATTTATTTTTACTCAGTATAAATTTTATTTTATTTAACTTGTAGGATATATAGGGAAATTTGTATGAATTAAAATCAAATTATCCCATTATAATTTTATAACAATTCGATCTTAATTAACCTCATTAGTCTTAAAATAATTAATTATAAGTAAAGATTATATCTTGGTCTGATACAGACCGAATTTCTAAAATTTACGATAATATAAGCCTCGTCATTTGTACACACACACTCATTTCTATAAACTAGTTACCTAAAAATAGGCCAGAGATATTCTACTATTAATATGTAATGCATAAAAATCATGCGAGCAAGTTTTATTAAGATGTCTTTTTATAATTATTTTAAGTAGTCATATGTATATTTTGATTGCAATTTTTTTTACTGTGATCTGAAAATATCACAATAATCTTAAATATTAATTTTATTAAAATAACAAGGAATAAAAAAGATAACCAACTTATTTGCATTTGCAAGAAATGCAAAGTATAGAAACGACCAAGTGGGCGTATTCAATAAAACTTCAATACGGCGTCTAGCTGCACAGAAACAGCGTCAGTCGCGGCGCCCACAAATAGTAAGAACACGTCTCCGCATTTAATTAGTTTCATTGGCACTCTACAAATCAACCGACGCTCTTAAATGGCCGTCGCGGGCTTGCGAGCGGAATTTATCTCTGGACGTGATATACATGACGACGGCTAGAATAGCCACCGTGGCGACGCCGATCGCGTTGATGATAACCCCCTCGTCCGGCAGGCCGCTGTACCTCTCGGCGCTGGAATACGATATTACAAGCAACAAACAGACGAATACAGGCACAATACAGAAAAATGTTCAATGACTGATGGATTGTTTGATATCAAAAATAGAGCAAACACATACTGCCATCAAATTTAAATTGGGACAACGGTGGTTTTATAAATTCGACCTTGATGATTTAATCAGGCTTGAATGAAACAATGTACTTCATGTCAAGTTTATTGGTAATTATGATGTTTTGTACCATAGAATACTATCTCCTATATGAAGTAATTAACGTACTTTTAACATACTTGGCAATTTAAAAATACTATGAAAACACTTGAAATAATGCAAGCTA
Organism: Megathymus violae; assembly: GCA_003671415.1. NCBI lineage: Eukaryota > Metazoa > Arthropoda > Insecta > Lepidoptera > Hesperiidae > Megathymus > Megathymus violae. The sequence continues at coordinate 12,308,709 of PDGT01000001.1, forward strand.
ATTCACGTCAGATTCATTCACGTCAAAACAAGGTTAATGACGTTGAGTGAAAAACGCCGGACGTTACTTTACGCGTCGAGCTTCTGCACAACGATATTTTCCGACGTAAATGTTCAGGGACTAGTCGTTGAAGTGCCCGATACATGTGTTGTTAAGTTTGTTTCTTTTCAGTTTCTCTTACATCGATATATAATCTATAATATACCTAATTTCAACGATATTCAATATTTACATTCTTGTCGATTATGGTCTGTCACATGTTTAGTTGATAAAATTGAGGAAGTTATGTCTCTATCTTTGATATCACTCAGGTTATACTTGTGCGTAGTTTTTGCTATAGAGCATGAATAATAAAATAGGTACACAACATGCATTGTCACAACATACATACTATACGAAAATTCTAAAAATACTTGATAAATGCATTTTAGTGCTACATTCCCAGCCGAAAATTGTGCACGCAAACGAAGAGAAGTATTTTGTCAATATAAATATTATGTGTATTTTATTTTTAAAGGTGCATTCATTTTCTGCTGCTGTAAGCAGTTTATGTGCTGTAAACTAATTACATGAGCCCATGGACAAGTATGGCCCAGTTCTAACTAAAACAGGTCTAGAATTCTATTCATACTCATTTCTACCTGTTATTTTTCAAAAGTCACGACAAACAGTCTTGTTTGTTAATATAACAGAATTAACCTGCCGTAACGCGAAAGGCATGCTTCGTAGCTTCAAGACCGAAGTACTTTGCGTGTCATGATAGTGCACAAAGTAGAAATGCGAGATGAAAATTTCCACAGAGTAGTGAATAAAGTTGTGAGTACCTAATTTACTTAAGCAACAACAATTTGTTTCATGTGTATGGTAAGACAAATAAAGCAATTTTGCGGCGAAACAAACTTTGCAAATAGCTACAATACATATATTTTAATAAAAAAAAAAAAAATAATTGTGTAAATCCGTATGTTGACGATGTTTCTTGAAATGCAGTTAATGTCAGGCATGAAATACCAGCAAATGTTCAAGTGAAAATTCTCGCCATATCGTTCTGTTGTCTTAAACAGCCAATAAACAGTGCGTAAGACTAAAATAATACCTGGGCACTCCGAGTGTAGCATTTCTGAAGTAAATTAAGATTTTTAATTATCCAATTAATTGTTGAATTATTTCGACTATTTTGACAATTACAAAACGTGATACTTTTTAGAATTTAACTCGATACATTTTTTCGATAAATTATTTGTAAATTTGATATAGAAAACGATTGCTTCTGAATTTTGTCCAACTTGAGATATCGAATCCCTAACCTACGATCAAATATCACTCTCAGTCTTCAAGATCACTTCTACGATTCTCAGGTAATTTGATCCCTTCAACTCAAGAAACATCATGCATGAAAATTAAAAGTGAACTTAGCTTTCATTCTCAGCAAATCCGCATCAAATACCCATTCTAACAGAATCAAAACAAGATGAGAAACCTATGAAATTTGGATCATATGTCATAGAAGCAAAAGATATGCCAAAATAATCTTAATATACTCAATTTTCATTACGTACCCGAGGGTGAACAGGGCTTTCTCAGTGAGTCCTGTGAGACAGGCACAGACTCCAAGCACAAATGTCAGGATACCAAATGCAGCGTGAATAGGCACCAAGGATGCACGGAATCCAGCCGTACCCTTGTTGCAGATCAAGAGGAGGAGGAAGCTGAAGAAGCCCACAGCGTACTGGAATTTTATAGAGACAACATTATAATTCAGAATATACGAATAGAACGAAATAAATTGAACTCCTCTAATTAGTTAGTTAATTCATAACGGATTTTTGTTAAATAAACTAATATAAATGTATTTGAAACATTTGAGTATTTTGTTTATGATAATAATTGTGATTACAGAATAATTTTACGATCTTGACTTTCCAATTATATTCAACCCTTGCCTAATCATAATCAGTGTATAAATATTTTTTCTATACATGGGTGTATGTTACTGAACTCCTCTTAAAACGCTGATCCGATGTTGATGATTTTTTTTGTGCGTCTAAGTAGGTTCCTGGATAGTTTAGCTTCACAAATCGGTCAGGCAGTACGATATCCGCCGGGACCGCTAGTAATCGGATGAAGTTGGTCGAGTTCGTCCGTTTATTGATGCAACATTATAAAAAGGTGGTCGTAGGTTTCGTAAAATCGAACTTACATACCGAAGTTATAGTTGCATTATGTATTCACAATATTTTTTATGCTTAAATAATCAAAATGCTGCTGTATTTTTTATTTATTATGAATAAAACAAATTAAATGTTTTATTTTTTCTTGTTTTAAAGTTAAACAAATTACCTGTATTCCAAACAGTCCCATAGCAACGAAGCCAATCCAGCTATGTAATGAGTAAAAGTTGTTGATGCCCTTCTTGTTGTGGAAGTCGAGAACAGCAAGGAACCCGATGACGATGCACGGGAACGCCAAGGCATGGAAAATCGCGTGCAAAAGCTTCACATAGATACGTCGGAAACATCGGCAGATGCGGTACAGCAGCACGGCTAGAAATATGAATGAAATTAGAAATGAAAACAAAATCAGCTGCCACACTTTTAATGGTAACTATGGATATCAAAAAAGTAAGGATATAATATATGTCATGATCCGATCGCAATTTTATAAATTGATCCCCATGCATTTAATAATATCATTCATTGTTTGTGATTTAATGTTATTATGAAACACAATTGAAAGTTTTAAACATAATGAGCACTCACGATTTGTACATTTTATACGGATACTTTGACCCATAACACAAAGAAACCAAATTAAGTCCCTTAATGTAAAAAACAGGGTGAAGTTAATATGAACCGATTTGGTTGAACGGTGTATTTTTGAGATAAACGACATGTGGATAAAACTGCAAGATACCTAATGCACATATTTGTATAATTCTCATAATAATGTGATATAAGTATATGTAGCTAGAATTTAAAAGAAAGTATTATATAAAACACTTACAGAACCCGCTGAATGTTATAAACCCAGCCACCATAAGCGTGGGATGTAAATTGAACTGCTTCTCGGGAATATCATCAGCCCAGGCATATCCCTCTCTGTAGAAGAATACCCAGAAGAGAGTCAGGGCCGACACCCCGATCAGTAGAATAATCGCTAGTGTGATGACGAGAGCATACTCGCACCACTCGCAGGCACCCCTTTCGTGATCATCGGATTCATACGAACGGGTGCGTTGGCTGCAAGAAAGAGAAACAGATTATTAGAAGGAAAAACAGGTATTCCAGACAATTAAAATTTTGCTTGCAACGCCGAAGGTCGTAACTAAAGTCCCCGGGTATTGTAAATAAGCAAGTTGATTATGTCATATTATACTTTGTAATGAAATATATACGGTATCGAATTCTTATCGAGAAATTAACCGTGTAACAGCGAAGCAGTTCCGTGTTAATAAGGTACTAATTACGATACAACTGACGTAATTGAAGTAGGTTTTTTTTAATTCAAACGCAATTTACATACATTCCTTTCCTTCATCTTATTTTAGAAATTATTCGAACACCCTTTTTCAATAAGTATTGTGATAATACGTAGTAAAAGAAAATACTTAACGATGTCAACTTTGAAATCCAGTCCTTGCTTAATAATGGAATAAGTTTGACCATCTACCTTTTATTGATTTATTATTAAAAAAGGAGGTATATCTATATATAATAATAGCTCTATTGGAATTGGTAAGAAAGCCGAAATCATGATTAAAGGAAGCATCAGCGACAGTTAAAATAGTGTAGACTTTTTCCTTGATAGCAGACAAACGACTGCAAGGACCACCAGATCATACGTAGTATCTGAGTCATGTTGCTTGCCGATAAGAAATCGACGGCCCACTTGGCTGTTTACTTGACCTCCGCATCCGTACCATATCTAACCTAATGTATCACTGTCTTTACCGAATCCTCGGCGTGAGACACAAAAACTGATGGAAGTCATATAGTGGTCGCCATCTAAATACGGTTCAATGTTTACCCGTGATACATACAGCTGGATTAAAATTTTGTCGCCCTCATAGAAACCGGGTCTTAATTGAATGAACAGATGCCGCATCCGGGATGTTTACTAAGCATAAAACCGCAGTTCAGTCGATATCTAGATAGTTTTATGTAGTTAGTGCATAAGTCACTGCACTTTGAATGTGTTCTTGCCTCCTCACATTGTCGCCCAAAAACTCACTTATGGTTCATCTGGACACCGTATGTATATATAAGAAATAATAATAATTATTATATAAGAAATACCTAAATACTTAAATGATCTGTTGTCCTCATTCAAAAGAAAAAAATATATTTTTTTTTAATTTTGTAATGTAGATACATATATGAAGACTTCTCGCAGATATTATAAATTAATATGACAATCTTATTCATAGACGTTATGGCCTGAATTTTTTTCTGTACAAAAGTGATTATAACTATAAAATATTGACCTATGTTAAATTTATCGTACTTAGCTAAAACAATCTGACACAAATACAAACAGCCAACAAAATAAATAAACTCATTACGCCACGTATTGCTGCCTAATACTTTTTTGTTTTCTTACATTAAATGGCATTACTAGCGAGTGCGTCAACAGATGGCTGCTCTATTCCCATATATATTTAATATATTTGCTGTCAGCTTTTTGAATTCATGGTTGTCGGTTACAATTAAGTCTCTGTTCACTCCCCGTATCCCACAATTGATCGACCTTATTCTACCGTCGCAAGCAAACCACAAGGTGTCAGGTCGCGTGAGATGAGTGGGCCGGATGGCGGGTCTGTGTCATGCTACATCAGGTTTCAAACTGTTACAAACATGCAATTCATTCGATACGGCTTAATTCGATGAACACACATGGCGATGGTAGGAAAGTTTTCAGGCGAATAATATCTAATAAAGATGAATGGGTCATGGAATTTTAAACTTTCTATTTTATTACATCTTTGTACAAGTAAATTTTACGCTTGATCAATTCCAACTATCGCCGATACTTAGATCTTGAAACTTAAATAATACAAGCTATATTATTTAAGTCTCAAGATTAAGATTTAGTGTGTTAACTTAAAAGACAAGACTGCTTGGTCATGAGTTTGATATATAGTCAGAAGTAATGGTAAGTAATGGTAGAAAAATCCCTTGAATATTTCTTGCCGCTTCTTCTTCCAAGACCAATTATTTCATTTAATTTTATTTCATTTAATTTAAAATGTTAAAAATTCTTATATTTTGTGAGTAATTTAAAATTTAAATGGTCCTAGTATCCGACTCAGACTTAATACCTATCTGACTCTCAATTACAAATCTAAAATCTAAAACTTTAGTCTACAAGTATTGGTAGAGCCGGTACTGCTTACAAATGAACATTTTTTCTTACTACTCAGGATTAATAAATACATCTATGTTTTACTTAATACTTGACCAAAATTCCATCTGTTTGTATATGTTGATATCCTGAGTGCAAACTTAGTAAAAGGTTATTCAATATATTTGGTTGTGGTATGGATTTCATCTCAATACTCAAGAGTGACATGTGACCGAGTGACATTAGTTTAGGTTACCACAAGAAGATGAGATGAGAGGGATTGAAGTAGGTGAGGTAGATTAGTGTATAAAAAGATAAAATTCAGATAAGCAGTAACATATCTGTTAAGTTATAGATGAGAACAGTTTATTCTTATCCTCGTTTAAATAAAAATCATCGTAGCAAAATTTTAAATTGCAAGTCTAAGGTATTGTTATCTATTCAGTTACGAGGTATCCGTGGACAAATTATTGGTCATTTGTACTGATACGAGGCGACCTGAGCTCGTGATAGGTTACTCGTGAAAGTGACTACAGGAATGCAGCACCTGATGTTCTAAGTAACTCGGAATTTCGCGGTTCTTGCAAAACCCTACAATGCACTCGTACCTGTAACTCTTGCAACATATTTCTATGAACTGTCTTTATGAACATTGGCCTATTGCTAGTGATGAGTTCTAAATAACTTGTTTTATCGAAAAATTGGTTCGTAACTTTGTTTGGGCTGAATGTTTTTTACAAACGGGTTACTATTAAGTAACTATTACCTGAAAATTTTGAAGTTTTATTACGGCCAAACATGGTCGGGGATTGGTTAGTAGAAGGTACTTGCTACTTACACAAAATGTTATTACTTTTTTACCCAAATTCATCTAGTTAATCAACGTTTTATAGATAAGTTATCACTAGATATTTATCACTTCTAAATTCTGAGTTCAGAAATGTCTTGTTTTTAACTAAATATGATCTGGCAACAATTGTATAACACCCATATTATTTTAGGAATGAGGTTTCTTAGTCCTATGAATTACAAACATATTAATTTGTTATAAAGTCTGCAACCAGCCAGTCAACATTTTATTTACTCTATCACTATACCATATCACCGTACCATCTTAATAGAATATCCATAATAATTTTTATGCCCTATCCCGTTCAAACAGATCCATTTTCTGGGATTGAAAGTATTTTAGATAATGAGTATCATTAAAGTATCATTAAAATATGTTTAGTGGTTTTAGTATGATACAAAAATTCCAACAAATTATGTTTTGACCACTATACATATTCAGATAACAAAGTTTGTTTACATAAACCTCGTTAGTTTTATTTTTAGTAGAGATAATTTTAATGTGTAAGGTTTTTTTTTACTTAATTTTTCCTTAAAAGCTAAAAGAAAATGTGTGTATACACATAGAAGAATCAACATAATATTAAACTAAATAGAATTGTAAAAAACCTACACCTTTAAATTAAGCAAGCGGCTGCTTATTAACGCTTTTTTATCGATCACATGACCGGACACTATATTTTTAACGAGGTCTCTGATACAACTCTTTTAATAGGTACTATTGCATAATGTCATTTCTGTTGTAACACATTACATAAAATGAAACCTATACAAAAATACTACCAACATTTGAAGCAGTCTATTCAATATCTTTATTACCTAGGTAACTTTCTAGTGGTTTTGGAATACAATGAAAAACGATAATAGCATAATATACTTTCACTAAGTCACGAATTCAAACTCGTAAATATTAATAGTGATTGAGTACAGATGCTTACTGATATAGATACTATTAAAGTGGACATTTTTTCTATTTAGTTACTTATATTATTTTATCAAAGTTATGCACTAATCAAAGACAAACCTACACTTATCGAAACACAAAGGCATAAGTTTTTTAACGCAGCATCTAAATAAAACATAAATTATTAATCCGCATATATGGAATAGAATAAATTACGAGAATAAATTTTGCTTAATATTTTCCTAAGAAACTGCGATTGAACCAAGCAAGCTTAATGTTCAAGCAATTTTGTATTTCACAACAAAAAACGGAAGACAACTAGTCTCATCTAGTAAAACCGCTTGAATGGAATGAATGTAGAAGCGTAGGGCTCGAAAAGTGGGGTCGACGACCTGTTCGGCTATGGTTCTCCTGGCCTACATGTGGACCGATGACCACTTCAATACGTTGTTTTCTTTACTGTGTGTAAAGAACTCAAATATTCTCGTAGTACATGTTAATTTGTAAGGTCAGTTAGTTTTTTTCCATTTTAGAATTTAAAGAATGTTTTATGATCTCCACGGATTTACTTTACCCTAACATAACTTTTGAAATATGTCGGTGTTATGTTGGTTGTAATGGTTAATTATATAACACAAATCCATGAAAAACAAAGCGCAATGCTAAAAAACGGTATTAATTTCACTAATCTGCACACATTTATCAATAAACAAATTTAAAAGAAAAATATTCAAGAATATCCAACATTTAATCAGACGAATACGAATACAGAACTGTTAAACTTTAGCTAGATAATGCATCGAAATACTAAACTTGAATAAAAAGTTGCTTCGCCTTCGATTTCAAAACTTTATCTTCCTCTACCCAATGAATAGATAAGATTTTCTTAAGAACCATTAATTAACCACATTAATTCGGAATGTTCTCAGAATTTTGGTTTCTTGCGGTGTGCAGGGCCCTTCGTTAATCAACGCTCTAGACGAAAAACAGCTTTTATAATGGAAGCGTGCATTAATATTGAAACCTATACTAATACATACGTATCTACACAGAATTCATTCGTGTGGACGTCGAAAGAACGATGGACTCTAAAGTAAGAACATTACGTTATTAAGAGATTTCATTTTTAGATCTGATGTAAGGGGTAATATCTTGTTCGTGATCTCCTGACTGGCAACTATATTTTTCTATAAGCTTTGAAATTTTGGCATTAGCAAGAAAATTGCATTTGTTAGTTAGCCTTCTGTCTACCAAGTCAATCTCTACGGTCAGATTTTGTAAAGCCTGGATGTTTGAATTTATTAATAGTAGCTTGTGTTACTTTGAAATAAATAACTCACGATTATTTATTGGTGAATGGTATTAAATGTGTATTATAACTAAATAATGATTGCTTATTGATGGAGTGTTAAATATTAAATCAAGCTTGGTCCTGATTCTTATAAAAGCCAGCCGTAGCTCTAAGGACTTTATGTGAAAGTTATAGGCCCGTACACTGTTATCAATCGACTTCCTCAATAGGCCTAGAGTACACTCCACTACGGTACTCAAGTACGGATTGATATAGGAGTTAATAACCAACCCAAATGTTGTCTGAATTAAGCCCTTCAACGAGGTTTTTGTATCTGCTATCCGACGATAAAAACGGATACAACGATTTTACGTGTCCTTGCTAGAATTTGAAGCGTTTAAGAAATTTTGTCACTAATTTCATACTAACGTATACACTTACATGATCTGGTTTCCATGTAACAAGAACTGTTTTTAACAAAACCTTTGTTTAATCTCAAATATGCAGTAAACACGCTCATACAGGTACCTCTGTCAATATAAAAAGTTAACAACACTACTAGATTTAGGACGTACAAATTACTTAACGCGTGTTTGCTAAATATAATATATAAATACTGGTCGCTTTTCAGCAACTATATTTTCATTTACATTCAGCCGAGCACCCACTGACCCAGAACTTAAAACTGTAGACTCTTTTGAGGTGTGCACCTGAATTCTACGAAAATGTAGTTCGTCCAACACCTTAAGGCTATTGGGTTTATTTACAGCATGGTTAGAGAAAAGAAATGGGTCATACATAGGTATCTATCTTTACAAATACTTTATCAAAATTATAATATTGTTAGCCTCAACTCAGTTTTAAAAATTATGTATTTATACTGTACATATTTATGACAATGTATGCAGATTATTAATAGCCTGAGATATACTACTTTACATTTTACAGTTTTTTCCAGCAATTTTTTTTGATTTTGTGTTTATAGTCCAATATAAATGAATTACATAATTTTTATTTGATCCAGACCAGTGAATTATCCCACCAAAAATTCAATTATTATATACTGCATATAAAATTTAGAATTTCACAAATTAGAAAAAAATTACTGTATTAAAATAAGAGATTGTATAAAGCATACATTACACAAATGTTTAATACAAAAACAAAAATAATAACTTTGGTTTTTATGTATAATTTTTGTACATAAATTAAACGCAGTATGAGAATACTTTGCAAATAACTTCAACGGAGTTATAAGCACTTTAAATATCGCAAATGGATATCAATTACTAACTTTTATTGCATCTCAGGTTCAAGTAATTATCCATGAAGCTACAGAATACTTAATTTACAGCTATTATGTTGCAATTTAATTTATGAAGGACTAGACCTACGCAAAATTACCTGCGCCCTCTTGCCTCAAGCGCTTATCTAATGACTTCCCGACGGAATCATAATCTGCGTAAAGCCGAGGTCTTCTTACAAAGATAAGGACCCAAGATGAACGTGTCTTATTCTACGAGTTAAGCCACACAACAGACTTTTTAATTCCAGTTAACATGACATAACTTTTATTGCTTGTTCCCCGCCTTTATTATGGTCGCGATAGAAGATTTTAGATAATTGTGTTCATGTATTTGGTTACAGGGGCTTGAGATGCATTATCCGCCATGTCGGTAGACCTGTAAGCATTGTCAAGTAAACAAAAAGTGTTTTTAAGAGTTTAACCACCTTTGCCTCGATTGTCTAGGTGAATCTAGATTTCGGATTTCGTATCAAGATACTCCAATTTAACTTTTCAGTGACAGCTTCACGTTTTTTTAACTGCAGGGCTTGGTTTTAATCGTAATATTTTTATTTTTATTTTATTTATTCATTACAAGTAGACAACGTACATTAAATTGCTCGTTGGTCCCACACTAGGATTCACAGTGTTGTGGAATGACCAATGCTTCCCTCGTTGACAATGTTAATTGGTCTGTGTTGTAAGAATAAAAGTAACATAAGACAATTTACAAATACAACATCATAAGTAATTGAAGATATATAGTTGTTAAAGGATACATATTAAAAAAAAAGTAAAAAAAAATAGAACATAAAAATAACAAATCGGTTTGTTTTTATTACAAAGCTGATAATGAATCATTGAATATACATAATTTGACCATTACAGAAATGATGTATTTATTCATGTGGTAACAACTTATGTGATAGCAACTGGTGTGTGTGTGAAGTGCAAAAATTGGTATATATAATTATGTGAGTCAGTATGTGCGTATGATAGTATATGTGCGAGTGAGTATGTACATTCGTGTGGGTGTGAGTAATCGTGTGTGTTCAATGTAATTTCCCCTTATGTGCTTGTGTGCAAATTAAACCAATGTGGCAAGAATCTGTTCTGTTTGGAGATAATTTAGTTTTTTAAGCCATTCTTGTAGTATCAATTTACATTCTATTTTGTTCAAGTTTATTACATTTAGTATATTGTTTAATTTATTATAAATGTAAGGTCCAAGATAATAATACATACGTGCAAATTTTGTTATAATTTTTGGAATATCCTACTTGTCTTTGCGTGAACTTTTTGTAACTGTCAGTTTTGAGTTTTTATGAAATTTTACGGTTGTATGTACAATATACACATGTCTAACCCGAAGAAATTTGCATGTACTGTATAATAAATCGGTACAAAAGCGATATGGCTTTTTTAAACAGGTCTTTAATAAGGCACGCTGCGCACGTTCTAGTCTTAATAGGTGAGACTTATAGGCAGCACTCCAAGCAACAATTCCGTAGCTTATAACGGATTGACATAGAGCTTAATAAACAATATTTATAATATTTATTTCACCAATAGCACTAAGACGTCTAAAGATTGGAATCAGCTTTCGCACTCTATTTGTTACCATGTCTATTTGTTTAATCCAGGTAAGTTTATCGTCGATGACAACTCCAAGATAGCGTATCTGTTCGACAATTTCTAAAAATGGACAAGAACACTGAAAATTGGAAGATTTTTCATATTTATGTAGTCTTACTGTGAAATTAGAATCCGGAGGTAGGCAAAATAATATTTTAAACTGTAATACTTTTGTTTTTGATGTGTTTAGCGTTAACAGATTATTTTGAAGCCACCGTGATATATGTTCAAGCCCCTTCTCAGCCAGATCTTTAACTGATGCCCAGCAGTTACCATAAAATATGATGGCTGTGTCGTCCGCAAAAGCAAATAATTCAGAATGTGGTAGGACCATGTTACATAAATCATTAATGTATACGAGAAAAAGTGTGGGCCCCAGTACACTACCCTGCGGCACACCAAAATCAACATTTGGGACGATTCCCGATGAAATACTAAGGTTACAAATATGTGTGATTGGAACAGCTAGATAACATTTACATAATTTTAAAATGTTATTACTAATATTGTCTGGTCCTGTAGATGAAGTATTTTTTAGAGAATTTATTATATTAAAGATTTCATTTTTATTTGTAGGAGTCATAAAAAAGGAATTGGTGTTATTGCTCATAGAATTGTTTAACATTTCATTAGCTTTACACAACTTTTCACCTGAGGGTTTTGTTAGCATGATTTTTACCCACTATTAATTAAAGGCCTACAGCGCATTCCGTCACACTATATCAGTGCGAATTGGTGGATTAGCGATTGAACGGCTATCCTAAGTATTAGATTTCATCGCTCGAAATTCTCAGACATGGCTACACGGTGGTTATCTAATGATAACAATCGGGACCAACATTAAACGTGCTATCCAAATACCGACGGTATTCGCAGTTGTTTAAATCTGCTTAACTCGGTCACTTACAACCGACAAAAGCCGTGGGGAAATGAACGCTTCGGCTTTTTATTTACTAGCTCAAATACGAGTCTATCTTGTAACGTAAGTTAAGTAAGTATCCTGAGCTCCATAGAGACTTGTTCAACAATATCTATTATCTAATTATCAGTGCGTTTGCCATTCTAATACAACGTGCAAGTTGCCTTCGCTTCAATGAAGTTGTGTCAATAAAATGTGTATTGATCAGCCCTATACCATCAGTAAACGAATCTACACTAAAGGATGCTTCAATGCAACATTAATCCAACGTATGGTTCAATAGAATGTTTGAACTGGAACAAAAGAAGTTTTCCAGGTTTAGTAAGTATGTTTTTTGTAAGACAAGCCGTGACGAAAGGAAACCAAATAGTCTGATGAGGATAAAATTTCAGTTATTAGATACAAAAGTTGGTATGTGGATGGGAAACGTTGTTGTCAAGCATTCAATGGCCACAAAAGTAATCTTATAACATTCAATTTTAAAGAACTAATGCTCAGAGCTAAATATTACAGTATTTAACCATTAACCATATGTAGTGATGTAATGTAAAGATCACAGGTGATGTTTATTATTGTGATGCAAAATAACCATTTTTAATGTATTTTTTAATATTAATTACAATTTATTATTGGCCTATGGCGACATAAACTCTACACAAGCACTAGTCCTTCGAATTCCAAATGGTAAAGCGTAGATCGTAAATATATAAATAAATGTATAATTTTTCAAGTTTCTAAGCCTACTGGAAGAAATTTAAACAAAAAGTAAGTACTGTCCGTGTATACATTTTTCATACTTAGGTATTTTGTTTTCCATAATTTATTGTGTGCACAAAATAAATAAAAAGACGTATTAATATATCAACGACGTCAAAAACAATTACGCGCAACGACTGACGATGTAACGATAACTAGATGTAAAAAAAAAACCTCGAAACAACATTTTGAAAGTAACCTGTAAACCCTTACAATACAGTAATCTACAATTTGTCTTTTAACGCACTTGGGAATAAAGCTGTATGATGCATGTTTGTATGCTTGATTTAGAAAAAGATTACCAGAGAATAAACAGCTACTGAATCCACTTTGACTTGCAATTAATATCACACAAAACATACATACAGTAAAATTTGCGATCGGTCCACTTTTAATAAGATTATCATTCTGTTTTTTATCGTAATTCTCGAATCTTACATATACACCTCCCTCGGGAATCCGCGGGGTAACCATAGATCAATAAAATCCCCATTGAATTTGTTAAATTCGTGGTGAAGGAATGAGGAATAATTCCGATGAATTGAATCTCACAATTCAAATTACGAGTATGATGCTAGACCGCGGCGGTTGTGTTCCGTGCTCGTTTGCATCTTCCACTTCTACAGCATAATAAACAGTAGTACAGAAGCGTGCGCGTAATATGGGTCGAGTACTCCTTTATCTCGTAAGATAAAAGACAGCAATGCACGTAACTTTGCAATTTATGAACGCTTCGTAATTTTAATGTTGGCTCTAGGTATTTGTATTTTTGCACTATAAAAAATTATTCATATTTAAGCCATATAGGTGCTTTATTTGTACATAAATAACAATGTTGTATTTATAATAAATGTTTAGATGACATAGTCTGTATAAAAAAAAACTTACATCTAAAAAAATCTGAGCCATTCATTAGATGTTATAAAGATTTTATCTTTAGCAAATGATAGTACATAATCATTTATTTTACTTATATAGTAAAACAATTATAATTTAAAAAAGCAATCTCGACAAAAACTACTTGATCATGCCACATATTTTCTGTATAACTTTCAAATCATCTTATCACTTTAGCCTTCACATGTCTTCAAAATATTTAGGTAAACGTCTAACGATAGTTTCGTATAAGGCAATGAAAACTAACTTACAACGATCTTGAATATACAGATCTTGTTACATTACGAAGGCATTGGATGTCTCTCCGTAACAGAAGTCGAAAGCTATCGTACGTGCAGAATAAGTTGAAGTTTCCACTGCCAAATTAGAAAGCGGCAACTTGTATAGTAATAATGCGATCGTATTAATGAAAAGTTGTAAAACAATTCACTATAATTATATATGTAAAATATAGTGACATATTGATTTTAAATGTTTGTAAATTAAATCTCAATATGTAGTAAAAATTCAAGTTAGTCTATTATATATATAAAATTTCATTCTATTATATCGACTTGCTTACTTTAGAAAAGTTTTTTATGCAATTAAACAGGCAATGAAGTCAACCGGCTATGATGGTAAGTGATTAAGGCCGCAATCCACATCTTAAACTGTTGATAACATAACGGAGAACTCACAGGTATGCGGATATTCCCGATGTTTTCCGTTATAGTTAACAAAGTAAGTGACAATAAATTATTCAATCACTTTAATAATATCGATTTGCAGCACTTTTGATACACTTTTGAAGATTTTATTAATTATGTAGAATTCTCAAAAATAAAATATTAATAAAATAGTGAATATAATATTAAAACTGAATTTTAGATTTAGAATGTGTATGGAAAATAAGATAAATCATTCAAACACTGGAATTCTATATAATTTACGAGCAATATTGTAATACTACAAAAATGTTTTCTAGATAATTTCTATGTCAATTTTTCTTGAATATTCATTTAATTTGTGCAATTGCGACACAATAACGAAAAAACGTTTTAGTTTGATCAAATGTACAGGTATATTTAATTTATTTAGGTACAGGCACTATTTAATTTATATATTTCATTTATCAATCGATTGACTACTTTTAATCGTGATAGATGTATAGCTAATTTAAATGTAGAAGGGAACAAGAATAATTGATAGTATCAGGCGTTACTTTGCGGAAATTCATTGTATTAAATTAGTATTCATTTACTTTGCAACAATCCGCAAACACAATGTATGATGGTATATATTTCTATACCAACACGTGTTTCGCTCCGAAACAGAGCATCATTAGGGTAGTAGACTCAACGAGTATTAACCGCGAAGACTTTGCGACAAGAATGTCATAAAATATTTAATGCCCGTGTAACAATAAAGTGAACTGTATACTAGTACCTTACAATACACCTGATCTCGTTTCACCAGATGACAACACAATTACAATGATTCCACCACGCTACTGAAATGCCGATTGATAGAAATAATAAACGCCTCTAAGAAGGTTCCTAAATACCTGATATCTAACGATACAACCGGGAGCGATTAGTTAACATAATAAATACTTTGAAGTGTTCATAAACTCTGAATGTCGAATCTGTTTTGAAAGTCACTACAATCAGTCATCTTATACTTGTGTGTGGTATAATAATTCCGAAAACCAAGAAAAAGTTTAAATTTTTACAAGTAAACTAACTTAGTGCATGTATTGAAGTTTATACCAAGTTTTGTACAAGGTTTTGTGCTAATTTAAACATTGAAACTAGCATTTAAAAAGAAAAATGTATGTTAAAAATTGCAACTAACTTTTTATTGCGAGGGTAATGACTAAGCGCTAACAAATTAATAATCTCTCGAATATCGAACGGACATTATTCTTTAACATACAGTTGGCAAAATTTGTCATATTGTGTAGATGGTCTCTGGCATAAAGGTATATAATGTCTGCCCTGTATTAACGGTACCCGGACCGATCCTGACATCCAATATTTTTATTTAACTAATAATCATACCATACTAGGAATACATGTCAAAGTTGCAAGAATAGCTTAAAATTAACAGAAAAAATTTCATGTACTCATCCAGGCTGTGGAAAAAATTATCATTTAATCTGCGTTAATCTTAGAACAGAGAATGTTAAGAATGGTAAGAGTTGGAATTGTCCAGATTGCACTGTGCTACTGCTCTCGGGCCAACTCAAAGAGGGCAATCCCGATTAAACACCCGTTAAAAGGGCTGACTCTTTAGAATATGACAAAATATATCATTCAGGCGTACAAAATCTCATACCGCATCATATGATACATCTGAAACACGTGAAAACTATGTTCTACGATCAGAGATGTAAATTAGGAACTTAGCTTAGCTCTTGGTCTGCAACCCGTGTAAGACACTATATAACGCACTTGTACGGAGTCACATCGAGTACGGCTCTCTTATAGGGTACCTACCCGGTCTATCAGAACAATCTCCAACGAATTGAAAAGTTGCAGACAAAAATCATAAAAAGATTATCACCTAAAGCTGGAAGGCATAACACTCTAAATAGCTACAGTAAGCGATTAAATCATTTTAACTACCTTCCGTTATGGAAGCGCAATCAGGCGCTTGGCAGTATTTTTCTATATAAATTAATGAATGGAACAATTAACTGTCCGTCTCTCTTGAATCGGATTAATATGAATGTACCAAGGATATGTTTGAGATCTAGTAATTGTAGAATATATTCCGTTTTATACATAATCCAATAAAATTAAATATGTAAACGACTCACCACTTTACCTCATGCAAAGAAATTTTAACACGACATTTCAAAAGCTGCCCTACCTGATTTACTCGCTCATTACTATTACATTACTAACGTAATGTATTATTCAATGGTGTAAATTTTATCTATGTATGTACTTAGTTTACTTTAATAAATAAATAAATAAATAAAAAATAATGCCTCTGGCAATGGGGGTGTTCTCGTATATGGATGACAATTCATCTAATACAATCATAGCTCACTCGACGATGCTTACTTTGGTTCCTTACTTCACACAAGTCAAACAGACCTTCATTTTAGCGTAGAATACTTGAAATAAAAACGTTTTATTTAAACAAAAAAACTCTTATACACTCTAATCGAAGTAGTTGTTAGGATCGTTTAGGAACAGTCAAGAACCGGAAACTCATGTTCATTTGTCGCATATTTTTATGCCGGGAACTGATCAAGGGACTCCCTGCTCAGTAGGCGAATACAACACCAACTGGGCTACCAGCTCTTTTCATTTGGCAAAGTCATTATTTGTATTCAACTTTGCATGCAATTTTTTTTTTAAACCATTCTTATATTGCTATCATCATGATGTTAAGGGCTATAAATAAATTTAATTTATTTACGTACTATTTAACAGATATATTGTTATAATTCTTAAGAGAATTCTACTCTTAAAGTTATTGTTTACAACAGAAGCAGCGCATTGTCTCAGTAGACATAAACCAAGCGGAGTACAAAGGCCCATCCGCTCTGTTTAATGAGGAAATGCTCCAGAAATCTACGCTTCTGTACAATCCACAATTATAAAATACCTCGTTGTGCAATACTCTAATCGCAGTTCGACTGCTTGCAGCAAACCTTCACCTGGGATCGTAATATCGTAATATCTTTCTGGTATTTTGTTGGTATTTTTATGTAACACTGATGTAATTAATAGATTATTTTGTTCCACGTTTCAAAGAATTACTTGAGTCTTTAAAGAAATCATTGCAATAATATGAAAAAATATTATGTTTTTAGAAAGAGCTATCTGGAAAAGTGGAACATAATTATAATCTTTGTTATGTTTAATGGGTTCACAAATTATTTTTGACTATTAGTTTATGTACATATTAATATTTATCACATCTATAAATAATCACATTATTACTTTGTAAGCTATTATAATTTCTCGCCTTCCCCTTTTAGTTTGAACTTAGGTCTGTCGCAAGAGAGACTCGAGGTCGAATCCCGGATGCACCTCTAAGTTTTTACGTTATTGGGGTATTATAAATTAATTATGACTTGCTTCGGTAAAGGAAAACATCGAGAAAAACCTGCATACCTGAGTTCTCCATGACATTCCCAAAGATGCGTGAAATTTCCCAATCTGCACTTGGCCAGCGCCGTTATTATGACCGTAAGTGCTCTCATCGTAACAGAAACCCCAAACCCAGCCTTGAACTAATTATGGGTTTTAATGGTGTTAATGAAACAAAGGCGTTTTACGTAACTTTTTATCACAGACATGATAAATATGTAATCACTTTTAAAATACTATGTATACTTTCTGTGTAATCAGCAGGCAAATAAACGCAAGGGATCTATTAGTTTTACTCTAATAATTCCAAAGAATCACTGGATATAGCTAAATTATAATCAGAAACAAACAAAGACATACTTATTTATAAAGCATTCAAGCAATCCATGGCCTGTTTGTTACTTTCTCGCGAATGGCAATAAGTTTATGTCGGGCCATTTGAAAGGATGTCTCTTTAGAACGGACGAGTATTATTGAAGCCGTTTATCCACTTCGAAACTAATTCCCGTCACGTAGTCCGCGAGTGGAACAACACGGTCTCAATTGGTTATGCTCAGTTCACTTTTGATGATTCTATTCGACTTATCGCTTCATTATCGGTTGTTTTAACTTAAACAATATTTTTTTATTACTGACGTACTTAAGTATTTCACATTTTACTTTACAATTTATTGTCGAGACCCACAGGCCCAGATGTTACAATAACTCATCTATACGTAAAGTAATCGGTGTAAAGTAAAGTAATTGGTATCGCATAACCGAGAGGGCTAGGGATCATACGAAGCTTATTCTGCTGTAAAACTAACTCTAACGAATGTATTGCGTCTCAGATTGCAGGAAGAAAAATACATTATGTGATTTAAATTAATTACTTTAGCTATAGACCACTTAAAACCAGAAAGATCGTTTGTCTCTTTACTGCGTTCATATAAATGAAAAAGAATTAATTTAATAATTATCTATCAACAGTAACAATTATGTAGTTTCGACGAGAGAATAACACTAGCTTAAGAAAATTTCATACATAAATCATAAGTGTAGTGTTAATACGAATATCATGTAACTTCACATTGGATATCAATTTTGTTTTTCAACTGAAAATGAAAACTCTTATTCGTTTCTCTTTAAGGGTAGGCATATTTTTATATGCCAACAAACGTGCAGCTAGATCACCTGATGGTTAATGCTCAACGTCGCTGATGCACGTTTGCAATACTAAAGACATAATCTACATACACATTGCCGCTTAAGATGGAAGCGGAGGATTTACTTATTATATACATTTATAAAATTGGGTATATGCATTGATAAGGCACTTGTAGCCCAACGTCTTGTATCAATGGCAAGCGTTAAATCGATTTAGCAAAGTTGGAGGAGGTCGGTAATTAGATGAACGAGCGTCAAAGTTTCTCGAGTACCTACTCGTGTTTTGGAGAACACGTTAAGTCATCGGCAACGATTATAATTGTTGGAGTTGTGCTAAGCCCAACACATAGGCCTTTGGACTACATAACAAATTCCCACACTTTTACTAATAATACTGGAGCAGCATAGTTAGGTGCCATAGGACACTCTTAGACCTCCTCACTAACGAGATCTATACCTTACAATGGGCCGTTAACGAAACCATTCACGATACGAAATCCATTTTTCTAACAATTTACTTTGCAAGTCACACTTGACATCCCAAATACAGAACCACCTCGCAATTATTCAATGGGGTATATTAATTGCGGATTGCGATGGCGCGGCAAGCATTAAATTGGACGACTCATAATCGGTGTCCCACGCTCCGGCGAGCATCGGACAGTGAAATAACATGTTGAATTAGAGAGAAAATGCCAACTTAGCATACAAATGCTTAGAAATCCTTCTTATAACTTGATAATTAATAAAGGATAATCTTTACTGTATCAGTATTTGCACATTATACTACAAAATTGACTGTCGGGGAAGTAATTGTAGGAATTCGTCTGTCGTTAACTTAAATTCATTTATAATCCACAGTGATATCGTGTTTCAGATACAATAGTTACGTCTTACCGTATTATCAGAAATACGCACACCTACACATCCTTTAACCAGCATACAGAGTTGATTGAAGGGTAGGATATTAAACCTGTCCCTGTAGCTCGGGACCAGAATAGGGCTACGGTATCTCCTGCCCGTCGAAAGAGGCGACTAAAAGGCGGCTAGAGTGGGAGCTTTAACCGTCCAATCAGCGACCCCGGGAAGGACGACGGTATGCGTGGCCGCGTAACGCCGTAAACATCAGAAGGTCAGAACATCATGAGGAGCAGAGCCCGGCGGGGCACGCGCTCGGGACTCCGGATGCGTTCCGTTGGAGATCCCGGAGTCCCGTACATAGCACTGAGGAAAGCCACCGG
>PDGT01000001.1:12329080-12507251 GCA_003671415.1 Megathymus violae
GTTAGTGCGGTAAAAATCCCACATAATCCGGTGTTGCTCCCACGACTAATCCGGTAGCTATGGTAAATGCGACAAAATGACACAATTAGCTTGATAATAGGATAAAATTAAACTACATAATATATGATTAATGTACAGCAAAACTAACAATCTAAAGATTTCTAACATTAATTAGTAACGGTAATAACCTGTAACCACCAGTACTCTAATAAAATTGTATTGTAAAATGTGATGATAAAAGTGAAGATCTTGTTTAAAATACCTTATCAGTAAGCGAACAGAATGTAATGTTATGGTATTGTTTATTTGATAACATATAGGTACCAACAAAAAACTATCCACGCTTGAACATTTTCAATACACTGCTAATAAACGCTTTGTAATTACCATTGTTTTGCAGGTGCTTAAGAATCGTATATCATTAAGTATTATCTATCAGGAGGGAAAAAATTAAAGCTACCGTGTTAAATAATCGGAGTGTATTCATTCATCTTTCACCTTCATCGAGATTATACGGTAAACGACCAATACCAACAGTGATAGTCGTGGGAACTCGACAACAGGTTTTGTGTAGAGGTCGAAAGGTCAATGTGAACTGATGTTTCGCTTGTAAATTCAAGGTGAAATTGTTGCATGCGATTAAGTGATTGTTATAACAGCTTTCGAAATACAATGTGTGAAACTAATGTTATTGTTATAAACAGCGTGTTTAAAAAAATTCAATTATATTCCAACGAATGATCGATATAAAATTATACGTATAGTAGGACTATTAATTAATTAAATAATATAATTAATGCGGCATCGTAGTGGCTTACAATTTCATTGATATAGATACCATAGTTCTAATTGAATTGTAATGACAGAGATGAAACTCTAAATCTAAAAATTTCTGTCGATACTACAAAAATGTTGATCTTAACAATACATAATAACGAATATTGAGTATCAATCATAACTATGTATAATTTGTATTAGTATCAAAATAAAACAGCCATCGATTAGCCATTTACGAAGATTTTAATACTAAATAGAAAAAAAAAATTTTTAAAGATGTAATAATAAATTGCTATTTTGTGTATGTAATCAGAGACTCGGTTTTTCAACGACTTGCAGTAAGATTTAAATATATTGGTAGGTTAAAAAATGCTACCTACGTCTTCCACGCAGTGCTTCTTCAAAAATATGGTTTGCTAGGCTAAGCCTAGATGCGCGTAAACAGTCTAAACCGACTTTAATCGGTCCGTTCTCGCAAATCGACCGGAGTGATGTGCTCAATAAATAGGAAAAAGTAGCCCACTGGCCGCACGCCCTAACGGTACCAGGTGCCTCTTTTTATTAACAGATTTCACTTTTGGTGCTTACAAACTGACCGTCTGAAAGACTTCTAAACTTATGAGTGTTTTTGCATATAATGCAGTTAATCGCCCTGTTTACCAATAAAACTGATTATAATCGTTTAATTATGAAATAAACTTATAATTTATGGTATCACTTATTATTATAAACAAACTGATATAAAAAGCGAGCTGATTTTATAAAATGCACCTTTAGGTTAGATTGCATTTTGCATTGGCTATACTCTGTTTATAACTTGAAATCGCAATCTTGTATCGTTATTAATTCTGAAGCTATTATAACATGTGCATTCGAACACTATTAGTCATAATAGAAACAATAACACTTATTCTTATATAGTCATCTAATCTCATGTAAGTCATCAAATATTACTTTGTTTTAGGGCAATCAATCATACTGTAATCTTTCCATAACAGTCAGGGATTTCATGGGAAGATAATACTCGTACAGCAAGGTCGCGTAGTACATAAGTGAGAGGTTTGTAAGCGGAGAAGCTGATAAATATATTTGAGATCATAGATAAAAAATTTTGACCTTGCTAGCTAGATAAGGATTCAAAATTGTAGATAGCAGTTTTAATATATTTATAGACTAGTTCTACTCGTTTAAGAAAGTAATGAAAAAACAATTTGATGTTCTAAGAACAATATTAGATAGCACAAAGCAGGTTAACCTCGGTTCATTCATTGTTCTAAACGCTTGAATTTGAAAAACAAGTAGTAATTATTTCGAGTGCGATCGCTTAGTGATTATCATGTTTTTCGAAGCGAAACGAGGACGGGTTACTCAGTTTCAATTTTTTTATTGATTAGAAAAAAGCACAGTCATACATACCAATTAACGTAAAATAATGTACTTGATATTAAATGGCTACTATAATTATTGACATCTGTAACCTCAATTAGACCTAGTCCTGTTTGAGGTCGGTCTGCGGTCTGTGATGGAAAGTAGTAAACATCGCTAACTCGTACTTCCTTCTTACTGAAACACGATATATTGTAGCAAGTAATTCACGGCGAAATACATTTGAATCAGACTAATTATAGAAAAGGTCTATTTAAAAAAGTTACGTATTGATTTATTTACTCTTTTATTGAATAGACGATGTATATCAAACAAATTAATGGTTTCAATATAATGTCGGTTTATTGGATTATTAAAGAAATGATGTCAATCAAATAACTTACGATACACGAATATGTCATGCCTTGTAGATCTTCGCACGTCGCTTAAAAATTTCAAGAATGTTGTCTTCCTGGATAATTTCAAAAAGGGATTGTACTTGCTTGCTTGATGCAGTACGATTTGACAAACATGCGACATTCTCTAGCGCCTCTGAATCCCGGGAATGCCGCAAATGTGCACAAGTTTAACATTATGGGATACGCGTTTATTTCTCCATTTTTTGTACAGATGCATATTTAAATCGATGGGGAACTTACTATAAGGTGTCACGTTTAATCGTTTGTTAAATATTAACGAACAAATTACCATAATCACTCAGCATCAAATACAATAATATTCGATAACTTTGCACTAATATTGTTATAATACAATATTTGAGTTACGGTTTGAAGACTGCTCGCTACTATCATTGTTTATTAAACTCATTAAACTAATTTCCAGCAATACTTAACTTGCTTACTTAATAGCACAGTAAATACCTTCTATCAGATATTTTATGATTGTGAATATAAAGATCCAACTTATACGTTAATAAGAGTTATGATTTTCTTATTAAAAGAGTCAAAATTATCAAAATCCAAATCGACAAACTTTAGATATACACCTTAATTGTTAATTAAATGTCTCATCTTATGTAAAATAGAAATAGCGGGAGATATAGAAATAGTCAGGGATAGAGAGAGATAAAAAAAGGGCGATCTCTCGTCATCGATATAAAATATTGTATAAAGTATCGAGAAGACTGCTTTGTTCCGTTTCTTCCTTCTACCTAAATAAAAATAAAGGTATTGCATGTAACACCTGAATCGACAGCTGTCTTCATTACGCAGTGCACAGGGCCGTAAGCATCATGAATGTGCATAAATCAACTATTCGCGCCAGATGTCCGAATTACGAAACTCTCAGTGGGAGGTAGTTATGCGAATTCTGTCATTGTTCCGAACTTGTTGCAACTTCGAGTAGGTGGACTGATGCGCTTGACGACAGGTATTCGCTTTTTATGTACGTAAACATTGATTGTAAATAATGATATTATTTAAATAAATAGGTTCCTTATCAAAACAAAGAAACAGTTAGAAATGGTTTTACAATTCCAATTTCCTGACGTTCGACCTTTAAATTTTTGACTAAGTAATTATGATCACCTTTTATGTTGCGAAATATAATAAAAATAACATTATTTTATAATATATTCGTATTAAGAGAAAGAGAGGACCAACGATTTGTATAAGGAATAGTTTATTGTTTATGTAATTCCAAAAGTAAAATAAATATGTAAATAAACAATCGCTCAGTATTATTAAAGAAAAACTTTGGCGGAAAACTGACAAACGTAGCGTACTCTACTTGCTACAGCGATGAAAATAAAAGAATGAAAAATATTCAATACATTACCACCCAACCTACTATACAATTTAACCATTAAACTACTAACCCTCAAGGCTGGTATTCATGTGTGCAAATTGCAACGCTGGAAGGATAAAAAAGGCTGAAGCGAACAGAACAACGGCCCTGAGAGCCTTACAGCGAAGAGTGCTCCAGGAGTAACTCGCATTAAGCACTTCAAGCCTTAAGCACATTTATTACATACGAAGAATATTATACTGCTGGACGGAAAATATTAAAAAGATGAGTTTCGCCACAAATAAGGAACATTGTGCAGATGATTGCGGTTTTTAAGAATATAATTTAGAGGACGCATAAAGAAAGAAAAGGTATCATCTACTCGATCGACGTCAAATATGTTGATTGCATGACATGAAAGTAACAAATGAGTATAGAATTAGTGTTCAGTATTTCTGAAGTCTATTCTCACCCCATCCAATCTAGACAAGACCAAAGCCTCTAGACAATGCCAAACGATAAAATTAATGGAATGACAAAGACATCGATCGATCTATGACGTTTTCGAATTTCGTCTTAATGTTTCATCGCCTTAACGTTCAAATATCTCTGGAAAAACATTAGTTGATCGCCTTTCACACTTATTTGATGTCTGGAAACTAGAGACGGTACACTTTGATCTTCACGTCTACATTGAAATACAAAAGGCACCTTTGTATGTGAGGGATTCCCTTTCTCAATAAACAAGAATAGCACTTTACTCTTACGTCGTCAATTTAGAAATCCCACTAAAGTGTTTAGTTACACTTTTAGCTAGCTACTAATAAGTTCTAAAAACTTAAAATGCTCAGCAGACTACGCTGTAATCCCGTAAACAATTCTTATAACATAAACCACGAAATGTTTATTTCTCGTTACAAATTAAATTTCTATTCCTTGATAGCTCGTACGATATCGGTTTGCAGCTTGGAAAAACATAACTTACAGAGCCAAGCTCTATGATTATGAGCCGTTCCTCCCAGTTTCACTTTTCAAAGCAATCAGACCGGTGCCATAGTGTATACTTACGAAATTGCTAATGTAAGGAAGCGTTCAAGTTTCACTTTTATGACTATTTTATAAAGGTGTGTATCCATACAACCACCGTAGAAGTTGCCAACCAAGATGGAAGCATGAGGTCTGCTTATAACTGGCCCTTGAACATTGCAACCGAAGTATATGAACCATTTTAAAAGTGATTCTAAAACGTGGTAAGGACCCAAACTGGTCAATAATCGTACCACCCTGAACGGTACCATCGGTATTAAATTGAATGGTTCGGACCCCAAAGCCTTCTTACAGACAAGACCTGTCGTAACTGCCTCAGACGTTGTTCAACAGGGTGCCCCATAAACAGAGAATGTAAGCCTTAAACTCAAAGATGGATGGAAAAGGTGTATTGGCTATTGACGTAAAAAATGTTAGTAGAAAATTCCAGTCTAGTCAATTACTAAAATAGCTGTGTAACTGAAACTATATTCTACTGTATAAAATTTATATAATCTACAACTTGCACGTGCGTTCATTGCAAATGATTTGCATTTCATTTGTTTTTTTACGGCAAGTAACTTTATCTTTTCGTATGAAAATTAGGTAAGATGAATCATTACAGATGAGTTGCCTACTTTTATATAATGAGTGCTTGTTCTCTTCCTAATACATTGTGTAAGAGGTTAAGAAAGTTCTTACTCGGCAATTTTAGAAGCAGATTTACCGGCTACAGCATCTTTCAAACTACAGATCTTCAAAATATTGTACTTAAAATAACAAACTTTTTATGGTTTACAAATCCCAAGTCTGAGCATTATGATTATTTTAATAAATTATCATAAGATATTACTCACATAAAGTTCATAATTTTATTTTCAATACATAATATATATAATAATTTATATTGTAGGAAGTTTTTGCAAAATATGTAAACAAGCCCACTAAAGTGTGTAACTATCTTCATAAAGTGTCGAGAGTGAAAGTGATCGAGGCTTGAAATATTGCCGTAGATTTAATCACCGGGCTTTCAGTGCAAATGGTCTGTTATAACCTGGTTTAGCAAAAACAATAATATAATAGTATTTGCCGGTGATTTTAACGTTTTAACAAACATCAAACTATTAAATACTTCACATGAATATTAAGAAGATAAATTATATATTGTAATCATTTTATTACATAGATTGATATATAGCACATGTCCATCCGTAATAATATTCGTTTCATACGGTAAAATAATTTTTCAAATAGATGCCGTGCTTTCGGAGATTACCCACCGCGTACACACAAACACACAAAATTCGCACTATCTCTTTATAATATTACTACCTATAGATTGCTCTGAGTGGTCACACCACAGATGTCGCTTTAGTACTTTTTAACAATTTCTCTTTAGTTTATATTTAAAATCTTAACTGTACATAATTATTTAATTTTCATTTACCTCGTATCTATCCTTCTGATGTACGTAGGTTTACCTCGCATTTCACTCCGTCAAACTGGATTGGCTCTGGCTGGTAGATGATGCCATTAGGCTTTAAATTTGCCCATTTTATAGCCTGACATTAAATAAATAAATAAAAATATATGCATTTAATATATACTAGTATTTTGCATACATGCGTTTAAGAGGAATTATAACGTAAAAACATTTTATGTACTATAAAACGTTAATACCATATTTAAATGTAATAAAAAAATTCACAATCGTTCAAATTGAATTTGGATTTACAAACTTAGTTCTTTATGTATAACTAAGTTTTAGATGGTTGCGTGTTTCCTTCAGTTTAACTGTAGATTAATAAATAGTTTGCGCATATAGAATTTACGGTTTGTTCATCCCGCGCCGCTCGCCTTCGCCTTTACCATTATTCACGGAACTCATGCAATTTAGATAAGGCGGAGCGTCCCGTATGAAATTCAATTTACAGCAAGCTTCTGCGTCTGTCACACATCTGTACCATTTGCACAGCTTTTACAATTAAGATCAAAGTACCTACCACGATTCACGAGTTACAAAATGTGTAGGTAAGTGCCACTATAAGAAAAATGGTAAATTTAATAGCGAAACTCTGGTAATATATAGTGATAACAAAAATCAAGATATTTCCAATCTCGGATAATGAAAAGAAAAAAACGGAAAAACATTCATTATTATGTTTCTTAATTTAAGTTCCTCGGCTGTGATGTGCGCATACTTAAGTAATATTAACCTATCCTTCACCAAACGTTCATTTTCGTTTCATGAGAATATTCATAATCGTTTCATATTCGTTTGTTTAAATTGATCTCAATAACTGTTATCCACTACAATTACGTTAATATGTACATTATTCGTAGTAAGTGATACAACAGTTGGAATTTCCACCAATTTGCACTGGAGGAGCGTGGTAGTCAATTACGAAAGATCCAATGAATAAATATAATTGGAGATTCATATAATAATTATCTTATTCATACGAATAAATGGTTATAATGATACATTGACTTTATCGAATAATTAATGACAGAGTAATTGTAAATTTAAAATAAATGCGAATTCAATCTCATACTATCTCAGTGCAAATGCTACTTAGATCATGCTACTACTATCATAAAGTATCTTTTATAATATCTCGAAGTAAAGGGAATCAATAAAGAGGATGAGTACAGGCTTACGTCGTAATCCACTCAGTTCGTCCCTGAATTCTTAAGCATCCATTATTCACGTACGACGTCCAAGAAATTTAGATAGGGGATTAAAGGTAATCTGTTTGCTTTTTTAGAACATGCATTTATGCGAAAGGGACGTTTTTATATAAACAATAATCTTAGTGATTCATGACCGCTTCGTGTAACAAGCTGAGTATTATCATTTTCATCATAACTATAGTTACATTTGTAAACCAGTATAAAATGATGAAATAAATGTTTTCTTTCTTTCTTGTTTATATACTTATGCTTAAATAATTTCAAATTTTACAACTTGTATATGGCGTAATTGAGATATTGCAAGTCTTAGTTGCAATACTTGCATATGCTCGCCAGACGCAATACGAATGACTACACAGTTGGCGTTGCGCAGCCCTTCGGAGATCAGGAGATCAGGGGTCAGTAGTAATTGAGTGCCGAGTGGCCCCTTCCTGCGCTCATCTGCGATATACTGTATAACTATGCAATTGTACCTGTTTACCATGTGAATAAGCTTACTAATGTGATACATACCTATGTGAATAATTCAATTGATATAAGCTACAATGTAATTGTTGTTGTACATAAGTCTATAAATAATGCAAACATCATAAAAATATAATTAAATTTATAGATTAGAAATGTAGTGATCTATGCCGTAGAGATCTGTTTCAAAATGTGTGTCCAAAAAATTCTATATTTGCCATTTCCATCAAATTCCATCGATTTGAAACTTACTCTAACACAGTAGGATCAACCGAGAAACAGTTTGAAATATTAAATCCTATTACATGACACTTGTTTCCATATGACTACTTTAAGGGCCAACATACTAGTTTGTCCCCGCTAAAGATTTTATCAATCGTAATGTTATTTGAAATGTCCTGTAACAACAACAAAACCAACAATTATTTGGAGCGAAGTTTCACCATAATGACACGAGATGCTGCATCCGAAGGGACCCATATAATTAATTAGCAATGACTATAATAATACAAGAGACATGTCCCGATTGATATATGCAAATAATGACAAGCACTTCAAATGCGGCAGTAGTTACAAACGGCAATAAAGTCCTGAAGTTCTCAGAACTGGAGCTCCGAGAATCGTTATATACGGGTTTAACCGACATGTAGAGTGACTCTCAGCAGATTGTTCGTAGCAATGTTCTGTAATGAACCGCTATAGCTGTTCTACAGAATTTTAGGATACACTAGAAAATATATACTTGAATATTATCGCTATTGTCTATTTGCTTATTTGCTTTATTGTATATTGCTTAGCTATTGTCGCATTAGTAAAGCGCCTTCATTGCTTATAATGCTGTCTCAATCAACAATTAGTTGTTATTAGACAGCGTAATACTTTTTTAAAAATATTACGAGCTTCTTCTTTGGTAATATTTCTTTCTCTATATTTATTTTTATTCAAGTATAGATGATGCTACCATTGAAGATTTCGTGTTCACTGCATAAGAGCCACTTCAATGAGAACTTATTGAAACGATTTTATAAGTCATCGAGAATTTCAATAAAATGGCCAGCTTTTTTGCTGAAAATTCTTCTGAATAATGGAAAAATCAATAGTTACCTTTATATGCAGTTATACTCAGGTACGACTATCTTGTCCCTTACCAAATAAGTATTTTTCTGTATTTATTATATATGAAACATTGGTGTTAACCGAATTTTATAACATTTGTGATGTATCCATTAATCAGATAGCAGGAACGCGATGTATATAACATACATAAGTAAGTTTTGAGACCTGTTGCATGTTGAATGAAACTACCATGTTGAATGAGTGTTATCACTTAACTGAACTTTAAGATGCCGAGGTAAGTACGTGGAACAGTTACACGGCCAGAGACGATATTTCGCTTCGGGAACCTGCAAGATCTATTCGATGCGGAAAACTTGTTGCTAATTAGTTCATTTACTTGGAGACTGTTAATTTATATCAATTATTATTTAACAACTATCGACACGTTCAAATCAGGATTATAGATCATTTTTATGACAATAGATGACCAGTGAGCCGTTTTCTTTAGGCATCCCTAATACCAAAGACATTACCGATGCCTTATCTGTCAAGGGAGAACCGGAAATATCATTTTACGATAAGCTAGGCAAGTAACGATTCAAACCATCATGCATGAGTATTGTTAACATTAAACTATGTATTATTATGCCCAACAAATACTAACAGCAGGATGCAAAATGTTGCCCATCAATGTTCAACACTTTTACTACGATACTCTAGTTTAACTAAATATAATATTTAACTATTCCGGCAGCGTGACGACACAATGACAGCACATATTCAGAATGTGCGCGCACAAATTGACGCCCATTTTTTAGTTACTGAAACTATTGGTAATCTACAAATGTTCCATAGATGGCAGTACGGTCTTCCTTGTTCAGCCACTTTGCAATAGATGACGTCGTTCTCCGTTTATATAAAGTTGCCAACAATAATTAGCAGGGGATGTTAACTTCGGCTTAAGGATGTTTGAAGGTCCTTACAACCCAAAGACAATCCAGATGTTGCCACCGCGCCAATGTCACATCCGTACCAAACCAGTGTAAACTCAGAGTCGTTGGAATTTAAGATGTACATATAGTATAATTTTTTTCTCCGTGCAGTTTGGGTCATTATAGATAGGCCGGCAATGAGGTGAGCATGTTGCGCGGACGCAACGCTATTATCGATAAAAACAAATGAGTCATCGAAGGCAGGTGCACGGCGGCGGTGCGGTATTGTTATGTTATGATCATTGTTTGTTAATTGTTATATAATTTGTTTTTCATCATTACCCCTACCTAATACCTGCAAAATAATGCAATGCTAATTTAGTACATATATCTAAGAGAAAACAAGTGTTTTTTGCGCATTCGTTTTCTGCATTTCTTTTATTTTATTTTATTTTATTTTAAATCATTATTATTCATATTTTAATAAATGCGTAGTTTTATCTATTTTTCTTTCATTTTTATCACAATCCCACATAATGACAAAACTAAATACACTATCGATAACCCTTATCGACAACAATATTGTGCATCACTATGCCCGCCCATAAGGCTTGTGAGTGGGAGAGAGAGCAAAATATTCGCTTCACCGCTCCGACGTTTTATGACGCAAACTGCACGGAGAAAAAAATTATACTATAGTCTGTCGTTTATTGAATAACAACAGTTATTGGTTGTGATGATAAGAACTTTAAAATGACGTTTGATAAGTTTCATGAACATAACGTTCAATCCATTAGTAATCGTAATACTTACAAACAAGATATCTTTCTAGTCGATTCGCAGTACATTATTAAAAATATTTTGACCTTTATACATATCATAATTATTTTGACCTTTATTATATATAATCATTTATGTCTATTAGAATCTGGATGTTGGTTGGCGGCTAGCAATTCGCACCTTTTCAATTTGACAGCGGCGGTGATTTGCAAGAACCCAACTTCCAACTTCGTTACTCGCAACGTGTTGTGCAATGCCCGTCGTTTGGCAACAATTCTATAGCTGCATGAAAGTTTTAACTGCCAGTATATGTTCGTGTAGAAATTGTGCCTACATCTTTGAGGGACTCTTTAAGAATTAAACAAGGACGTGGTGCTATTAAGGTTATATGTTGTAATTTTATGGGTTTGCCTCGCCTTAAAAACAAATTGTCATACATAATTTATATGTATCTATTTATATTACACAAATTCTATTTACATTAATCTAAAATAAATATAAAAAATTAATCTAAAATAAAAAATCACCTTTACAATTATGTTTTAATTATGGAATTAATAAAAAAATTATGATGAAACGTAGGGCAGTTTGCGTTTAGTCTTTTAAATTTGCAAAATTATAATGTGCAGCATTTTTTCGATGAAATTTTTATTAAAAACACGATATTTGCAGACGTATGACAAGACTGACAGTTATGTCTCGAGTAAACAACAACTGAATGAGAAATTTTGTCAAATAAACAAATGCTCGTCTAGTCTATCATCTATAAGACTTAAATGACTACGTCAAAATGTACAGATACGATTTGTATAAAGCGTTTATTTTAAACATCACTACTCATTTTCTCTGGCATTTTAGCCTTTCGCTTCGTCCAAAAGTTGGTCAATGAGGCAGCTCTTTATATTGCCTTACATACTATGTACTAGTGAACCTTGAAAGACACTTGCATATGTGAATATTTCATATCTTACCTTGAATTTATAACTAGAAGCAAAAAAGATTTCAAATGACGCCTGTTAATGATACCGATAATGTTAAAAATATTGTGGCATTTAAAGATTTATAGGTATGAAGATTATAATACGTTGAGATTTGAAAAATAATGTATTATTATAATGCTATATATAATATAATACTAAATACTATACATTATAACAAGGGCTATTGAATGGTTGTTCTCTGACTTAGAGAGTTTTAAAGAGTTCTTAAATTACTTCATGTCTACATTTTTACTCACCGCTTCCCAAAATTTTACTTATATACATATATATTTTACATTTCTATAATAATAAATAATAATCAAAGCTACAATGAAATGTTATAAACTTGGTGCTATCAAAAAATTGCAATCGCACAAAGCGGTCGCTAGAACTAGTATTCTATTCGTATCATTAATACTCAGATATTGTTCACAAAAAATAACACAACAATAACCTAACTACACCTAAATAAATGCTAATCTTAAACAGTAGCAATCAATCTTTGCTAATCTATTAAATGTCATGCAGAGAAACAAAGTGATACTCTACAGATACGCAAGGTCCTGGCGAGAGAATAACGAACTCATTGCATGCCGACTGCATTCTTCCGCCTTTACCGGACCACCTTGAATGCGTCTCGAGTGGTTCTCGCTTATATTCTTGGATTGTCAAATCAAAGCACCTATGTATCTACGTTTAAATTAAGTCCCAGCTCCTAGACTTATCCACGGTTACGATAACAACACTATTGTGAAACAATTTAAGTAACAAGGCTATTGAAAGTTGAATAAACTAAATGTTTGTTTTTGAGTTAACCTAACAGTATTAATAACTAAAATATTTTATACATTTTCAACGAGAACACATTTGGCTAAGAGGTACGGACGGAGTTTTACTTCATTCGAAAAATGCGCTAATTGATTACAATTTTAATATATAAAACTCTTTGTATTTATTAACGGATTCATTAAAACATAACCGAAACATATTAAGGTACCTAGTTTAATTTTTTTACGATACATATCTTGTGTAATTGTATAATACATCTAATAGAAGAGAATTGTGCAAATTCAAACCTTAACTGAATAAAATAATAAAAAGTAATTGTATCTATATCATGAAAGTCATAAATTTTTACAATTAAAATCATGGGGATTGGTATTTGGTAAGATTTGTGGTATGGGATAAAGTTTTATATGGTTTCACTTGCATGTTTGTACAATCACAGTGTAATTAAATACAAACTTAATGATTTTTCATCCCCTCAGGATTAGAAGGATATGAGATTAAAGTTCTCAGATACACTTTTGTAGTTTAAAGTTAGGAAGTATTTATATTGTTGGTACGTTTATAGGTTTTATATGTCAGCATTCACTGGATGTATTTTGGAAGTTTTACACCTAATAGGTATATACATATATCATATATACAATAAGAGTATTCAACTTCATACTCGTACGAGTGGTCGTAATTCTGTATAGTTAAAACACGAAAATGACTGGTATTTGGCCTTAAGGTTAAAAATAACAACCATTCAAAAACTGCACAAAAACTGCTCCTAGAAATGAAGCAATACGAATTCTTGTGATCATGATAGGTAGTTTCATGAAACACGTTCGTTTTAAGGTATTTACACATTTTTCTCTGTTCATTAATCTGGATTCTCTAAAAGCATACAATTGTGAAATTGTATACGTTAGTCACTTATGTACATAGAAAATATAATTGTTATGCAGGCTAACATCGAGTCATGTTCCACGGTATTGTTTCAGATATATGAGCTTAAACATACGTAGTTATTTCTGAATGAGTTTACGTCATCACAAAATTTTCATGTTTGAACAACTGTCACGGATTTCATCTAGCAAGCAATTAAGACATATTATCATATACCATCTACCTAGTACTTGGTACAAGACAGATCTTAAATTTCCAACCAATGGTTGCCTGGAAGCGTTCTCTATGTTAGTAGTAATAAGATTGTACGATCATATTGAAATTTGATGTGCTTCGTTAATGTTAAGTGTATAATAAAGTTTATTTGAATGAGGGAAATTTAAACAGCTTCTAGAAATATAATTATTTCGTATATATTGTGGTACACATGTGCTTATACGGCATGGCCAGTGCAGCACTAGTATATAACAATTCTAAGAAAACTGTCTTATGTGTTTATGAATTGAACATTTTAGTTCTGAGCATCGCGGTATAATAATTACGGCATTGTCAGACACATAATGTCCGTCTCGTCTGTTTGCATTAATGTTCAACCTGACAAAATATAAGTTTAAACATTCTATGAACTAAAAGATCATTTATCAATATAATTATTTATGATTATCTTTCTGTATTATCTATTTATTTATTGTTCCGTTATATAAATTTAGTTTCCGAACCGTTTGTCGAACTACCTTCTAGCAGAACAATGTGTTGGTTAAGTCATATGAGTAAGTTATCCGCCCGAATTCATACATATTTTCACCGATTACATCAGAGGTAGCTTTTTCTTTTTTGCGTTACCTATTCTTTATCGTATACATGTAATTACGTAGTACACCAAATGTTGCTTGCCACTTCATCATTCGGATCATATCTTTAATAACATCAACTCTCCAAAGGCGTACATACTCATTTATATTTTCCACTTCCATCACCAACCTAGCTAGCAGCCTGCTGCTACACCTCACAGTTTGACGAAATGACTCGCGCCTTTCACGCTCAATTTCACGTGTCAGCATTCACGGAACCTGTTAAACGGCTTGCGTATATTACTGCGTGCCCAAATTTTATAACCGTAAGAATTTTAACTGTAACGAGTAGCCAGTTGGGAATGAGCTCACTCGATATTAAAAATGAAAAATGCATGTAGGACAAAGAAGCAATGAATCATTGAGTTGGGACAGGAAGAAGTTTGTACTGAACTACATGTTACGAAAGGAAATATAGGAAATATAAATAAAAATATATAATTACAAGCAACAAGAAGCAAAGTGAAGATAGGCCGATGTTTAGTTAAGGTTAGCTTAAGGTTAGCTCAAACTCGAAATTCTCAATGGGTGTGATCACGACACAAGTAAAAAAGTTTTAACAAACGAATAGAGACTTAAATATTAAGAAGGTGAATTTTTTGGTTTCGTCTTCTATTTCCACCCTCAGAGTTGGTGTTTTTTCTTCAAATTCAAGTGAGACCAAACGGGAACTTTAGTCTCAGAAACAAAAATAACTGAGTTCTGAGGTAATAAACAAAAAAAAAACAAAAACAAATTGAGAACCTCCTATTTTTTAAAGCCGATTGAAAATACATTCTATTGTGGCATAAAAGTTATTTATAAGCATAAATATGTTAACAATATAAATTCGCTGACCATTTTTCAATTTATTTTACGAAACAAAACTTTTTGAGCAAAACAAAACAATAATTATTAAATCTTAATTTCATTAGATCCAAAAATTATGAAATACATTTTAGTACAAGTTATAAAAAATTTACCCTGCGTACCAAGGTTTAAAATAATTTATTCTCGTGTTTTGTTTTTTTTTGTTCTGATTTTGTATATTGTATATATATGTGATGTGATAATTGTGTATGTCCATGCCACCCGCAACACAGGGAATCCTAGTGCGGGGGTGTGAGTGTGTGAACGTTATTTATTTATTTATTTTTACCGCCTGCAACACACGACATGAGAAATCCTAGAGCAGATGTACTCCATGATGATGTACTCCATTTGTAAACGGGATAATTGAAATAATTCGGCACTGGTTGTGTTAAATCAGATTGTACAAACAGGCGCAGTAACCAAACACTTAACCGCGACAGCACTGCAAACAAACTCAGCGTAGGTACATAATCATATAAATGAGCTAGCTATAAATGTGCTCCGTGAATTGTACGTGCCATCAAATAGAACCCTTGTGAATGAAACAACAAAGCTTTTACTCTACGAGTATGATACTCAGAAGTTTTCAACTTTTCCGCATTGTTGCTTCGAATTGTTGGAAATTTCCGGGAATGTCAATGTTTTATTATTTTATACAGGTTAATTATTTATGACGATATATATTTGGTATTGCAAAAAATATACTGATATCTGAGTTAAATCAAAAAAGAACAATCTTGATCTGTGAATCACAACCAACGTATTTAAATTACTAGGTACATAAAGTAATATTTTTCATCGTTGCGTGCTATTTGCGAACTAGCTTGCTATTAGAATTAAAAGCTTTAAGATCATACCACGTTATCTAGTTGAAGTAAATCACAAGTCCTGTAACGCGGGAGTAATGAGTAATTAAACTGCCGGCGTATTGCACAATACTGTTTTGTAGTGTTTTTACCTATCTTTCAAACTATTTACAATTATATAAATTTATTTAAGAACCTTATAGCCAACAATTTTGTATAATTTGTTTTATGAGATTTCTATGTTTATTGGACATATAATCTTTTGTGTCTGCTTGATTTATTCCGTTTTGGGATTGAGTGCCGATGTTTAAATTTAATAACAGAGATTTTATAAAATATACAGATTTTATAAAATCATGCACTATTTCTCCTGTCACCCCCAAATCAACGCGAGAGTGCACGGTCGGACCATTTTCGGAGTTAAGTTAAAATTACTTGTTTAGTTTTGCATTAAGACTATATATAACTGATAAATACATTAATCTAAGTAAACTGATAATGTATTTTTGATATTATGTAAATTAAAAAAATTCTAATTCAAAATCATTGAATTATGTAGGTATATGTAAATACTCTTAAGCACGTCATTTTTTGCTTCATCTCCCGTTTCGAAAAGGTGCTTTAACATTGAGGGGAAGAAACGGCAAAAGAAACTCCTCAGCACATCTTATAAGCAACACATGGTAATTACAAAAGTTTAAACCTGTGCGGAACTGGTTTCGATACTATTATTTCCAGGCGTCCTTGTCATTAATATATTCATCTATACTATGATATTCTTTGCCTAAAAGCTGTAATTTAATGCGTCGCTTAAAAGTTCCAATGGGCAAGTCACGTATCAATTTTGGAACCTTATTGTAAAAACGAACTCCAAGCCCCATAAAAGAAGACTGAACCTTTTGAAGATGATATGAAGACGTAACCAAATTCTGCCTATTTCTTGTTTCATGATTATATGTATCACTTTACTGCCTGTACATCTTTAATTTTTTTTAATAAATACTAAATTACTATAAATATATTGATTGGCTACGGTGAGTACACCTATTTCTTTAAAACTTTTTTAATATGATTAAATTTGTATTTTACTGTAACGAATATTGTATTGTTTAACTTTTCTATGCAGATACTACTCGTATAGACGCAGTGACCTTGCCTTTCCACAACAATGTTACCATTGCAAATTATAACTGATATGCCATGGTCATGGTGATGCAGTACAAGTTTTTTAATTCGATCTTATACTATTTATTGAGAGTCTTTATAGAAAAAAAATTAAATATGCGCAAGCAGAAAAGTGTTACACACGACCGTGAAACAAGAAATAAGCATAATTTTGGTACGTCTTCACATTGCCTACAAAAGTTTGAGTGTCACGATTAAAAATATTACTTCCGCAACTGATTCCGCGCAGGTGATAACTTACTTTGCAGTTGTCACAAATTACTGATTAAAATGACGTACTGAGGAGATTTTTCGCCTTAATTTTTTCTTCTCCATGTTAATGCACCGTTTTGAAATGGTTCGAAAAGGTTTGATCCAAAAAGAGTAATAACAGGTTGTGATATACAGGGACGTGGAAATTGATATACAGCATTTAATCTATCTAATTATAACGAAATTTGCTTATACAAGCTTAATTTTCTTTATATTGTTTTGGGAAACGTGAATCAATGTTGTAATAAATTATACATAACTTTCTTAAAGTAGAGCGAAGCTGCGTAGTTTCACCAGGAATGCGGAAGAGAGACAGCTATTAGTACCTTTCAACAAGTAAAAGGTTAGTTGCTTATAACGGCCGGTAATTGCTTTGTAATATCAAACTACGTTACTATGCTAGATTGGAGAAATAGTGCATATTTTTATAAAATCAGTATTGCGATAAATAAATATCTCTCTAGTTTAATTTGAACATCGACACTCGATCCAAAAAATGATAATATCAATTAAAAACAAAGATAACAATTTAACTAAGTCTTAACAAAGTATCCAAAATTCTTGGCTCTAAGGTTTTTAGATAAATATTATATATATACAATAAATTTCTTGTTTCCTTTTGAAAAAAGATACTTTCTTTACCTAGATATACTACAAAAAGGTGTAATATGCCGATTGTTTAATTACTCAGTGTGATATGCCGATTGTTTAATTACTCATTACTTCCATCCCGCAGTATAGGATTTGCCGGATAAAATATGTTTTAATGAATAATATATTTTAGTCACGTATTTACATACATTAAACACGTACCTACTGATTTCAAATTCGTTATGAATGATAAAGGTGTCAGAATGTATATTCTGTTTACATTCAAAGAAAACTCGATAATACAAACAGTAACTTGACTGAAAATATTTCATTAAACCAGATCTCCACCTTCCAATTTATTCGATTTTTTTCTCTTTTTATAATAATAAATCAATAAAAGAAAAATGGCCGATTTAATTACATATAGATAATATAATTTTAAAGTCGACATTGTAAAGTAGATTTAAAATGCATTTTTATTATAAATATTAAAAAAAAGGGGTTGAATACTGAATTCGAACGTGGAATAGGAAGGTGTAGATTACGCTTTATGGTTATATAATTATAACCATTGCAGCCACTATATGTAATGTAATTTTAAGTTCGCTCGAGAAGTAAATAATAAAGAATGTTATATACGAATAAAACGTACCGATTTAACTACGTAGTAAAACTACTTTGTATTCTGATCATAGACAACATACCGAGTCCATATTACTTAAAATACAAATGTATAACACGTTATAATATGAATTACCTATTAAACAATCAAATCAAATCAAATTCCTATACATTTAGTTTGCACATTATTTAGCAAATATTTTTATTGCAATAAATTTATTAGTGACTAAAATGTTTTTATTCGATGATTTATAAATTACCTAATTGAAAGTACATAGTATAAATTCAGACAAAATTCCACAAATCTTATTCTATTTCCAACTTAATTTATCAGTTACATCATGGCAGAAAGGTGAACATCCGTTGTCACTTAATGTTCTGATGAACTAGATCTGAGCGTCGCGCATATCAATTAAGGTCACTTTACACAAATAACGGGACGTTTTCATGTAGTGCCTGTATCATAAGCATTAAATATGATCAATGTAGATATAGATATACAACTAAAGTACGCGGCCAATGCGCGCGTTATAGGTGACTCTTCACAGATATATGATACTTGTATTGTTAGAAACTCCACACAAAATGTCATATTGACGTATTGTAAGTATTAGCAAGCAAGCGCTGTTCTGAAAAAAATGTGTAAAAATTCAGTGTATATTTAAATTATAAAGAGCTTCCTACGATGTAGTGGAAAAAAGTAACTCGTAGTATTGCGTTTATATTATGACAGTATTTTTATAAGGTTGGTGAGTGACCTTTATATGTAAATATTTTTAATATTTATTTTTAAGGAAGATAAGTCTCTTTTATTTTTTATTTGCTAATTTTTATTTATACAACGTAAATGCCATTGCTATTAACGATTTCCGTGATGTGATTATATTGTTACGCCCCTTATTTATAAATATTGAGTGTTTAACATTTTGTTTTTAATATAGACTAGCAGATTGTCTTCACTTCCGAAGTTTTGTCCCACCTTCGTTTGGGATTGTAAAATTTATTATATTCACATAATAGACAGGATATGTCCATCCGGAATAATTTCACCTTAAGAATGATAATTTTTTTCAAATAAGCGCCGTGATACCGAAGATACACAAACTTACAAAATTCGCACTCTCTCTTATTAACATAAGTATGATAGATTACATACTATTTTTTGATCATTAGAATGGCCAATAAACTTCAGGTGAACTTTTACATCCATTTGCAATTTCTTTAACAATAAAACTCACAAATCATGTAATTAGACAATAAAAAATAAGAAACTTGAAAATGAAGACACAAGATGATTAATAGTAATCATTGTATGTGACATAAGTACCCCTTAAACTTGTTTTATGTTTGAGAAAAAATCTGACTATGCACAATTTTAACCAGCCTTTACTTCGATTCAGTAAATTTATATCTTACGTTGCAACGTTAAAGCAACGAAACTATTTTTAAAAGACGTTTAAAAAAATCTTGATAGGTCAAATTTATTGTTTTATGAGTCGGATTCCAACGCTTTATGAATTGAAAACACATTCATTTATTATTTTCAAAATAACAGTATAACCTTATTTGACAACGATTTCAAAGTAACTTTATTTCCTTTTCTGCCAAAACGGCTGCATATTTTGACATGAAATGCATCCAATAACGTATGTATAAATGTCGTCTAAATCTATCGAAAAGTTTCCACTTTATAAGATAATAGATAGACACAAAAATATGAAAAAACAAAGCCTATCAACATTATTTTTTCAACCGCCCCGTTTCACTTACGTTATACTGAGTCGAGACTTCTCGATTTAAAATATACGCCATTAATGATAATTAGCCATTGTAATGACTGTACAAATACCATTTCAGTTACCTTTAACATAGCTGCAGACATCACTTGTATAGTATTAAAATACACAATGGGCGACTTACCTGAAAAAGAGAAACATTAAAAATAATTAATTGTTTCAATCACCATTCTCCGGATTAGTGCACACGCAATTATTTTCCGAAAGTAACAGATAAATTATCACGTGGATAACCCTTCCACGATGCACGAATACGGTTGGGATTAAATTAATGTTATAGAGTCCAGCAACCTGCAATAGTAACCGGTTGCCATAGCCTCTACTAGTGTACTACGAGCAATGGAGGTTAGCTTGGGCCCTAGGATGGATATAACCCCTCTCACATTACTAATAATTAAGACCTAAGATTACATGAAATACATTTATCTATTACATGAAAGCCACGGTTGATAATCGAATCTTAAATAAAACGTTTACACACTCATACCCCCGCACTAGGATTCCCTGTGATGCGGATGGCATTGACATACACAAATATGACATTACAAACACCCGTAACCCGAGAACAAACATTTATCTGTCACATAAATGTCTGCCCCAGCCGGGAATCGGACCCGGAACCCCTCGCTCGGCAGGCAGGGTCACTACCAACTGGGCTATGGGGTCGTCTTGAACTCATTGCTCGATTGGCAAGCAACTCATCGTCAATTCATATCGTCAATTCCTTATACCTAAACTAACTTAGAATATAGATGTAAATATGCAAATAAAACAATATTATCTGATACAGGAAGCTGTAAGATTGTTGTACGTAATACAGGTGGTTAAATAATATTAGGTCGGCACCGAATTAACAAATACGAACTATATTGAAACAGAACAATGTAGACAATTAACATATTGTTTGTATACAGGTAATATTAATTAATTATTTATTAAGTACTTAAAAATCATGTTGAACGTCCAATTAACTTCATTGATATCGTTGTAATTACTCAGATTACAAGTTCGGTATAGCCTAGTAGGTATTGATATAGACTAATAGGTATATTTTAGAATAT
The DNA here is from genome assembly GCA_003671415.1 of Megathymus violae. Lineage (NCBI taxonomy): Eukaryota > Metazoa > Arthropoda > Insecta > Lepidoptera > Hesperiidae > Megathymus > Megathymus violae. The sequence continues at coordinate 12,350,594 of PDGT01000001.1, forward strand.
CACCAGCCGTATGGGATTTCTCATCAGCAATACTTCTACCATCATCCGATTTCACTCAGATTCGTCCTTTAGTATTCTCCATCATTATACCATCATACATGCAAAGTTTCATACACTAATCATTTAGCACACCTACCGAGTTTGCGCGTTCTCTATCAGTCCGTCAGTTTTAAAGATTTTATTAATCTTTCTTATCAAGCTTCGTACCATAGCACTAGATTCAGAAATGGATTATAAGGAGAAATCATACATTATATTTGAAACCTCTCTACTTAACTGTTTAATAAAACAAATTTTCTTTACTATAAACTTTCAGTTTCAAAATAATGTTTCATAAGCGTTAAACTACAGCAGGCATAGCTAAATGCAGCCTCAATTGATTCCGACAGTGAAGCGTTGCTTTGAAACAAACCGTAAATTGTTTTCAGAGTCGGCTAACAATTCGCCAAACACTTTCATATTACAAAACAATTATAGTGGCACTGCTTACATTGATGCACTTTCAAACAATAAGACGTTTCCCCGATAGTGATTTGTGCGGCTTTTTTTTATAAAGGTTTAATTATCATGTTAAAAATATATACATATAATAATGCCATCAAACGGGCTGACAACGGCTAAACCTGTCCTAAGCCAGGATGTGGTCAAGAAATTTCGATTGCCATCCCATTTGCCTGAAAATCGGCCATCCCAACTATCCATTACTATGTACATATATGTATATTATCAACTTCATTACTAAGTGACTCAAGCCGTCAGACTATGAGCGGATTATGAGCACTCCGTCAATTAATACCCTAATTATAATGGTTAGAAAAGCATTAGGTTAATCCTCGAAGCGTTATATTAAATTATAATAATTATTGCAATATCCACCTCTGAAAACACTAAGTCCCAGTTCCTGAACCGAACTCAAATATCTAACCCCGTCAACTTTTTCTAAAACATTCCATGGGGAAATACTTACTATGCAGCGAATTATTAAAATTAAGTCAGTAACTAGTGAATATCAGTAACTCGAATGAAGGGACGATGTTCCGGTTAGTTGGGTGTGGCGGCTGGAATAGGTACTGCGTATAGTAGAGATGTCATCGCTTCAGCGATCAACCTGGGCTGTAAAATACTGTCCTACTTATTTGAATATACGGAAATAAATATATCGAAAATTCAATGTATTCTATTATGTATTCAATTTTAAAGTTATATAATTCGTTTACTTCACATTTTATATAATTTTGAGATTCACCTCATTTATGTCTTCAATTTAACCTTAGAGCCAGTTCTTCAAAATTGAAATTGAACTTTCTTCAATAGTAGATTTAATTGCGATCAGCATTGTTGTGCTCAAAGGAATGCTATTGTTTAAAACTCGTAATAGATACAACGTCGGATAAGTAAAGCTTTCTACTATTGTCAGGAAGTGAAAATGCTCATTTATAAATAAATAATTATAAATGAAAATAATTTTCCGTCCTCATAGCTAATAAATTATACAGTTTGGACAAGGACAATGACAAGATAATATCAACAAATACATACGGTCTCTGTTTCAGCTGATATCTCTGACGCATTATGGTTTTGTCTTCTAAACTATAAAATACATTGAACACTTAACAAATACACCTAGCGAAATCACTAATGAATGGGCTATTCGGCGAATAACCACAGGACGCCGGTCACTATCAAAGCCATTAATCTACGAAGCCCGAGTTCACGTGACGAGGGGCAGATACTCGTCTGATGGACTTTTGATATAAGAATTTTAAAATTCTACACGCGCGTGAATTGTAAACATAGATCAGGAGTAGCGAGGATGCAATTAGTATAGGAGAACGTGTATCAGTTCGTGAATTGGTCGCGCGACTGAGCATTGAACGGAGCGTTGGGCGCGACGATGTAGCTGGCACCTCGCTTTAGAAACATGCGACCGCGACGCCGTGCACCGAGCAATCAATTTATGCAAATTACAGACGGGATGGAACCAGTGGACATGGATAAATTGCCTATCAACTCTATTAGTCGTATCTTCGTACCTAGATACCGATGATACGACCTACATGTTATCCTTATTAATAAAAGTTATTTACAGGTGTTTATTTATAATAATTGTGTAAAATTTTTCTAATATTTTGTCCACTTATACACACAAAATTTGCCCAAAAATACATTTATTAACTCGGGGACAGTTAAAAAATAATCAAACAGTCTTAACACAATAACAGTAATCTTTTTAATGGTATTGGAATTTTATATCTATAAGCATCATATAATCAAAGACTTATGATCATCTTTCCGAAAAGAAATGAAAATTACGGCCAAATAGTACAATTTCGCACAACAACAGTACGAGTTGTGTGAGTTGTTGAGTTACAATGTTCAATAATATCCTCTGTTACAATGAATATGTGGTAATGTAAAATATTTATTAAAAACCGAATTTTGCGCGTGGCTATAACTAGAGCAGTGTCACAACACAACGTGAGTTCGCAATTGGGCGTTCCGCACCGACGACGTCGTTACTTTATCGCTGTGCTCGATATCACCCGTTTTCTACAATAACTATTTGTGTAACACTCGATCTTCACAAACGACAGTTACTAGTTTTACTATGAAACGGTTTTCGGAAGACGTAGTCTTTCTAATCGGGTCACCGAGCCTCTTAAAGCCATTTAATCATCTAAATGTCACAAGAAGGAGAAGTATTAAATAACAATGTTAAGAACTAAAAACATGAAAATATACATTTTTTTAAGTTAAACGGTTTTATTGAAAATAAAGATAATAATGTTGTACATAATGTACTGAAAGCTAAAAAATTATTCGTTAAGTCCTAAGTACCAGTCATCACACTCTCCTCATCAATGTAGGGCAGGGGTCGGCAACCTTTTGAGTCGGAAGAAGTAAAAATTAGAATTTACAAAATTTCAAAGTTTTTAAAGAGCCACAAAAAATTTTCTTGCCAAGAATAAATAGTACTTCCATAAATAAAGTTTTCTGATAAAAATAACTAATCTATTTATTCATTTACACGTTGTGTTTATGTATATATATACACTATATATGGTATTATTAGACAATCACTTATTATTTAAGTAAAAAATTAAATCAAACATTTACTTTTCAACACTAACTTGTACTTCAATAACATACATTTGAACAAATAAAACGTTGGCTTTAGAAAGTTTGGATAAATTTGGCTCATAACATGTTGTTTTAAGCTTCAGACACGACTCCTAATTTTCATTTTTTTACTTTACTTTACTTTTAATGATATTCATGCAAAAGAACACTTGCTCGCACGAATACGTCGATTCGAAGATAGTCAGCACTTCAAATACCAACTTCTTCACCTCACTGTAGCAATCTGGAAAACTATTCCATGCGTCGCATATATTGAAGAGATAAAAATGGTGTCTAGTCCTCGTTAATGGACTCGGAACGATTTTGAAATGTTTTTTTTTTATAAAGTAAATAATATTTGCATATGGAACTAAAGACCCACAGCTTCACTTCCAAAGAGCCGCATGTGACTCGCGAACCGCAGGTTGCCGACCCCTGATCTAGGACATTGATCAGACAAAAAATAAAATCGTTGGCCGTAGCGTAACCTGACTAAATATGTAAATATCAAACTTCATACATCATTCGCAAAGTTGAATCATAATGTTAGAATGAGGATATAAGCATATAAGTTTATCCTAGTTGGACGCTAAATTGCTATTTGACTTTCAGGACATCTCCCTTTCTTTAAGCGCCTACACTCATTGATGGTAACGGAGCGTAAAATTTCTCTTTACCTTCGTCTGCCTTAGGGAAAGGTACGTAAAGGTGCGATGCTGAAATTTTTTATACATTTTACTCCTGTCACAGTTTCTTAAACGGAGATCTCCCTTTAAATAGTTTTGGTTTTTAAGATCTCGTTGTCTGTATAACATATATGTCTGTTGTCTGGATGAAAAATAATAGCGATAAACGAAGAATATCGAGTACAAATAATGTTTAACAACAAACTAGAAATATTTTACTTTTCTGCAGATATGGATTACTACTATACGAACTACAGTTAATGTTGCAAGTGATAAATCATCTAATATCCGTAACTGAAATTATCCGAACAATCGGATAATTGAAAATAATTTCATATCCTTAACCGTAACCGAAATCGGTGAAATATGATTCATATATCCGTATCCATATCCAGATCCGAAATTTCATATCTATAACTCTTATGTAACACTCGAGAGCTAGATTCATTTGCAACTCAAAGTACAGTAAAGAAACTATAGGACGACCCCGTAGCCCAGTTGGTAGTGACCCTGCCTGCCGAGCGTGGGGTCCCGGGTTCGATTCCCGGCCGGGGCAGATATTTATGTGACAGATAAATGTTTGTTCTCGGGTCATGGGTGTTTGTGATGTCATAATTGTGTATGCCCATGCCACCTGCAACACAGGGAATCCTAGTGCGGGGGTGTGAGTGTGTGAACGTTTAAAAAAAAAAAGATCTGTAGAATCTTCATGTATGCAATAAATAAAAAGTACCTAGTAGTATTTGTACTTTATTCAAGACTTTCCTCTGAAGGCAGGGGGTAATGCGATATTGGTATGCCTCGAGCCTGGTATCACTTATATGTGTGATAGCTGCAGATCTCCACAATCCCAAGGAGAGATGCGTGCTCTGCAGTGGGCTCCTAATTTTTTTTTATTATTTATTATTTATGCCAAGCCCATTAAGGTCCATTGTTCAATACTTGAACGTATCTCACAGTAATGGATTAAAGCACAAAATTAACGTCAAATCATTAACGAATTTCTTAAGATATTCATCACATTTATGTAAAATACACTCCAGCTTTCCTTCGATTTATCGATTGATGCGTGTAATATGAAAATATCTATAAAATAATATTACGTTCTCTTTGTTAGTACAGATTTAAGCTTTAACGCATATTATGGTACACGTTTATAAAAAAATATTGTGTCCTCTAAATAAACCTTCAGCAAATCAATACAATTAATTTAAAGATCTATAATTTTATTATTTTTTTAGTATCACAATGACATGTTTACGTGTACCTTTCGTCATTCTTTCAGTGATACTTTATCATTATATTTTTAAGCATTATTATTATACGAATACGATACTTATTTCAATTGAGGCTGATTGCGTGGACACTGAAATAAAGGCTCTTCTATATTATACGTCTATAGTTTGTTCCGGTGAATTGACGGAACACTGTTATGGGATAACGCAATTGCTGGCATTAGTTCCCATCTCTTATAAAATAAGTCAAACATTGATAAGCAAACGAGTTTCCTGCGACAGTCAATTTGAATGTAAATAGCCGACTCGGGTATAAAGCATCCACAAATATCTTACGAATAGCGCAGCATTGAAAACAAGATTATACCTAAGTCTGCACAACGAAAATTGAATATTTTTCTGCTCCTCGTCAAAAAGATACTTCCTGATATAGTTATTATGTATGATATGATATATTTATCTTTTTTTGATTTGAGTAGGTAATGAAGGCAAGCATAGAATAGATTTTTGATAAAAATTTAATCGTTTGTAAAACACTCTAAAATCTCCACAAGGTCTTAGGCATTGCCTTGTGCTACTGTTAGGATTAGAATACTTATTCTATCAAAAACTAAATATATTTTCCACATTATACTTGTACCAGCCAGATATAAGTTGAGCAGTACTAACAAACTTACTTAAAAACAAAGTAAACTATAGAACCGAGACTCATCATAAGGGTAATCAAAGCTGAGCAGATAAAGAAATAAACCGCAAGGCATTATTATCGATGAACGGAGAGAAAGATGTCATTGAAAGCGTTTGCAAGGTGTCATCTCCGACCGCCACAAGTAACTCGTTATACTATAATAGCGTCGTGAAGCATGACAGAAAAATGTAAATCAATAACGATACGAGGGCTGTGACAATGGCTCATATTGTTCCTTACTATAAATTCTTTATTGTAGTCGTTACCATAATCAGTAAAATTTGTGAACAAGAATATTTTTACCATTACGAACAGAAGGCATGTTTATGTTAGTTCTTTTTCTCGCATAAAAAATGTTTTCCATTGCTCGAAACTTGTTTGTGGAACTTTCTTTTATTATTGTTTTTGTGTGACAAAGGCAGTCCAACTTTATAGTTTCTAAGTTTCCAGAACACTTGGTTTTTGTTTACTTTTTATAAATATTTTAAACGCAGATGGCTATATGTCATTAAAAGAAGTCATTATGATTACTAATGAATTTATCTATTATCCCTTACAAACCCTTTTACCCGACTCGTTATTTGAAAAAACAGCTACGAAACGTGCATATCGATGCGTATTGTAAAATATACATTAAGAAAACAATAGTTATGGTCTGAGTATTTTCACATTGAACTAAACTAACAGTTTTATGAGTCGTGATAATACACCATTTCATTCATATATATATATATATATATATATAATGTATCTAAACCGTAGAAGAGCATATTGTGAAAACCTAATTGGCTCTTCAAACTCGTTTTGAGAACTTTATTACACATTTTAAAACGATGCCAGGTATCGTTTACAAAACAGATTATCAAAGTCTGTCTTACTTTATGTGGGTGACATATGAATAATGACAAGACTGTAGGATTCGCATTAGTTGAAATAGCTTTCCACCTTGTGCCATGTGCCTCATAAACTTATTATTAAATACGCAGATTATTAAATCTGCGTGTACGACTTCATAGCTCACAATTGCTCACACACTCACACCGCCGCAATAAACCGTCATTGCTCGTGCTGTGGGTGGCATGGACAAAGGGGACATCACAAACACCTCAGACCCAAGAACAAAGAATTCGGGTGTGGGAATGGCATTCATTCAATGGAATTTATTGGAATGGATTTCAGAAAGCTGAGCCACTAGTATACTATAATGTCGTCTAACCAATAAAGTTATGTCTGCTGCCAGGTACTAATACTGGTGAGTACCTCTTGAGGTGGTAACTTGGAGGGTTATCTTAGTGAAAATTGTGGAGAGAAATTATAGATCCTAAAAATGCTCGGTTTAAAAATACAATTCGCATTTTTTAATATATCAGGTACAGTGGTAAAACGTTTAGAATTTAAAATAATAGCATGAATTAAATTTACCACTTTAATAACAGACGGCACCAAATGTACTACAATTGACGCTGTTAAAGTTTCCTAAGTTAATCACATATTTATAATTTCTGAAATTAAACTATGGAGTATAGCAATATCACCTTACCGGATGAGAAATGTTCCTTTGACAAATACATGAATACATATTTACAAAGTACATACTAAAACATAAATAAGTATAGTATATAATATGTCACAATAAAATAATGTAAAAAAGACTCACATTTATATTAAAAGTACAATGAATATCAAAACAATGACATCACCAGTTTTCTTATCAATGAAGCAACTATACAGCAATTTACAAACTTGAAAAACTGGTCAGTAGGTATTTTGGTACTAACAAGCAGTTACTGACCCTGTTGTCTTCGTTTACGAATAACTTACATCGGCAGACATAGAACTTTAATGACTCATTCGAGGGTAAACTGTTGGAACTCTAAGCATTGATCTAAAAATGGAAATTATTGTACCGAATAACATAAAAAAAAAACATTATGCTTACTGCAATACATTAGTGAAAACCATAACGAAATCGGTTAAGTCGTTTTTGAGATTAACTTGCATAAACAGACAATAACTCTAACAAATATTGTATTGTTCTATTGCTTTAAGATAGGTCCCTAATAGTTTTTCTCGTTATATCCTTCATGTACAGAAAGCGATTAGTTATAATTTTTATTAAATGTATAGATATTACCCTAATAAGTATGAGTAATTAAAATTACCTTAAAATAAAAAAAAAAATGGAATAAACATTTTCCATTTACAGTTTTTAGGAAAATCTATCCGAAAATAACTTCTTAAGCTTCTACAGAAAACGAAATATATACTCGGATACATTTATAGTACCTATCCTATCCCACGAAATTCCTATTCGAACTTAAGTCATTTGTGTTTAGGTGGTTACGTAACTAAAAATTATTAATGTGTACAAAACGCTGCTACCGGCATATAAAAAAGCTCAGTAGGTATGTTGGATGAAGGTACATATCGTAAAACATCGTGTGAACAAAATGTAGATACTTACATTTTATCGACTTATCTTACCGCGAAGATAATGGTGCAACGAGAGATATAAAACTTTATTATAGCTTTATTCTCGGTTTTAAATTTGTAAGTCGAATTTAAAGGTTTGTTACCTTTTGAGTATAAAGAGATTTTAATTTTTCCTGCAATTTTACTAGTCACAACGCATATTGCGTAATTATTACGCCCGTCTTTCAACCGAAATACGAAGTAACCGAAATCTCTATCCAAAGTTGAGTTATTAAGTATTATCCCGTTTCTATTGGCCTTCTAAATCAGCTCAAGGGTCCAACAACCGGCGCCCGACATACAGTAAATCGATCGTACAATGACACTGGTGCAAATTGAAGATTTTGGACGGGCTATCCTACGCATATCAATAAGCTGTAACATTGCACTTATTTTGCTTTTATTGTTGCTACCACACATCCAAATAATTAATTTATTCTTTCTCAAAATTAAATACAATTCACTATTCTGGCAAACATACTTCTGCAATAAAATAAAATGAAAATTTTAACTTCGTCCAATCGTATCTTAGTACAGTTTGCATGCTGGTGTCGACAATACATATATTGTATAAATATGACTACAATTGGTCATGCCGTTCGGAAGTCAAGAAGGTATGCGATCTGTAAGATACGTACCAAAGTTTAAAAAATATGAATGTAGATCTAACGTGATTATCAAAACTTACACTGGACTTATTTTATTTGTTACTTTTTTATATAATTTATGAATGATACAATTAATTGGCGAAAAATTAATAAAAAATTGGACGATCACAGACATTATACTTAATTAGCCAATACATAAAAGAGAAAAAAGCACTTACATACATAAAAATATTATTTAATTCCGATGAGCTGAACCTTGCATATAAGTGCATTTGCCGCGATCCATCGCTCAAAGAGTTTTACAAATCGAATTCCAATATAAATTTTGAATTGAATCTCGTATTTGTGGTTTTATATTAGACTTTATAAAACACTCATATCAAAGTATACATGGAATATACATAGAAAAAATCGTTTTAAAATGTATAAACAGTTGTTCACTTTTACTTTCAACCATTGAATGCAGGTCGCTGAATTCAGGTCAGATATCTTGGTCAATTTCTTCAACGGGCACTTGCATCCTGAATAATAAAGTAGAAAGGGTGTTTCCATTGAGACACTTGGCATCATGCCACCACATTGTATTGTTGGATTATTGGCCAGCAACTTGGGTTATATGAATTTAAAACCATTGCCTATTATCGACAACATTAGTTCCAAATCTTGTTAAATCCTTTTTGTTTTAATAAAATAATTGTTCCATAGATGGCAAAATATAAAATTTTATCACATAAATATATGATGAGACTATATTGGAGAAGATATTAAAGTAACGTTATTTACGCTGCAGTTTATGGATTTAACTCGACATAATGCTGCTGGTTAGGTTGCACACAACCCGGCGATGAGTAGTTCGATCAAGCATTTACAAGAATTTTACAGTGCACAAAAATTTCTCCATGTTTTAAACACATATACTTATTGCACCGTCAGTTTAATTTTAAAATATTGTAAAATTTATCTTAAATTTTAATTTTTCAGATGTATCATCCTCTTGCTTAATTTTGACAAAATATAAAAAATTTAAAATTGACAAAATATAAAAATCTCGTATAAATGAAACTTTTGTAGTTTTTTAAGAATCGCCATCACATATCTATTTTTAATATAAAAAGCGAACTTTCGTGTATTTGAATACAAAATATAGAAAAGAATGGATCAATAAAAATCATAATATTGAATGCAACAAATTTATTACCAATTCTTTCGATGAATATATTCTAAGTCAAAAATACTATTTATTTAATAGAAATACTTTTCCCTGTACATTACATATGATATAAATAAAAATATTAATAAATAAAGCCTTATATCAGCCTCAATTAAAAGCTTTATTTCACGAAATACGTAAGTACTTGAAAATAATTATTATAAAACCTACAGATTTACGGTCAAATTAACTCTTCCTCTTAACATAAATATTTTTTGCGTCTTACATTTTAATGTTCCGTTATAGTATGAAGCCTGTCGTGAACAAGTATTTTTAAATTTACGTTATCCATCGTTTTTAGTTTCGTAATCATGGAACTCATTTTATCTTGGTCATAACCAGACAAATCATATGATATTATCAAACTGTGTTATCAAAGGCATTTGTAACATAAAAAATGTAGTCCAAATCTTATAAAATGAGGCCAAACTTCTTATTATTTTTAGGGCGAAAATAAATAGAGTTATAGTGATAGGACCTAAGGTTTTTATGCCGTTTATGTACCGTGAAATGTTTTCACCGTATTTCGATTCCATAGCTGGAGAGCCAGTTGCTAAGTAGGTTTACCGCTTCCATCTTGGCGACAACGTCTCAGTGTTACGGATGCCCACGGGTGATGGTCATTACTTACCGTTTACAGTCTATTTACATAAATAATATTAGATTCGGATGCAATTGTTACAGATAAACAATAGTATGTTGTTTACAGGAAATGAAAAAAAATATACTTTTATTATAAATATATTACGTACATTAGATTTTTGCACCAATTAAAGATCGATCATACTTTGTAATACATGATTATTTATTGCAGATAAGTATATGATATTTTTTTACACCATAAAAGAGTAACATTTACTCGCATATGGCCTGATTGGACCAATTTAGGATAATCTGGAGTGACATATTTAATGATGCGAATAACGGCCAGTTATACATAAAATGCTTTTAATCCGTCAAAGTGAAATGGATTGGACGGTGAACACAAAAATTTTGCGTAAAGATGACAGAGCCGAATTGCCGGATTGAATAACAAAATGATTAAGCGTGTCGTAAGATATAAATGTCATTTAAAATATTAATTTCTTTTTTGTAAATATTTACTCTAGCCCTCTACGTATCGTTTATTTTGAATTATTTATTATAATACTAGCCGACCCGGCAAACGTTGTTTTGCAATATAAATTATTAATTATATATATGGCTAATTATAATAATTTTACTAAAAACAATATCAATCCCTTAACGCAATAGAAAATTATTAATTACTTCTATCGCTATTAAAAATAGGGGTTAATGGTAGAATGGTGAAAATTTAGGGTTATATGTAATTTTTAATGCCACATCATAAATCAAAATAAAAATAAAAAAAATTGTCCAAAAAATAAAAATAAAAAATTTGGGATGGACCACCCTTATCGCTTAGGGTATAAAAAATAGATAACAACCTATTCTCAGACCTACTGAATATACATATAAAATTTCATTAAAATCGGTCAAGTCGTTTCGGAGGAGTATGGTAAGTAAAACTGTGACACGAGAATTTTGTACATTAGATTTTTTTATAAACCAATTTACAATTTCACTTAGATTTAAATATGTATTAAACTGTATCTTATTAAAATACATTATTATAAATTTAAACTCAATTTCAAGAAATATCTTTTTTAGCCGTATTGGGGCGGCTTTAGAATACTACCCCCAATCCCATGCTGGCCGAACAGGGTGTCGTAAGAGGCGACAGAAACCAGCCTGATTGGTGGTAGGGCTTCGCGTATGGAATATATTATCAGTATTATTATGTCATTAATATTATTACTGGTATTATTATCTTTCCGTGAAGCCTGCCTGGCTAGCTACCACCCTCCTGCTTCAGTCAGCCGCCAAACGACTCGTCGTGTTCCGGCTGGGGGCTTTAGAGCCAGTACATATTTGTATTATTTGATAAGGACAGAAAAAACTCACAGTAATGTTAGTGTTAGTTTAGTAACAAAATCTAGATTCAAATTTCTCTAGCCGGTAAACAGATAAATTGTTATATAAAATCAGACCAATCCAGTTAGATCTCGACAACCCTGCCTCCCGACAACCATAAACGGCATCAATTTCATCCCATTTCCTGAGCGCGGCTCCCTTGCGACAGAGAGCAGTGCGACCCACTCGATGAGTTATTGGTTTTAATGAAACATCACTTGGAGGCCGAATGTGCCCGTATCTGTCCCCAGATGGCCAATTTAAAATGTAACAAATACAGATAGGTCATCTTACTCACGGTCACTATTTAAATATAAATCGGCAATAACATTTAAAAAATAATATTTCTTGATATTTTAGTTTCTGGGCCTCTATTGTTGTAATCCTAATTATTTGCCTTTAAATACAAAAATTATCGATAATTTATCAATAAAATGGACTATAATAGATTAATATAATATAATAAATAAATATGTTATATGTGTGCATGATGAATTATTGAAGAATAAAATTGTAATAAAATTTTAACTGCTAAAAGCGATATATACGTGCCGAATCGTATATGACTATAATGTGCTACGTTAGAAACTCAAAGTGTTTAACAAACTTACAAAATATCCCGTAACACAATTGCGTATCACGTTTAGTTACTTACCATCATAAATTCGCATGAAAGTATTGTCAAGAAAAACAGCGGAGTAATACTTTCAAATAGCAAATTGTCGTGAAAATTAACAATTATAAATTTAAAAAATATTTATTTTAACGTTATTCATTATGGTAGGTACGTATGGCAGAAACATTAGCTTTTTAATGATAATATCAAAACTGTATAACTCCATATGTTAAATTACTGCTTCCTGCATCAATGCCATACACCATTATTTGTCCATGAATTAATATTTACTATGCTGAACAAATACTACACCTATTACATTGCTCTATGGCACCGGCAGTACGTACTTAGTATTTTTTTCTTCATACAATAATATACTACAGAGTATATAACAAATAAATAAAACTTAAACGGTTGTCATATATATGAAGATTAGTAAAAAAATTGACAAAATAAAAATTATATAATAATATACTATATACATTATTAGCTAGCTAGGTTGGAAAAAATAAGAATAAAAATTAAATTTAATATAGTAGCCTTTTAATAAAAAAATTAAACGCAGTATATTGTACAAAGTTAATATACTGTACAATATTTTTACACATACCTTTGATTTTTTCTTGCCATTTTATTTTTAATTGCAGCTCATTCACTTTTTAAAAACGCACTCACACTTGAGCTTATCTTCTTTACACGTAACACAATCACAGTAAATTTTAAAAAGTTCGAAATACAAATTTGGCGGCAATCTATTACACGAGCATGTCTCTCGCGACGTTCGTGTCGCCACTCTCCAAAACCGGAGAGCTGAGATCTCCGAACACGATATACGCCCTACTTCGACTTAACTGGTTAGTGCGTGTGAGACAGAGAAGCATATAATTGCCGTTTAAAAGAAAAGGATAGCATATTCAGATAGTCACAAAATTTTTTCAATCAATATTATTAAACATATTAAGTTGTTAAACAATATTAATAAACAAAGCTAGCATAAAAATAATTGAACATTCATGGTACATACTTAAATTTGTTATTATACTGAATCGCTTTTGTATACATTGCCACCTATAGGGACAATGTTGAATTAAATTGTCAGCCATATTGCTAGAGTACTTATACAGAAAATAGTCTGTCGTCACTTCAACTAACTCAAACTTTTCTATGTAGATGGCGTTAGTACTGTTGCTGGAAAATCGATTGTGATTTTCACAAGATAATATATGGCGCAAGAATTACAAATAATAGGTACAACAGTAGCACAAAATACATATTGAAGGGTAAATAATGTTAAATTTTGACCTGTTAAGTGATTCATAGCAAATTGTAAACGTATGGGACCGTACACATTGAACTTGCGTTTTTAGTGTGTAAAAAGCACGGTGAATGAAAAGTGTACCATTTCATTTTGTTACGGTAAAGCTTTAACTGGTATTATATATCTAATATTTGTTTACATCATGCGTTACTGTTAGTTGACTTTATAAACACTTGATAAGGATATGAATTATAAAAGTGACATAATATGTCAGTTCATGTGATATTATCGCAGTTGTGGCAAACAATAACTACCATTAAAAATAAAATATTATACTCTCACATAATCGTACTAATATACTAAGATTTTCTGCGTACCGGAATAAAAAAACCAAAAAAAACAAAATCTAACGACAAACACTTATCCGTCACATACCAACCAGTACATATATTTGAACCCGAGAACCTTCGCTCGGCAGGAAGGGTGACAATTAACTCGACTACAGTGGTGTATAAGAAAAAACTATTCCATTCAAATTACATTTTCAACTAGCAACCCACTTTTCGCTTCGGGAAATTTAGTCCTTAATTTTATTAACTTAGAACAGTATTGCAATAAACGAATATATAATTGCGCGACATCACAAAAATAATTCAAAATCAATAACTCCTTCATAAATGATATTAGAAACACTTCTTACCATATTTTTTAATGAGACACTCGTAATTACAACGTGATATTATATAAATTTTGTGTTTTTCCTATGTTGCCCGATTAGAACTCAGCCTTTGGAATCTGGCAGAACTCTTAGAATGTGACTTTAGGTACTCCAGCCCTTCGATATTCATGTTCCTGCAGAAAATGCTCATCATACCGAATAAGTTTTGCTGTGGCAATTGTGTTGTGACGATAATGATCATAGTGATATGGACCCGATGGTCGTGCTAAACAACATTTTATAAGAGAATTGATTTTTCTAGATATTTTGATATCAAATTTGTTGAGATCCCATCAAAATCAGCTGGTCATCAGCGGACCAGTATCATCGTCAGAGGCAATATCGGTAACATGCATCTTAAATTTTGCCCTACTAACTCATCTATTCCCAATGATAGTTCTAATAAAATCGGTTAGGCAATTCCAAAGATTAGTCACGGACAAACAGAAAACCAGATAGACAAACATTAAAATTTGTAGCTAAGTACTGATATCTTATAAATAACTGTATGTACTTGAAAAAACACAAACAATCACTTTAATTATATATATATATATATATATATATATATATATATTTGCAGATTTGCAGATTTTAAATATATTACATATAGAATTGTATATACGAGCAAAAGTCAAGGTATTACTTACATTTTCATCTTCTTCCCTTCAGATTGCGAGATGGTGGCAGGCGGAGGCGGGAGGTCGTCCATCGGTACCTCCTCATTGGGTGGCGAGGGCGGAGACTTGTCGAACTCCGCGATCGGTGCCAGTTCAGGCATCGGTGACACCGAGTTGCTGTCCATCGCTGACAACTTTATGGGAGACACTTTGACTGATTTAAGAACTTTCCGACACCTCCGGACCGACCGGAGGGCAATCTCAATAAAGTTCAGTAAATCACTTATGTATTTAAATAAACGCTGATTCAACTACAGTTCGTGCACTGGTAGGTATTCGGAACAGAAGTTCTTAACTTCTGTACAGGCAAAAGTTTCGCAATAAGATGTCAACTACTTTTGGAATTAACTCGATAAAGTTCCTGAACCTTGAAAGGAATAATTTCAGTGTTGTTTTGTTGTACGATGTTCGTATGACATTATCTCAGATAAGAAGCGAAGTTACTTATATTTTTTACAGTTTATCAAAGTGTTATTCAATTGTAACGCTTGTTTAGAAATTGAAGCAGGAATTGGTACGCTTAATCTAGATACTTATATTACATTTTTCGTGGTACTTATTATTTATTTACCCGTTCTGAACTTTTACAAATGGCAGATATAATTATGTACCTATTTATTACCCTAGATTACATATTTCTGCCGTTTGGCATTGAGACAATACGACCATAGGGTTTTTAAATTCTTTTTTTTTTTTCAAATAACTGAGCATTTGATTGACTCCGCTAATGATCCGATTCCGCTGGTGTTTACCTCTGATAAGGAGCAACTTAACGGTTACACAAGATAATATTGTCAACATTCTGAGAACACATTATATGGGCGGAATTTAGATGCGGCTCATTATTTAAATCACTAATATTTTGTTGTTCTTAACTTGGCGATATTATGTGATTTGATGTTATACTCGTACATACTTAATAAATTAATATCACTGTACTAAATGAAGTATTTCTTCAAATCATTTACTTAAAAATTTTAATACATTGAGTATAAAAAAATAAAAGCAATTTACACTGTTTCAAATCCTGTGTTATTATTGTACGTTTGATGTAACTATGGGTATCATAAAACGCCTGCATAAAACATATCAAATACGTTTATGGTATATGGATGGTGTGCACGGAAGGACAATGTCCTGGCACCCTTCACATAATTTAACATTTGACGTGACACGAAAGGGTCTGTCACGGGAACTCATTTTTTTGGAATTGGACAGCACTTCACACGTTATAGACATCAAATTGTGGATGGGATTTTAAACACATTGGGAAAGTGGTCACGAATCGAAGCTGTTGTAATTATATAACTATTTTTATATGTAACATTACCTAAAATATAATAACGTTTAGATTTGGTGGAATACTGTATTTAATTTGCATTTTTTTAACATCGACAACAGTAAATGGTCATAGAGTTCTTCGCTTGCAGTTCATGAACATTCTAGATCAATTAGAGAATCGTTATTAGGACCATTCTGATCGGTTCTCTTCAGATCTATGTCTGGTTAAGGAAAAAGGGCATTCTATATTCCTTTTAAAAATAATCGATAAAATTATATGACCAGTTTTTACCATATCAATTGCCTAATTCTATCATTCGTTGTTCCTATATATGTATATATTATCTCAAAGTATGAGTATAGCCACAGGTAATTCAGTCACAAGCGGTCACCCATTGAATTGATACCTGGATCCACATTTGCTTAACTCAATCATTTACTTAGAATTGATACAAACCGTTGGCATGGATACACTTTAGATCATCACCATCCATAGTATATAGAGAGAGGTTACTCTATGTACTTTTGTCCTTAATTATTGTTTAATTATTAAAGGCTTGATTATAGATTTACCTACTCAGATATTTTCCACTTAGGTTGCAACCAAAGTTAAAAATTTACCATTGTGAGAATTTTTTTATGTCAATGTGTATTTAACTTATTTTTACACAATGTTATAGTGTGGTGGACACTCGTAGTTTTGAATTGAAATGCCTTAAAATTTTGCATTAAAAGGGTAACACTTATAATTGTAATGTAAACTTAATTCAACTGTTTATAAATAAATACTGTAGTTAACGAAAACGAACCCACAAAAAACTAGAAGGTGTCCTTAATACGTAACAAACTAATTAAAATGATGTTTTAACAACACATTAACAAGTACATTCACTACCGTCATCAGCCGACAGACAAACAGATGGGCCATCTAGTGTTATGTGACAGCACTAACACGTCCGCAACATCAAATACATTATCGATGCGATGCCGGCGGCCATGATGGATGCGAGGCCCACCTTATAACTAATTCTACAACACTGCAATCGACACGAGAAAAACGTGTGCGCTTATTTCTAGAAGGACACAGTTGTTGCTAGCCATGTAGGTATTAAACCTTACCTTCATAATAATTACTATAGGTATATATGTAGGTAGGTGGAAAATAGCCCAGCAACTTCCAACGGGAGAAATAGTTCCCCAAGATCTCGTCCGTTGTTCAGCAGAGTATATCGTGACCAGGCTAGGTTGACTTGTTGAAGTAAGGAATACTCCAGATTGGAGTAAGTAATTTATAGTAATATAAAATTAATTATGTTTACCCACCTACAGGCCAAATTACGCTAGAAAAGTTCTAATATATCACCTAAGGCGCAAATATAAAGTAATTTTTATTAATGTGAAGTCTTCGCGCATATATTGCAAAACTTTTAGGGATCTGAAGCTTTCGTAGGCATGTTTTCCTCTAAAAATTAAAAAAAAAGACTTAAGAAAGAAATGATTGATACTAACCCAACTGAACCGTGAAGCTTGTTCACAGGGAAATACAATATAAATCACGGTTAATCCGTTATTGTTATTCAAATTGCAGATAATTTATTCAGTCGAGAGCCATTTGCAAGTAAAATTAAAAAATTCGTGATTCAGGAACGATTATAAAACTGTAAACTATAGAGCAGATAAACACTTTCCTTCATCACGTGGGAACTGGGAGTCGATTTGAACAGATTTAACTTTGTGTAATCGTGAGCTAACGAAATAGGTCAAATTATATAATAAGAAAAGTAATACAGTATATAAAAAGCTTAAAATTAGTTTTAATTCATTAACAGAACTCCAAGACACGGGTCTTAAAATTACATACACCTTAAAGTGTACTTTACGATATTGGGTCAACACGGTTTATCGTTGATGCAGGGTAGTGCCCAACTATAAGTCGATTCTTCCTCTGCTTGAGAATATAAGAGGCATTTTGTTATCTTTTAATATAATGTAAATATATCAATAATACGAATTTTCCACAAGGGATTTTATATATATGGTAAAGAAGCCTATTAAAATGTATTAAGTGATTGACAGAAACTATTATTGACCCCCTGAATTACTCAAAATGCTATGGCGCAATCAAACAAACTGTTTGCATTCTCATGAAAAGCTGGAGATAAAGTTAAAATCAAGTTTATATTACGTACTCGGATCACCTGGCTAAATACGATACTTTTAATACGCGAATACAAAGATCGTCAATTAAACATTTTATGAAGACAAAGGGACAGACAGACTCCTTTTCCTTCATTCCGCCCCGTGAATCGTTTGACCGTATTACAGTTTCAGTACTCCTGAAATCTGCTGAAGTAGACATATTTATTTCGTCCAATATTGTCTTCACCCTGGGGTACATGACAAAATGTGTTTGAAATCCTATTAATTTGTTTGCCACATTTTAAACAATCGTTTATCAACTACCGTTGGTAATCGAGTCTAAAGCTAGTTGTCATAAAAACAGAACGTATCAAGAGTACAAAGTCTAAGGTAATTTCTTACAAATCAACTAAATTTAATTCACGAAGCTAGGTCCTTTACAGTACTTGAACGAGTAACAAACTTGGAAAGTTTTGTAAGCTCTTGTTTCTGTAAACAAGTAACAATTTCGATCGAATCAACGGTAATTGGATACTGGCCAAGAAATTTTACTATAACAGTTCAGGAATGAAAGCGAAAAAAGCTGCTAGAGTTCTGTTGCTACAGTGCCTCAAACGAATTGCTCTCTTTGAGAAGTCACGACTATTAAAATGTTCTCTTAATTTCGAATAAAAAACAATTAAATATCGAAGAGTAATCAATGTGGAGAGGATTCAAAATCTGGTGTTCTTTGCCGCAAATATTATTAGGTTTTTTTTTATTTATGGAAATATTTAACGGCCATTCAACAGAATACTTAAATTAACTTTCCTGAATCCTTTTAAAGATATCTTACAAAATTATAAAATAATACATAGTTATTGAAATCAACAAAAAAAAATGATAAACATAAATATGTTACTAAAATTTAAGGTATAGTTGATAGCCTGATAGATAACGCCTAATGCGTTACTTTGCGGAAATTCATTGTTATTAAATTAGTATTAATTTACTTTGCAACAATCCGCAAGCTCAATGTACATATGATGGTATACATGTGATGTACTTTAAAGAGAGATAAATTCCTGCTGGCAAATGGCTATTGCAATACCCAGACATTAAAATCTGTAATCGATAGAAATTCCAATCTGAGGTTAATCAATCTCAAATATAAAGCAACTCTTGAATTCTGAGATGAAACATCGCATTTGTACCCCAAAAAGGTTTGGCACAAGATGACTTACATGAAATTTTAAAATCACCTAGTTTGCTTAACCTATGCGGCTTCAGCCGCTGTTGGTATAAAAAACTATTATTAAGTGCCATACACAATACACGCCAGTAACAACAACATATCCCGCATTAATGTCTACGAAGTTTTATCTTTATTTCGTCTGCGAGTGGCATCGTTGAGAGACGCATTAACGTATACGTAGCATACTTCTCAGTTAATTATGTTAAAATGTGTGTATTGTATTTTTAAACGCGTCGGCCTGGGCAAATATATTTGACCGGCCCAGTACATATCTTTAAAAAACTTAAAAGATAAATAAAAACTTGCCCACCACCTACAAAAAAGATTTTTATCATACCTAAACATTGTAGTTATACGGTAGAGAGACAGTTCCTAGAGATCACAGGACCACTGATACCCAGAGAAACGTTCATTCAGCAGCCCCTATGAAAAAGTCAACGAGCGAATACTCCTTATGCTCTTTGTTTTTGCCTATATCATATATTAAAAATAATATAAACATGCTACAAAATGTTTATGAAGGCAAGATAATATTGGAATTAGATATTAATAAATATCAAAATTACTATTTTTCCCAACATAAAATACTATTTTGGTTCCCAGATCTTCAAACGAATGTATGTTACTAAGGATACTAGTAAACGTGTGTTAAAGTAGAGGCGAGCTCGTGGTCAGCATATAAAATACGCAACTTTAAACCTACAACTATTATATGTTACTTTCCACTCTACAATATTTAACGAAATGAATACGTACATGAAATTAAACACAAAGACATTAGAAGATTTCTGTGATTATTGTGATATTTTTTATCAACCTCCCATCATATGCATTTTCCTTTTGAAGCACGAAATATTTTTTAGAATTTAAAAGAAAAATTTATCTAGCCAGGAGATATTGACCGCAGTATTAATTGTCGTTACAATAGATACTACTATTATTCCAGCAGCTTGACCCCATTTCTGTTTCCATCCAGTTTCAATTTAAAACGAAAGAAAGAACAAACAAGTAAGTAAGTACTCGTATTTGTAACTTGGAAACATCTTGAAAGTAATGCTGAGTGCACAACTTCGTATAGTGCGGTCGCGTGAAAGCGAAATGACAGCATGTCTGGAAATGAATTCACACTTAGATCGACAGTGATCTAATATCACTGAATATAGAACAAGTTATTTTATTTTCGAAAAAGTTTGAATAATGCGTATGTATGTTGTATGTACGAGAATAAAGTGTCATGTGTTATAATTCATAATTAGGTACTATAATCTAAAATAGTCAACAACTCGTCATCTAACGCCGTTTGATCTCTTTAAAAAAAGGTTTTTTTGCACACGGTATATCATAAATTTATAATAATTTATGAATAATGCATAACAATTAACGTATTTTGTCTGAATAGATGTTACTTTATGGCATTATTAAGAAGTCGGTTGACTCTTTAGTTGTTAAAAAATGTTTGATAACTATTTTTGGAAATGAATTCAAATAGTGTCGTATGCTTGCTATGTCTTTCTAGCAAATAAAAAAAATTAAATAACCATGGAAATCAACGCTCAGTGCTTAGACTAGTACAGAATTACAAAAAAACAAATAAGTAGAAAATATCAACGTATCATCGAAAAATCAGGGCAAAAATCTTACTCGCATCGATTGTGTAACTGATTCTGCGTGTTGTATTTTCATCTCATTTCACAGAAGGAGTCGGGTTCACGAAATCAAATCTATTATCGACATCACTAACCATAAAAGCCATACTAGCAGACTTGGTTGAATGACCACGTAACTCACAATTAAAAATATTATGTTTTTTTTTTATGTTAATAGCCGACAAACGAGCAGACGAGCCGCCTGATGGTAAGTGGTCACCGTCGCCCATGAACATCAGCAAGACCAAAGGTATCACCGATGCATTGTCGCCCAGGAAATGAGAAGAAGGTAAAAAAGAAAGTACTGGCTCTGAAGCCACCAACCGGAACACGACGAGTCGTTTGGCGGCTGATTCAAGCAGGAGGGTGGAAGGCTTCGCGGAAAGATTAAAGATACCAGTAACAATATTAATGACTTAATAATAAATAAAATAAATGTTTATAGTATTAACGGTTTTCGTTGAAATTAATTGTAAATCATGAAAGGCAGAAAATTAAGAAAATATTGTACTGTCAAAACAAAAAACGAAAACAGCAATACAGTTTTTTGTTAGGGATATATTATTTTCCAGTGCGCCATTTTAAAATCGTGCTTTATAATCACTTCCAAGAATGTGAAAATTGTTCAAACTTGAAAATAATACTGAATGCTTAAGGCGAAGCGAACAAAGATGGAAGCGCGGAGTGTCTTAAAACGAGGACGAGACTCAAGTCCCGTATCGATTTCAGAATGCTACGCTGCAGAGGATACACTTACGAGAAAAAACATGTTTTACTGTCGAAGCAGCTTACGACATCGTTATGACGTTACCGAATATTATTTTCGAGATAGAAAGTTCTTGAATTCAATTTTAGTGACGTAACGAAAATATTGGCTTCTTTGGCTAGCTTTGCCTTTAGCGGTTCACTTTAAAACACAGATATTTTTTACTAATTACCGGAACCTAAGGGTACATGGATGTTGCTCCAATACGGTCGAGTTGAGGGGTTCGAGGCCATGAAAGCCAGAAATTTTATGCCATCGATAACCTCCGACATGGCTTAACGCCTCTGTTTAAAGATAACAGCTGAGATTAACTTCAAATCCAAATCGCACCCGAAGTAATTTATCTATCGAACATTAAATGTGCAATAAAATGTTAAAAATAAAAAAATAAAAAAAAGCATTATTACTTAACGTCCTTTATAAGTTACATGAAGAAGTTATATGAACAAGATGAAGATAAATCGACAACTATGACATTTTAATATTTATGATCTTTTTGCTTAATACTGGTTTTTCTCATTTAATTACGGCAGAGAAACCTTAAAACTTTGTCGTTCTCAATTCTTTTTTTACTATGTACATTGGTGAGCATGATTGCTAAATCAATAATTATAAATTATAATTACTAGCACTTGTATAGGTACTTCTTAGTTTGTTACCAGAAATATTTTTTTTAATTATATAACAGAGGGATTTATGTAATCAAATTAGATTATTTGAGATTTACGTACTTAACTTTTGGTGCAATATAATTGCTTTATTGGCAATCACAAAACATTTGCGGTGAGGCTATGGCGACGGGCTCCTACTGTTAGACATCTTTATTTCTTGTACCATCAAGTTTAATCCCGACAGTACTTGCATAGTGGTAGGGTATTTTTCCCTACTGGCAGGCTACCACCCTCATTTTTCATAGGTTTCATACGATCGGAGAGCCAATAGTAATGAGGGTCCCCTGCTTCCTTTTCGGTTGGCAACACTTCGAGGATACCTTTAGTGTTGCTGAAGTCTATGAACGAGGGAGACCAATCACCATTAGTTGGCTACAAAGAAAAACCTACACACATATACTCATACAAAACATATAGTACCAGTCCTACAAAAATTCGCGGGCCAATAATCACTACCTACTTTAAACAAAGTCTCTGTCTGTCTGGAATCTCAATGTGATAATCTTAAAAACTACTGTACGAATTTTCATACGGCTTTTGCTAATATACAGAATGAGTGATACAGTGGAAAGGTTTAAGTGTATAGGCTGAACATAGAGTCACCTGTAAATGATATAGAAAACATCAAAGGCATAGTTTGCTTTGGATAAGTATCTCAAAAATTTAACAACTTGTTAGATTTCCAAAGACACAGTACCCTAACATGTGGGCGAGGTGATTCAGAATAGTTCAGATTTTAATTCCGGAAGTTGAATTTTTAGCAGATGATTGAAACGTGTTCCAAAACGCTCCCGCATACATATACATAAGTTGACACATATTTTAATTAGTAATAGTGGAAGATTATATATTATGTGATTGAAAACAGGAGAATTATAAATCTTTTGCTTATATTGACTAAAAATAAATGTTTCGAATACACATCTCACTTCATATTATACTGAAGGGAGATTTATCGACTAACTTCACGCGGTTGAAAAAATATTGACGGTGTGTGCGCATCATAAACACTCACTCTCATTACTTATTTCTTATCCTGCTAAAATAAGTAAAACTGACATAAATAACAGGTCAATATCTTTGATTGTAGAAGTTTACAACAAACGTACGCAAGATGTACAATATATATTTATGAAGGTTTTCACCAAATTATTATTTCTCTATACACCAACACAACGACAGTTCAAACACGAAGAAAAACGAAGATTCCTGAGAGATGTTATATCATGTTCAGCCTCACACTAATCAGGTTAATGTAATGTTATAATACGTCAAAATTTGCAAAAGTATTCATTGAATTGTGCATTGGCGAGCGAGCCACCAGCACCAGAGTGGTGATTCTGTAATCTCACAAATCAAACTTACCGCTCATTCCGCAGTGAGATCAAATTGTTGATAAATATTATGGTTAATTAATGCGATTAATTTTATCATAATATTTACCATTGTATATGTTCAAATAGTTTATCATTGCTAAAGAAACCATCAAAATTAATATTATAACAATCTCAACGCAAAATCATTTGTGAATTTAATTTATGAGGTGATACAACTACAGTGCGTCTAATTATTACGGTGTGATTTTCACAGAGAGGTAACAAATTTCACAATTATTGATTAAAGAATGAGTGTGTCACTCGTCGGACAGGACTCGTCGCCACACTACTAACAATGGTGGTAACGATCAATTCATATCGAAGTATGTATGTATATACGTAAAATCTTGTTTCATACATTATTGATAACAATTACATTACAACAGCACAACTTAAAACCTACAGGTTAATTAAGGTTATTTTAATCACATTACATCAATAGCTCGTCACCATCATCCCAACCCGTAACTACTCGACCACCACTGTTGGGCTCGAGTATCTTTTCATAATATGAGAATGTAACTGTAATCAACCATGTTGGTTAACAATTACTTGCTTTTGTTGTTTGTCTGTTGTTAGTTATCTGAAACAATTGATAATTTCTAAAACGCTTTGAAAAGTTAGAGGCGCGTGCTGGATTCAAATCTGAGCCAACCGAATAGTAGACCGACGCGAATATTTTGCTATCACTACTTTTATCCTTAAACTCGTTAAAATTTTAGAAGGCCGTATATTAAGAGTCTTTATCTTAGTATTAATACCTTCATTGTGAATCGACCTTTCTAAGTCATCTATTCTCATATCACGAGGCCTTTTAATTAAATAAAAGGTGACCTCTTCGTAAATGTCAGTAGTGAATTACTCGTAAATGGGTAACTGCGGGTGCTGCAAATATAACAGATTTGTGGAGCAAGGTCTGCGAACACTGAATCAAATAATAAGTTATAACTCGCGACTTCGATCGTGTAATTAATAGATGAACCCATTATTAATAACAGCTGTTATCCGCGCTATTATATAATATACTATATATTCGTATACGTATACTTTTTATACAACATGAAACATTCCCAAAGTATCACACTATTATGTCTATCGCAAAAGATTTAAATTTTAATGAATTGCATTGAACGGGTACTCGTACTTCATACAAATTTTTGACGACTCTTTATTATAATATAAATTATTTTATAATAAGGATTTACGCACACGTTTTAACCTATTTTATATTTGATTTGCTCACATAGATACATTTATATGCAACAGAACAATTGTCTACATGACCTCATCAGAACATCTGTTAAAGAAATTCAACCATACCTAAATCATCATTTCATAACTAATTCGCCATGGGTTTACTTTCGAAGTGTATATGAAATTCATATCGTTATGAAAACTAAACCGAACTGGGTAATTTATTTCACATTACAAATTCAATTTTCTTACATGAACTCAATTTAATGTCAGGGTTGTTACATGTTTAATTGGTACATTCACAAAGGCCGATTCAGTGATGTACTCGTAAGTTTGATTTGAAATACGATATTGCTATACGAATACACTATATTCTTTATCTCATATACGATTCACGTCAATTGAAAAGAGAACGGAACATGAGTATTAGATCCACGCGTGTTTCTAAAGTTTAATGAATGAAGAGGAAGCACGAGACGTGTCTCGTTCCAGTGTGTTTGAAGCTATACAATTTGTGTTTCGATTTATGGTAGCATTACTTTTATATCCATAGTAGATATTCATAACAGTGATGGATTTGCTATGAACACAGTTAACTATCTGGCATAGCCAACATTGTTCTGTAATATATTATTCATTGCGATTTATAACTATAGACTTGTTAATAATGTTTCTACAGAGCTAACTGTAGGATGCCATTATGACTACGAGTATGACAACACCTCGACAAAAAATATATAATACGGAGATGAACAATAAATAATAATAGGTAAGGAACAAGCCCTTTCTGATAACTGGTTTCAAAGAATTTACATGATCTGGAAGCACAATAACGCTCTTGAACTTTGCAGTTTGTAAGCACCTATCCACTTCTGTATCATCATCATCATTACGACCCATATTGCAACCCATCCCACTGCTGAGTTCGAAGCTCCGCTCATAATATGAACGGTTAAGGCTATGGTCCGCCACGCTTACCAAGCACGGGTTGGCAGACTTCACATACCTTGGAGAACATTCTGGAGAACACTTACGCAGGTCTCCGCAAGACGTTTTCCTGTACCGAAGAATGTGATAATTTATTTGTAATACGCATATAATTTGAAAAATTAGAGGTACGTTAATGATTCAAATTCGAATAGGCTATCACTGCTCTGTAACTTCGTATACATTTCACTGTATGTCTCTGTATCCCTTACGTAAAGTCTGAGGTGTTTTACATGTTTTTTGGAATCCTATTTCAACAAAGTTACCGCTGAAAATATTATACTAACGCGTAAAATTAATATATTCGTAAGCCTACTTAATCTAATTGCCGTATCACAATACCGAAACGAATTATATCGAGCAGTTTCTTAATTCGATCAGTGCTACCAAGAGACACAGCAGCGAATTACTAATAAGTGTTACCGCATTCATCATCCTGCCTGTGCCACTGTTTCGAATTCCCGTGCCAGAGTCTCATCGTAACTATGTATCCTGCGACGGAGTATATAAGGGCAATTATGACTTGGCAGCTGCGTGAGGAAGCAGACAATTTGATATGGCCTCAAATCATTCCGATGCAATGGGGAAGGCTCTCCTACGCGACTGGATCCGGACCACCTCATAACTCCACGAATTATATGCTGATAGAAACATATGCCGAGGATTTTAGGTCTGTATAAATGTTTGTCTAGTGCGTTCGAATTAAAGATTTCTGCTGTGCTAGACAATATAGAAAGACCTCCCACTTGGTTGGATCGATTGTTACATTTTTAACTAGTTAATTTTGTTTTCATGATTTTGTGTCCTGACAATGCACAGACGACTATACCTAAACCACAAGATCTAAGACTGCTGATTTTATATAAGTATTGTGAAATACTTTGGCAATATACTTCGCCTTCTAACTCATGATTTATGACAAGGTTTATGAGATGATTTTGTATTATTGTGGTTTATATCAACTAAATACTTGTATCTTGCACATCAGTTTGGTCCTATAGAATTCTAATAAAGGTAAAAGTGAAGCGACATTTACGTGGTAAATTTAGTTGTTTAGAAATACATTAATGTTAATTTTGTTAATAGATTTCATGAATCAGTCGACACTAGTACGACGTACGCATAAAGATAGAAAATTATGCACGTAATCAATGAACTTAACATTCCTTGTAAACTATGAAGAGTTGAAATATACTCGTACGAGCCTCCCAAGTTCTCAGAACATTAACCCAACAGATGTTCAAAATGATGCTAGAGTTAATTATAATACTAACAAAGGAGACAGTTCAATGGTGACATTATTAGTTATTTGTGCTAATTCACAATAGTTTCACCGTATATTTGTGTGTATGTATGTTTTATTATCGCAATTATTTACACTAAAGAGATAAAAAGTACAAAATTGTTACGCGTTTCGTTTAGTATAATATTATGAATTCAGTTATGATAAATAAATTTTAATAAACATTTTTTTTTTATAAAATAAGTTAATGTTTGACAACAATTCTACCTGATGGTAAGTGGTGCTGAAGTCTAAGATGGTGAACGCACTAACTTATAATAGCCTATTCACTCTGTCCTATTCATTTCCTATGAAATGTCACTAATGACGTAGGTTTCATAATGAAATTAGAAGGTGAAGGCATACTTATAATAACGAGTTTGGCTTCATTCAATTGGCATACGTTGATGAGTATAATTAATTAAAATAGTGATGAGGGTTCCTTGATGGACTTCGAGCATATAAATATCGTAATAGTTATCTAATATGAGGGATATCAAACAATGCAATGTAAGTTTAATTTAATCTAATCTGTCTTCGACATTCTCATGAGTGTAAATCTAATAATCTCTTTCATTTTTTAAGTATAACAGTAATCTGATAATAAGTTGAAGCGCACTAACGAACTAAGCGAACTAAAAGCGCACTTATCAACTAACATAATAATTAATACAACAATTATTCAACTTACTACTTCTTTATTCTTCTTGATTTACTCGATATTTTTACTTATTTTTCATTCAAAAATAATTTATGTACCTACATTTACCTACCTTTGATAATGTGAAAACATTTTCGACAAAATGGCAATGGGAGTGACAATAGACAAAATGTTTTTTTTTATTTAAATTGCTCCGGAAGTGTGTTTAGCGTGACATTTATTAGGGGAAATTAAAATAATGACGTGACATGACAACGTTACTCGGGGGAACGTAAATTTGACATGTCACATAATTAATAGTCAATAAATTGAAGTATAATAGTAGTAGTAGTTATAAAATGCTCCATAGTAAATATTTATTTTGGACTAATTGGTAAAATGCTGTTCAACGTGGTTTGTAGCGTTTATTTTGAATCGAATAACATATTTATGCAATTGTTAGGTTAAGATATTCAATGTAACATTTGGTCAACTAGTATTTATAGGAAAACCGTTTACGTATGGGTACATAGAGGTGTTATGTATGTAACTAATATTCACACACGTTATACCTACTTTAATAACGAGCAACAAACAGGCATCATTTTGAAACCATATGAAAAACTAAAATGAGCTACATACATTCGAATCTTATGCACTTAGAATTTAATATACTGATACACTGCTACTTGATATTAATGTAAACCTTTAAAGAGTATGTCTACAGGTGATAAATAGAATTTAGGGGTGGTTGTTAACCGGTATTTCTTGATCGACAGCATTTACTCATGATAATTGACTAGATATGTTTGATGCATCGGACTGATTTTCATGGCAACCTTCTTCGTTATTATCTTGTTTTATGTGATGGTGAATTTGTTCAGTTATGGTTATAAATGTGATGGTCCAAATCATCACTTCAGAGTGTTAATCCCTTTGTAAACAGCCATAAATAAACCGTATCGATTGTAGAAAATAATTAAGCAGCACTAAATATAAAATCTACACTTATCTTATATTTAGAAAGTAAATAAAAAAAAAAACAATAGAATTACATTCGCAAATAAATTAAGTTTCCAATGTGCGCGGAAAACCGATGGTTGTAGGACTTCGAAGATGACTTCCTATTTGAATATAACCTACGCTATGCACGTAATTCCCAAAATTAATTCAATGTAATATCATTATTATACATAATAATGTACATAAGTGTCTTTCACCGTAACAACAATACTTAATAATTCGAACGTTCCTTTTCAAATTTGAAGTACACCTCCTAGCCATGTTTGGTTTAATCTTGAGTTATTTCACGACGCCGTGATTCCAGCAATGTTCCCATTTTACGTTTAATAAGTTAATTTTGCGTCAGTTTATATTTCACGAATTTCAAATGAGTTATTTATTTTACGTCACCTTTTAAAAAAAGTCCGTGACTACAGAAATACTTGAAAGTTTATAGAACTGTGGATCATAAATAATATCCTACTTAAATATTATTACAACTTTAAGACAAGAAGCCAGAAATGGAACCCGGAAGCGAATGACCAAAACAAGCCCGCATCCTAGTCTGGGACTAACTAATACGAAGTCTATTTCTGTATCCATCATCCTGATGAAGGCAATGGGTTTAAATTGAAAACCTCGTTTATTACAAGCGAATAAATCTTAAAATTCAACAACGAATGGGAGTACAAGAAATATTGCAGGAAGAACTTCAAATGAATCTAACGTAAATATTTATAAAAGTCCACGAACACTCCGTGTGGTCGTTTTATGACCTTCCCATTGTTGGTACCTGTGTTTATGTGTGTAAATAGCTGACTGGAATGGAGGATCATTAATTAAATGAACCTAAATATTGGGTACAGCAAAAATAATTAACAAAATTTATAAAACAGCGGTATTGTGCGTATAGTATAATTCACCTGGGAAATTAACATTTCTAAACTTTTTACTGATATTACAGCATTTTGTTATTTTTTTCAAGATTAAATTTTTTTTCGAATTAAAATTGTAATACAATTTGACAAGAACTTATTTTAATCTATACTGATAAAATGTAAACACACGATCGAATTATGACTAAAATAGAAACTATTTCCCCTAAGAACGAAGTGTAAAACGTAATAAATCATAATAACATATATCTTATATTCAAGTAATATTCAAACAATAAATATATTTATAATCAATGAAAATAAGTCAATTGTAAACAAAAACGAAGGTCGAATAGAAAACCAAATAAACTTTATATAGTATTAAGGGTGAAAAAGTACGTTGAGCATTTAGAAAGGTCCACATGAAGCGTTGCTCTCAGTCCGCATATATAATAATAAAATGACACTACAAATTACAATCCTGCTTGAAATTGATGATAGCTCTCGATATTAAGATGTATATAAAGTACATTCAGTACTTATATAGTAGTATGTATACAATAGTACAACATAAAATTAATATTCGTGCAAAAGTTCTCTTAATTCTTAGACTTAACTTTTCATATGTCTTTATATGTAGAATATGGACATTTAAGCCACAGACAAAGTGAGAGTCCTTGTGTTCGATATGTGATGCCGTCGACGCATGCTGAGAATTCCATGAACAATTTTATCTAAAAACTTTCCAGCGTTTACCTTTATCAAATCGCAAATACTTTGGATACGTTGCACTGCATAACAATGTGGAGATACCGATAGTGACAGGTAATGTTCAGGGCAAAAGGCATAGAGGTCGCTGTCCAAAAGACGTTGTTCTAACCAGCTGTAAAAAGCTGTATCTATTGCCAAAGTTGCTACGTTAAACGTTTAAAATTCACTAGAGCTTGTGATCCTCACTAACGAGAGAGCGAGAATTATACAAAGACTGACTTCAAAACGAAATAGAAAGAGAATTGTTTTACGTAGAATTGGGTGAGATAAACGAGTCTGCAGAGTAACAGACAATTGACAAAAGATTTTTTTCGAAACCACCGAATGGAAATGAATATAAAATGATGAATGAAGTAACACAAGGATATTTTTAAATATTAAAATATTGAAGAAATGCGCAGAACTAATTCTTAATTTTCTCCGTAAAACCTAACTCTAGGATTTTACATACATTTACAACTCTAATTTGAAAAATGCCCTCTTGTGCTTTCAGCAAAAGTATTGCAATGATAATTTCCCAAGCGAATTATACGCAGAGTCTACCGGTTTTTTAATGCCAATTTAAATCCAAATTCCTCACTCATATTTTCAGGTAAACTTACACAAAATTTCAGACTTTAAATTTATACAGTTAACGAAAAATATATTAATATTCACAGTACAAAACCGGTTTTTTTTTACAATTTTATTTTTTTACAATTGTTACTTTTATAATTATTTACCTTAGTAATAAATCATCATACGTCATATGCATCTATATTTTCAATCTAATTTTAATACAGAGACTCGCTATTTGTCTGGCCAGCCAGCGTCAGCTGCCAGCCGCCAACCGCCAGCCGGCAGCCCACCCCAAGTTATAAAATATTCCACTGGAAATATTTCTCTACTTTAATTATGTTTTCAGAGCAATTGTTTTAAAATAAAATAAAAGACGGCCTAGTTTCCGGACTACGTTAGTGAATAAAACTAGTCCTGAGAAATAATAAATTAATCAAATTCCCGTGAAGACTTTCTTAATGAATCCACCCGTAACTTAAAAGGATTTTATTGATGGGTATTTTGTCAAATCGTTGCTTAATGACTTTACTCAGAAGTAAGATACATTACTTATTATATTATAATATAGTTAATGTAATTAGGTTCTGCAATCATATTTTAAGGCCATTACAAATTTGCACTGTGGCATTAAGATTAACATCTAATTATTATGTATTAATTCATCTACAAACTCAAGGAATCATAAAAATTTAATTACAAAATTTAATTCATAGCAAAATTAGCAGGTCTATCGTGGACGAATAAAATGCCAATGTTTTTTTTTACCAAAAGTCATGTTGCTATCCTACAAAACATGAAAATAAACTCAAATAAGATATAATTTAAGATTTTTAACTTTAGATGTTAACAGTTAAAAATCTTTTCCTATTCATTGTTAAGAATATTTTTATGTTAAATGTTAACAATAATTTGCTGTTAATCGAGCGTACTAGCCACTATGGAAGTAAGCGATCGTCGCTACTGAAGAAGAAACGTTGTTCATTGTTAACATTTGGTTCACCAACATTGCAACAAAATATAAAACATATTTAACGATAGACCTTTAGCAGAAAAGAGAAAGGTTAAGGTAAAAGAACCTTAAGTACCTACTGAATGTTGAGGTACAAAAGGAACCTGGGACCATCGCTTTCTCCATTAGTAGATGGGTGTACCTCGAGCAGAGGAGGATGCCTTGGACTCCAGGCAAAAGTGAGTTCCCTTCACGTGAAAATTGTCTGTAATTGAATTCAATTGTATAATGAATCGAAAATAAACAACAATAGATTGAATGTGTGCCGAAATGTTTAATCTCATACATACCCGTCGATATTAAGTTCAGGCTCGAAGTTAATATACGCTCACCCACTTTCATACAAAAACGCGAAACGAACAATAGACTTTAATAAAGGATGAATAATGTTGTAATGAAACCACCCTCTTCACAAATGGCCTTGTAACGAAAACATTATAACGAATTCGCAGACGAACCACGGTAACCGTAGCTAATACTCAACGAAGGAAAAGTTACTATTAAAACTTGTTAACATTTTTATAAATCTCAATAAACATACGTACATCATGCTGAGTTATTACAAAAGTTATACCAATAGAAGACTATCGAAGATAAGAATTTAATTGAACTCGCTTTTTAACTTAAAATAAAATACTGGTATATAAATACTAATAAAATATATACGAATTGCATTCTGTTATTTTAAAAGATGTGCTGAGGAGTTTCTTGCGCCGTTTGTTCTTCTCAATGTTAAAGCACCTTTTCGAAAAAGTAGTAGAAGCCAAAAATTACGTGCATAAGTGTATTTACAGAATACCTGATTGAATAAATGATTTGATTTCATTTGATAATTTATTTTGTGATTTATATTGAAATTTATGCTTTTATACGTCGTTTATCTGTATCCGCTAATTAAACGTTATCATCTTGATTCAGATGCGATTCAACTGAAAGTACAATATGTGCCACAACTTACAGTATGAATCAGAGGTAAGAATGCATAACAAGATTAGGGATGTGAGTAAAATAAACTATGAATAGGAATTTAGTTTGTGACAGGAAATGCTTGTGCGACGTCGCACAACGCCGTTTACAATTGAGGACAAAATAACGAACACGATAGCTGTGCCGTGTGAACTACTCGTATTAAGTTAATCGATTTGTTGAGCCAACCAGCACTCACAATAGGCAGCGAAATTGTGATACCATAGACGCTGACATGATTAATGGAAACACTATTAGTTAATTTGTTATTTAATATATACATATATATGTAAGTACTCTGTGGTGATATTTTTTTTCCTTACATCGATTCTGTAGCGTACGCGGTAATGGTGACCTTGCCTTAAGAGCTGAAATAATAGAGTGGCTTCAGCTCTGATCCTAAATTAGAGCCGATTTTGATGTTTGTTTTGATGGCTTATTTTATGTTTAATCTTTTATGTGTATCTTCCCCATAGGATATTCTAAGGATTGTGAGCGTCTATTAAATTATAATTATTCATTTACGCCTCTCTAGAAAATAATTTGGAAGTGGCTGAGATATTTAAATATTTTAACGGTAATTTAAACGTTTTAAAAACCTAATGATTAAATTCATTTCAAGCATTTAATGGCTTCAAACAATGTCACCTTTTTGAATGGTGTAGGCATTTTAATACAATCATGTAAACTTGGTAACACTTTCTTGGTTTGACAAGACTGACTAGATAACGCTATCAGTTTTCAGTGAGTCCTAATTCATATACAAATACGATGCAATATCAAAGAAATATCTATGACGCATTCCTTATGTAATGATTACATTGGCCCTTTAAAAAAGAACGATTTCGTTACTAATATGTTTTAAATTTTAACTTTTCAATTGATATCATAAATTTTGATAAACCTAGACTGTCAAAAGTAATTGAATGCCTTTTCTGCATTCGAAGACAATGTTTTTAAATGAGCCCCTAATATTTTGTGTTTCTGCCTTTTAAAACATCAGGTATTTCTAAAATCTCAGATATCAAACTTTCAATAATAACTAATACTTTAATAAATTTGATTAAAAGTCAATGAAAACTCTTTTCCATTAAATAGACCGTCCGTTTTACCGCTTACAATACTACGAAGAAAAATAAAAAAAAACGTAAGGACAAAACAAGAAAAAAGCAACATCTTTAATATCTAAAACTAGGTCTCTACATAAAACCATCTGGAAACAACAGCCGAGGGTATACAGATGTCGGCGGAAAGATAGTCTTTCAATAAAACGTTCTCCTACTTGCTATTGCAACGTGCATTCAAATTGCACGTGCGATGTGAAAGTAAAACGCGATGTACATACTACTGTATAACATTAGGAAGTATTTAAATACTTAAATTTATAGCTTCATAGTATATAATATTGTTACGAAGATAGTTTGATCATTTAAACAGGCATTCAGTGTTGAATTGGGCAAACTCCGACCATAAAATTAATTCTTATTAAAATTTTTTTTTATGTTGTTACTTGACTGGTTGTTTGATTTGATAAAATTTTTGACCCAAGAACCGAGAGAGTCTTGTAATCTCGGTAACTAAATAGATTTTAAAGAGGGTTTTATAGTAATGTTATTTATTGGTACCTACAAGATGTCGCTTAGTAAATATAAAATTAACTATGGGAAACACGATTATCTCTATGTCCATAGTTGTTCAGCGCTCACTTTTCATCTTTTTTCTGGCCATAGGTACTTACTTATAAATATATCCACAAATATTAAAAGAGGGCAATATTTTCGAACTAAAGCCAGCAAAAGTTTCGAGACGAAAAATTTTTAATTCCCAACAGGACCGTAGAACTGCGTCGCGCGTTTTAGGTCAACAGTTTTCCTTTTATAGTTAGCTATCTCTATTATATGTAGGTATGTTTTACATGGGGATGGAAACGAATATATATGTTAGTAAATTCAAAGGCCACAAATACACCGTCTGCAAGTTAACGATATATAAAGTAAAAAACTATTACTATATTTAAACTAACTGCGACCGAAGTTGGATCGATATGTCGGTATAAAACATAAATTTAATTGAAGCTATTTGTACAAAATTTTAACTTATGCGTCCAGTAGTTTCAAATCAAATAGGATATGACAGATGATTGATGCAAGTGACGTAACAAGCGTTACAGCCCGTTTTTATAATGACGAAATGTGAATGTAAAATATGAGATTCTAAATGTATAAACATTCATTCGATAACATTCGTATATTTTGATTTCAGCGAAGATCACAAAGTGACTTCCAAGCTATCCCAGTCCTCATGCAACTTCATTACTTAACAATTTTACGAATTCACAGGATACGATACGAACCAAAATCCCAGTTGGGTCATTACAAACCAGACCGTGAAGTGCTCAAGTAACACTGCATCTGGCTCATAGGAACCGGAGGAATGCTCCTCCCGGGACGTATCTAGTTGTAATACGCAAGCTTCCAACATCTGTTGGATAGCTGCCGTGGTGAACCGCATAATATCTCAGAAAATCTTATCATATCAACCAAAAAAACGCAATATGTTATCATTAGAAATTTACATCTTTTAAAGTTGAGAAATAAAACTAACGTCGATCATGAAATACATAATCAAGTCCGTGACATTCTTAAGGTAAACATAGTGTTGAACATTACCTAATATTACACTACTGCAATCGCCAGTTTGATAACCGAATTCTATTCACAACGTTGAAACTGTTGATCGTAACTATGTGTATTAAGTGTTGGACAATGCTAATTATATATAACTTAATTAAATCAAGTACTTATTGAAAAATAAACAGAACAACGTTAAATACTTAGAAAAGGTAATCAACTAAGCCAATCCAGATAGGTCAGTTGGTACGACCCTACCTACAAACCGAAGGATCCCGAGATTGATTCCCCGACAGATTAATAGTATGCGACGGATGAATGTCAGATCATGGGGTATTTGTTATGTGTAACGTCACATTTTGTGTAAGTTCATATTTTCCGCAATATATGAAATAACACATTTAATTGCAGGGATCCTATAAACAAAACAGTTACTGACCCATTTGATTATTACAAAAAAGACAACTACTCGTAGTTCCCCAAAAACCAAGCTTAGTAGACATTACAATTAGACATCACAATATGATCCATAATCCATCGTAATAACTGGAATTGCAGTGTAAGTAATTACATGCGTAATTAAACCCGGTGTACTTTCGATGACTCACTTAAAAAAAAATTAGATTAGAAGTAAAATTGATAATTTTGCATCGCAGTGAAATTGAATAAAGCCATTGAAGTCTGCTGATTCAATCGCTATTTTCGAGACATAATATACGTGGATATGTTTGCGTTGAATATACATATGTGTAGTCTTTTATGAATGGTTTTGAATAAGGAATTAAACATCATTATTTAAAAGTTATGTTTAGAAACTTTGTATATGCATTTAGTTGATAGAAAGGTACTTAAAACACCAACATACACACTAGAATCTCGTTCACTTGATAATTAAAATGTACCTACTTGCTTTACGCATACACCCTATAACCAAGTAAAGTACATAAATTTATTTAAAATATCTCATTTGCTAAAACGAAACGACACATTATCTTGCAAACTAAAAATGAACATTAACTCATATTAAACTTTAAAAATGTTACAAACTTTATTAAAATTTCTTTGAGGACCTATTAAAATCTGGGTAAAGTGTGTAAGCAGTCATTAAAATTAATTAATTTGTGTGCACCGATATTATTCGACAAGAAGTGCGTAAACGAACAAATTATGTTTAAATCGAGCTCTAAAACGGGGCCTAATTAATATCGCGGGCAA
This sequence comes from Megathymus violae, assembly GCA_003671415.1. Taxonomy (NCBI): domain Eukaryota; kingdom Metazoa; phylum Arthropoda; class Insecta; order Lepidoptera; family Hesperiidae; genus Megathymus; species Megathymus violae. Next base: position 12,388,101 of record PDGT01000001.1, read on the forward strand.
CCACTCGCTGCAAGTGTGTGCGTAGCGTAGAGGTTGATAACATCGCGGGGATGCTGCGCGGTACAGCCTCCATAGCGGGCGTAGTACGTCCCGAACAAAGCGACCCACCCTACCGGCTTCCTGCCTCCATTTCAGTGTGCGTTCCGGTGATCGTACATATATGTATTAAACTACAGCTGAATATAACTGAAATGTCGATACGAACACTGGTTTTATTAATTAGCAATGGTTGAGCGAGGAAACCGAGCTGTAGACGAGAAGTAGAGCGAGTGCCGTACATGTGAGGTCGGCAGCGCGGTCCGCGGGATACTGGCAGCCTCCGAGCGAGGGGCGCGAGGGGCGCGAGGGGCGCGGGGCTGCGCGGGCCGCGCTTTTCATTAAGAATGAGCCACGAGCTACGCCGCCGTAGCTACGGTCGCCGCCCCGGCCGACATGGAAAAGCTTCAAGCTTCAGTTCTTTTGATTTATCTCAGACTAGCCCTAGCGTCGCCTATTTTTTCTCTATTCCACAACTCACTTAGCGATCTTGGCACCTGCATCGATTTTACCTCTTAACAGATCCTAAAGGGTTCAGTATTTAAGCGGAATTCGAAACACCAGGTAGAATAATTTCCATAATATACAGGGCGTTGCAATGAGTGAAATGTAGACGCGACCTACATTCCGATACAGGCGGAAAAAAGTCTTTTTTACCAGATAATATTAATTTTATTAACATGCACATCTATGAGATGCAACTATGAAATATTATTAAAATTTTAAGTAGACGAAAAGTTAAACTGATAATTTTCGCAAATATAAATATATCTTATCTATTGTTTCTCTAAGTATTTAAAGTTATTTGTAAGTGTTTTATTGTTTGTTTTCGAAATAAATAACTGGAACAATTAACCTACAGATATTTAATATAAATGTCAAACACGTTTAAAAACAACGAGAGCGCCAGACATTGTTGTCTCTACAATTAAATATAAATATATTTTGGTTTTAAAATATCCACGTGCAAGTTCCCTTGGCTTTTCTTCTATTCGATGAGAAGACACTTTTCCAAAACTGTGGAATGTTGAACGTTAGAAAATATGGAAGAAGGGAACCGCTCTCCGATTCTGTAACCGAAACACGTAGATAAAATTTCACGGTTGATTTTAGAAGGAAGGAGGTAGTAATCCAAGCAAACAGAATGAAAAGACCCACCGTTTATTAATATAATACGGTAAGCACTAATTATAAATAAAAAATGTTTAAAAAAAACATCATAGTACTAACCAATAATGAGGTAAAAATGACTTCTGTGCGTGTGTCACTTTATTTTTAACACCACATACTGCTCCTAAAATATGAGATGAAACTAAATAAGTCACCTTCTTTTTTGTCTGTCTGTTTTTTTTTTCGTTGAAATATTTAATTGTGAACAATTTGAAATAAGAATTATTAAGCATTTTATATATACGTAAGATAAGGACGATTTAAACTTATTAAATCAAAAACGCCATTGAAAATAAAGATTAGGATTAAGATTAATTAACATGTCATTGATTTATACAAGATTGTTATTTAATTAAATATAAAAATATATTAAATCGTTGGAACATGGATCGGTAGTAATCTGTAATTGTATGCAGTTATTATATTACTATATGTAGTTAATTATGAATTCATACTACAAGAACTACTAAGTAACTGAAAGTAACAATATGTCAATATTATTAATGAGTTTTATAACATCTATATATACATATAATAAAATTCTCACTGATCGCTTTCTGTACATGAACGAAATATGAGAAAAATATTAGGCGCCTTTATTAACGCAATAGAACCCAAAACAATAGTTGTAAGAATTTTTGTCTGGTTGTCCGTGCGCTTGTTCGCGCTAATCTCAGAAACGGCTTAACCTATTTTGTTCTGGTTTTCACTAATGTATTACAGTAAGTAGCACTTAATACTTAGTTTCATTGCAGTCCGTCCAAAATAAAAAATATATAAATTAAATATGATGTAGGTACAATTTCTTACCGTAAGGCGTTGTTTTTTCCGAAGCGAAGCGAGGGTAGTTTGCTAGTCCTAACAAAAGGACATTGCTTCACATGGCATTGTAGTCGTGTGTCAAAACTATAGAACGAGTGAGATGGTGCATTAAAGCTGGCATTACTATTTTTCATCAGACAATTTATTTACAAAAATTGTAAAAGCAAATGGGTCGAATATATCGATTTTTCAGTATGAATCGATTTGTAAAACATTTTTATGTTGCTATTGTAACTAATTAAAACATGAATATGAATTATTCATCAACATCACGAATCTTTTCGCACTTTAGTCAAAAATTTAAGTTATGAATTGTTTGAACTTCTTAAAATCTTTAATTAATTTATAATGTGCATATATTATTTTTTTATAAATTTTACCATTCACAAATTTCGAATTGTTCTAATCTTTTGTATTTTAAAACAGAATAATATAAAACAATTTGTAAAATATTACTAAACTTTTTTTGGACGATTAAATACTATAAGATGCACTGCCGGAACACAAAAAAATCTGGATACCTATTTCAGAATTCACACAATACACAATGACACACATAATTTGTAACTCAACTACCTATACACACACACACACACTCACACGTAACATCGGAATTATTTAATGGATAGTAAAGAGTCCAGCTCCCTCCGACGGAAGGAACCGTTCGCTTTCGGCTTGAACTCAAAGATGGGTGGAGCCAGTTATACCCTTATGGTAACTTCGTATTAACAATAATAAGAAAATGTTGTTAAATATATATTAAATTTCATTTGATAAGAAACCTATCCTTTCTTTGCTTTAGAAAACCTATTACAAACACATTGTTATTGGTTTTCATCAGATATTTTATAAGTATCCTGTCTTCAAATTTTATTATTTTAGGAATCAGTTTTCAATTAAGGCGAGGGTTTCCGTCCGCTGTAGGCATTTTGGCAGCTACCCTATCCCCCTGTCAACGAGCCAATGCGCGCCCTGTTTATCTACGATCGCCGTATGTACCATTTTTTTAACACTGCCAAGTTCGGACAGTACCTAAGAGGTAATATAAGTTTGGAAAGCTTGCGCGTCACCTAAATTATAATTACTATCGGAAATGCGATGGCGCACTTCGAATCGGCGACTAACATAAATCCTCCCTCCAACGCGTTCCGCTTGGGACTGAAATACTGCAGAAGCGGAATACGCGGCGGGCGTATCGTAACACTCGTAAGGATAAAAATATTAATTAAAAGGATAATTTTCCAAAATGTCATATTATAAGCAACCAACCAATTCTCCTCGGTTTGCATACGACATATACCATGGTGTTTTTTATATCATTTTGCGATTTTTTTTCGATACAGCAAAGTATCATGTATCAAGTGACTAAATTTTTTCAGAATTTTATTATGTACCATTTATGAGAATTTATGTACACATTCAAAAACACCGTTTATTCAGTAACTCTCGCCTTTAAGTTGCAGCATTAACTAGTAGCGGCACTAAAGTAATCAAAACTTTATTGACTACCATCTCAACACCATTAACATAATTTTATTTTATTTTTCCGGAAGGAAAATAAGTCTACCCATAATATAACTTCCAAATGTACCATATATCGTCTAGATTTAATATATGATTTTCGTGCGATACATATGTACATATTACAAAACTACAAAAAAAATGTGTTTTGTCCTATTATTTATTTTATGATTTTTGTATTAATTATGATTTAAAATAAAGGAAAATTACCCATATTCATTAAAAAGTTTGCTTTTGTGATAGTTACGATGATAAATCGTTGTTCTTGATTTTTTTTTAAACATACTCATTTAAAAAAAACATTTAACATACTCAAAATAAAAATAAAAGTAATAATTTCTGATGTTTTGATCTGATTATTTTTATTTAACTTAGGTGGGTATCGAGGTGACAATCGAAATATTTTAAAGGGGTAGTTTCTGGATTTTTAGAGAATAACAAAGTTGAAAATTACCTAGAGCTAATTGATAAAATGTTAGAAGACTTTAAAACTATAGGCTGCAAAATATCTCTGAAAGTACATATGCTGCATGCTCATTTAGTAAAAAATGTGCATTATTTCGGATTGTAAATAAGGATTATAATTATCAGTATTATTATTATGTATAGTATCTTCACTTCAGGAAAACTACGCCTTACATTATTTTAAATTAATTTATAACTTTTTTATTTATGGACGGATTACAATGAAACAAACTTTAAGTATTAAGTGAGGCTTCCTGCAATACATTAGTGAAACCAAAACGAAATCGGTTAAGCCGTTTCTGAAATTAGCGGGAACTAACGCACAGACAAACAGGCAAAAATTCTAAAAACTATTGTTTTGTGTTCTATTGCGTAAGGCGCGTAATTTTTTTATGTTAATAGCCGACAAACGAGCAGACAAGCCACCTGATGGTAAGCGCTCAACGTCGCCCATGGACATTAGCAACAGCAAAGGCATCACTAATGCGTTGTCAGCCAAGGAATTAGAAGAAGGTAAGAAAGAAAGTACTGGCTCTCGAACCCCCCAGCCGGAAAACGACGAGTCGTTTGGCAGCTGGCTCAAGCAAGAGGGTGGTAGCCAGACAGGCTTCACGGAAAGATAATAATACCAGTAATCATATTAATACATAATAATAATACTGATAATATAATCCTTATGCGAAGCCCTACCACAAAACAGGCTGGCTTCTGTCACCTCTTACGACACCCTGTTTTGTCAGCATGGGATTGGGGACAGTATTCTAGGCCGCCCCAATACGGCCCGTAATGTTTTTTCTCATATCAGTTAGAATTTTATTATTAGTATATATATATAGATAATTTCAATATCCGGCAAAATTTTAACACCTAATAATTTTCGCATAGATTTTACATTGTAAACTATGAGCTTTTCAATGTGATAGAAAGACGAACGCTACGGACACACGCAATAAATACAATTTGCTAATTCTTTTCTAAAATATAATATTTTTAAATGTTATTCTCGCAATGAGTGGGCGATTTTGACGTTCGCCTTTTGATCATACATATGTAATAAAATCGCTGTTTATCCTACCACCATCCTCATGATACCAATAGTTTCGTTTACATTGTTTAGAAGAAAATTGATTTGAAGTTTCTTTTATACTGTTTAGTTGACGGTTTAGTGACGCTTCTCGTATCTCAGACATTCATTGGCGTTGTTAAATACTTATCTTTAGGTCTGATGGGCCCATAATCTCGGACCAGATTACGATAACGGATTTACATACGAATAAAGTTATGCTTCAAAATAATCCCTTTAAACCTTATTTCATTATTATCCAACGCTCAATTTAAAAACCTGCTCTAGACAATATATAAAATTTAAATACAAAGTTATAAAATATTTAATGGTTGACTGTTAATGTTTAATATAAATGAGACAAGTGGTTTTATAAAACATAAATTTTATTCTATTATAGAATGATAAACTTAGTAATTAAACATTTTGATTATTGGTTTTTAACTTTCCCCTTTTCTTTGTTCAAGTTTTTATTGAATATCTTCTTAGGTTCTTGATTACGTTTGTCATTATTTAGACGCCCTATTTGATTTTTTTTCTTCTTCATTTTATTTTTTAGTTTTTTTGAAACTACTTTTTCCAATTCCTCACTAATTTTAGTTTTATTTTTATTCAAGTCTTTTTTTAATTGAATTTTCGTGTCGGGTGTGACTGAAGTTGATTCTTTTTTTCCATTTTTCTTGTTTTTTCGTTTCTTTTTTCTGGGATTCTGAATGATATTATTAGTTTTTATATCAGTTTCATCTTTATGGGCTTGTGGCTTTTCTACTATATTACTTTGCTCCGTCTCTTTTTCTTTTATTATCTTATTTTGATGCTTGGTATTTTCAGTGGATTCTCTTCCAACAGTATTTACATTATTTTCTACTTCTTCTAGTTTTTGTAATTGTTTCTGTTTTTTCTTATTCTTTTTTTGTTTCTTCGGATTTTTGGTATCAGCGGTCACATTATCGGTCACGTTAGTACTGTAAATTAAAATGCATATTTCTAATGACAAAACCAAAAATGAAAATATTGGATAGTAAATTTTATTTGTGTAAGCATAACAGCTTCTTACCTAGTTTTTTTTATATTTAAAATGATTATTAATTAATATAACTTATCTAGGAAGCATTTCATATGAAATTGGAGATATTAAAATATTGTGTACAATCAAGCATTAAATCCATCACAATATAAAGTGATCATTGCAGTCCATAAACCCAAATAATTGTCTTCATTCATAACTACAGACTTTTACAGAGGTTAAAATGATTGTTTTTAATGAAATGTCATAAATGTCCTCTGAACTGAAACATAATGCTTCATAGCAAAAATAGGTTTGACAATAGAACCGCACCAGCTAAACTGTTCAATGTCTAGCTTGCCTAATGCAAGTGATTCACACGACATTCAAAGACATGTTAAATATATATATAGATATATATTACGTTACCAGCATTAGTTACTATATGTCTAAAGGTATATTATTACCTTCATATCTTGTGTTCTCTTTACATACTGTAGCAAAGTAGATGAAAAAACAAGGGTTTTTTGTAAAGTATTGCCTTATACTATTAACTATATATTTGTAACATATTTAAACTGAAGACTCAAGACTTACTGATGATAATATTATATTGTAATACTCTTACAGACTTTACCTTAATTGTACACTGGGCTTATTCTTTTTATTTTGGGGCTCAATTGCGTCTATTCTAGCAGTTCGTTTCACAGGTGCTCTTTCCAATTTTACTCCTTCCTCTAATGTTACGTCACCATTTTGCTGAGTTTCATTTTGTTCTTGTGTCTCTTCTTCGTCATCTGCATCTTTAACTAGTTCAGGCTGACAAAGATATAGAAAATTAAAAATAAATAATTTATAGTACAAAAACATTTAATTAAATATTAAGTTTGTGTCACAAAGGAAAGACATAGTAATACTCACAATAACATTCGAAAACTTCTTAAGTTTAGCCACAAAGAAACCATCCATATTATGAGTATGAGGATAGAATCTTCTAGTTAATTTCAAAGAAGGGTGGAACCTATGATGCCTGTATTTAACAAAACCTTCTGTCCCAAAATCTAGACCAGTTGGAACTAATTTTACATTCCGTCTCTTTAATGCATAGTTAACAACCCATTCATTCTCCTCCAGTAAAATGGAACAAGTGGAATATACTATGTAACCACCTGAGCTAGATTTAGCATTACAGCAATCAATAGCAGCGAGAAGAAGTTGCCTTTGAAGATTAAAACACCTCTGTATATCTTTCTGATCTTTTGTAGTTTTAACACTTGGATCTTTTGCTATTACCCCTGTACCAGTACAAGGGGCATCTAGAAGGACTCTATCAAATCCCTTTATAACATCTGGAAACTGTCGGCCATCGTAATTGCATACAATTGCATTAACAATACCCAATCTATGAAAGTTGCCGACAACAGCTTTAGTTCGCTCCTTATTAGCATCATTAGCAAAAAGAGCACCAGTATTTTTCATAACAGCTGCAATGTGGGATGCTTTACCTCCAGGGGCTGCACACATATCTAATATTCTTTCGTTCTCTTGAGGCGCCAAAGCCATTACTGGCAGAAAACTCGACGCACCTTGTAAAATGTAATGACCAGCCAAATACTCCGGTGTTGCACCGATTGGAACAGTTGAACTGTACACAACAAGGCCTACTTTACTCCACTTTCCGACTGGATCTAAATTGACTCCTCTATTTATAAGAGCTTGTGCCAAATCTCGCCTTCGTGTCTTCAGACTATTTGTCCTGATGGTTATAGGTCTTGCTATTTCACTAGCTTCCAAAAATTCAACTAATTCTTGCACTGGAAATATTTGCATAAGAACTTCCATTAAGAACTCATTGTAGCTATAATACATACACAGATCTTTAAGTAACAAATCAGTGTATTCACAACGAGATCTACCATCTTGTTTTAATCGACTGAAGTCACTCAGAACTGTAACAACATCTTTAATTCTTTGATGTATGTCTTGTAAACTTGTGGGATTTTCAAGTTCTTCTTGTGTGGGGAAAGCAAATACATCTTGCTTTGCTATATTTAGTTGCATTTCTTCATCTGCTAGTTTCTTATTAATTTTTTGTTTTTTCTTTAATTTTATATTTGCTTTCTCAATGGGCAACATGTCGTCATCAATGTCATCTTCATTATTTTCTTCATTTTCATCACTTGAGTCAGAATTATAAGTCATTTTCTCCAGTCCATTTACCTCATCACTGTCTGCAGTCATATCTTTGTCTTCTTCATCTGTATCTTCAAATAAATCATCCAGTTTCCCAACCTAAAATCAATTGACAACATGTTGTTGTAATTTAATCTAAAAGATGTATATTGTTATTGTTGTGTAAACATGTTAATTTGTGTAATGTTGTGTATCTTAAAATAAAAATAAAATGACCTTGACGAAAAACAAATAGTTTACAATTGTTAATCCAGAAAACCTTTAGTTTGGTTTACAAGACCAAGATTAACAACGCTTTAATGCTTTCAATAGTTTACAATTAAATAGTAATTTCAAAATTTTATAATAACTGTGTGATAAGCATCTACTGCACCTTATATGTTTCTTTGCCCAATTTTTTTTGAGTCATCTCATTTTCTTGTTCTTCTTCTTCAGCATCATCACTCCTGTGTTCACCTTCTTCAGAACCCTCCTCTTGGTCACTGTCATTACCATTATTTGAATTGCCTGATTCAACTTTATCCTTGCCTTTCTTTTTTAATTTCAACCATTGTTTATTATCATCAGTAAAACCTATAATTATATAAAAATAAGAGATATTATAAATACACAAAGTCATAATTATGTTAAAATGTTATGGTAGTAACTTACATACCGACTACCACACTAGTTGACTTGATTAAATTATACTTACTTTTTGATAGATTTTAGTGTCTCAAAGTTTCTGCATCCATACTCTAGCTTACTTATTACATACATGCATAGGTATATATATACAAACAATCTATTACTAATCAATCTAAGTTCTTGTGGCCCAATAAGGGTGAACTGTTTGTTTGGTATTACTGTCATATGATCAATAAAGAAATATAACATCAAATTCCATTAGCAAGAGACTTAAAAGTGATTTACTGTATAGTAAGACTGTTTACTGAATACAGGTGTTTTTAATATACATAAATTGTTAGCATTTAATTTAATTTTACTTAGAATCTCAACTTCAAATACTCTAGTATATAAAATAATCTAGTAAATAACAGACAATTTGAATAGCAATAAGTTATTGCTATTTATTCCTGTTGCATAATTATATATTTTGTTTTTATGCATTAGTGATCATAAAGGTAAAAATTTGATATGTAATCATCTACTCAAAAAATTAGTAAAGTACAAATAATTTCTAGATAACACAATGATAGGTAATTTCTAAAAGCTTTTAATACTTACCTATATCTGCCATTCAATATCTCACACCTGATGGTAGTAACACAAAAATTGGATACAAAAAAAGCTAATAACAAGTCAGGTTGAACTATGTGCTGCCTTTAATTATGTTGCATTACATTAAACATCACTGAAATAAGACTATGTATAGAATACATATATATAGGAATAATTGAACCAAATATTTCTTCAGCCCTTTCTTTCTTTATCCAACATACAAGATTTGGTCTCATTGAATTAATTTTTAATTCAGTTAGTCATAAGTTGGTAACCAAACATAAGATTGTTAAATTCCTAGCCTAAACAGAAATCAATATTTATTCTTACTACAATTCATGGCATCCACAACCCAGGGACTTCAAGTACAGGGTTGAATTTAAGTATTTATGTATAATACAAATAAGCAAACCTTGGACATTTTCATCATCAGAGCCTTCTGAATCCTCAGCAGCTTGATTTTCTTGATTTTTGGCAACATTCTTCTTAGCTTGTTTAAGAACCTTTTTCTTTTCAATTAGCTCAGCCTTTTTCTTTGCCCTTCTATGTGCTCTCTGCTTTTGTCTATGACTCAACTTTTTTTCATCTTTATCATCATCAACTGAAATAAAATAGTTTTATAACTTCTACTACAGAAACACATTTTCAATTTACACAATTATTATTTTTTATTTTTTGCTAATTGTATTCATGATATATTTTTATATACATATTCTTATGTTGTTTGGACATTAGTACCATTAAAGGTACCATTGATGCATTGTCAACCAAGAAATAATTAGAAAGAGAGAAAGTATATTGTATCAATATTGTTAGGAATCTCATATAATATTGAAAGGAAATCTTTGTAGGTATAATTTATCTGACAGGATAATTTCAAAATTGATGCTGTAGTGTTTGTATATTAAAATGAGGGTAAAACTTATGTTGTACCAGGTGCACTTATAGCAGGTGGTGTCATATAAACTACAGGCAAGAGTAAATGTGGCAACTGGTGGCACAACCAGCTGTACATATATNNTATATATATATATATATATATATATATATATATAATTCTCGTGTCACAGTTTTACTTACCATACTCCTCCGAAACAACTTGACCGATTTTGATGAAATTTTATATGTATATTCAGTAGGTCTGACAATAGGTTGCTAGGTATTTTTATGCCCCTAAGTAATAAGGGTGGTTAACCCCAAATTTTTTTTTTGTCAATTTTTAATTTTCATTTCTTTACGATGTAGCATTAAAAATACACACAACCCTAAATTTTCACCCTTCTACCATCAACCCCTATTTTTTAATAGCGATATTAGTAATTCAATAATTTTCAACCCAAGTCGATAACTGATTAATTATCACTTGATTAGTTATCCCCGCCAGGCATCTACCGCTGTCACTTTTGACCCAGTAAACAGCACGGAGTAGGAATGAGATCTCTTTTCTCACTACCTATAGGTTTCCGCCTTTATTATTATTGATTGTGCATCAATTGTAATAGTGACGTATACAATACGCACACACACACACACACACATATTTATTATATATATTATTTTTACGCTAAATATGTATACAACACTCCATTTATTGCTATTTAGCTTTACAACCCATTGCCTTAAATAAGTCCCGCATGGCGTGGATCTAATTTGTATGCATACTTCTGAGGATTAAGATGGGTCACCACATTAGTAAGGGATCTAAGCTTAATCATAATAAAAATCGGAAGTCTCCATTAATCCGATTTTTGAAACCAAATCATTATAGAATGTTAAAATTCTACTTACTTAGTTCTTTTTTAAAAACTGGTGCCGGTTGCTTCCTAGCTTTCCTGCCGGGTCCTTTCTTGACTTTTTTGCCTTCATCGAATTTAGCTTTACGACCCATTTTATTACTCTGTATTGATTATAGCTCTAATAGTCCAATCTATAAATCATAATTTCTGTAATAACAAACTAACACAAATCGTTAAAATAAAAATAACCAATCAATGTTTCGAAACACGTGGAAATATTAATTAAAAGAATATAGATACGGTACCGTGTCGCTAAAATCTACATGGCTTTCTTGACTTGACTGTCAACTGTCAAGAGATGACAAAGTAACGCTGTATTTACACAGGTAGTATATAATGATATCATTTATTAGTAGAACTAAGTTTATTAAAACTACGCTCTAGCAGTCGTAATACAGTGACGTGTGCGACTAAAGAATATGTATAATAAAATATCATTTTTGGTTGTAATTGTTATAATTAAGAAAAAATAATTTCATTTAATTTTTTTAACAATCACATAATATTTTTTCCTAATTTATATTTATATATTTTTTTGTATTTAACAGTATATTTACAACGATATTGTGCTATCAATAGAATGTTAATCTGTCTCTCTGGCGTGTTTTGGTTAATAATGTATTTTAGCACTAACTAGTACTATATATTACAGCAGTATATTTTGAATATTTTCTTTAGACAAAGTTATATTTAACAAATGTGCACCCTATAATAATTATACTTTTATATAATTGAATGTAATATAAGAAAATCAATTATGTTTATTAATTATATTTTTATTTTATGGCAATTTATTTTTCGACATTATGATAATAATATGATAATAATGATAATTGAAATTTGTTTTAGATTTTAGTCCTGGTCGGCGAAAAAACTGGCATGCTGCAATTAAGAAAAAAATAATCGTGTTTTTGTTTCATAGTCCAATGCAAGGCAACTCATTTATATGTTATATCTTGTGTCTATAGTTTTCCTTGAAGACATGATACTAATGTTATGTCGTGAGGTGACGTAGCAGCACCACTTACTTTATAATTATACTGGCTATTGTAGAGTGTAGAGCCTTCAATTGCTATGATGTGGTAGTGCATATAAACACGAAGACTACCATCATATCCCACAACACTGATAAAATTACAGAGAACTCTCGGTATGGACGCGATATTTTCTTTTATCGTTGTGCTCATAACATTAAAAAACTAAAGGTATATACAAAATTCGAATCTGCACTCTTTAAAGCAAATAAATTTCCTAACACCAAGTCTCACAAAATTATATCGAATTATTTATTCGAAATGATATAATAGTAGCTGTTCCCGCGACTTCGTCCGCGTGGAATTTAACAAAAAAGTTATTTAATAGAAATAAAAGTAGCCTAAGTTACTTCTTATTACATCAGCTACCTGCTACTAAAAGTCCCGGCAAAATCGGTTCAGCCGTTTCAGAGATTAGCCGGAACAAACAGACAGACAGACAAAAATTGTAAAAATGTTATTTTGGTATATATATCGTATATACATTTACATGCATGTAGTAAAAATCGGTTATTTTAATATTACAAACAGATACTCCAATTTTATTTATTAGTATAATTTATATCGAGTATTACCGATTACTTTTTTAGTACAGGACATCACCAGTTTGTGTCTTGTAAGTAGGTACATCACTACGTAGGGAAGTCCCTGTCTAGAAACTAATATAACGAATAATCTGTTTCTATTCTGTCTAGTTTAATTAGAAACATACATATGTTGTGTTCAAGCCCACGTTTTGTCTTTATGGCGCGCTCATACTATGCTGGATTTCACTCAGCATGAGTTTAATATGGGCCATAACGCCGAAAGCTACTGGGGATAAATACTCAGCTTTAAAAACGCCGAAGGACAAAATTTGTTTCCAAATTTAAAAATTCCATTCACTAACGCATCAGCAGAGAGGAAGTTCAGTGACTTAAAAAATATTAAAACAGCGAACAGAAACAGACTACACACATGATATATGGTAGTTTCCTTATTAACTACTAGAGACAATAAACAAACAGTGTGGTATTGTCAAATTTATGCCACCCAAAAAAAATTTTAATTCTACGGTATGGCAAAAGCCTTAATAAAAATGCATAAATTTATTATTTTTACGTTTAGGGAATTGGAATATTTTCGCCCGGAATTTGGAGAATTTCGCTTTGAGTTTTGGGAAATTAATAAAATGGGTATTGGCAACCTTGATCAGCATAGTCAAATTATTTGCAAATTACAGGAAAGGAAGATTCAGGTTGGCTGTGTTTGAAGTAAAAGCTGTTTATTGCTCCATAAAAATGAAATAAAACGTACATATTTTTAATTAGATTGCAATAGGATTTCTATAAAATGTGTTTCCATAATGTACTAATGCTAAAACAGCAAAAGTTTATCAGTGTATAAAATGATTGTATCCAAAACTGCCGTGGGGTCTAGGTTGATATTCGCAAACAGTAGAATACTTAGGTAAATATGACTACATTTCATAGTACCATTTATTGCTATCTTAAACATATAAAGTGATATGCGACGCATATTTATTTCATCTTCATTTCGTCATTTGAAGTTTTCAGGGTCATTACGTAAATAAACGTGTGGACGAAGCCAGAATTCAATGTCAATGCCATGGAAACAATCATGACAAGCGAACATTCTTCACTTTTCCTAAAGCCAGCCGTAGAAGAGAATATACAGGGAGACAGCTAGTTGGGTATGTGCATCATCTTGTTACATTTGATTCGTTGCAGACAAATTTTTTTCGCACTTCACAGTGTATTTATAAAAGTTAGTACAAGAGAGAAAAAAATAAAATATTATTTTCAAACCTTATTACGATGTAAATACAAAAAAACTGTTGATCATTACCATCATCATTACAACCCATATCATTTCACTTTTGGGCTTGGGTCTCCTCTCACAACGAGAAAGATAGGATCATATTCAGCCACGCTGGCCAAGTGCTGGTTGGTAAACTTCACATATCTCTGAGAACATCATGAAGAACTCTCAGGTACATTGGATTTCCTTCATGGAAGCAAGTAGTAATTAATTTGTTTTACACCTATAACTTGAAACAGATGTGCGCTGGATTGAAGCTCATGGTATGCTATATGTATTTTAAGCATTAAATGCTACAAGTATTTTAAGCATCACAATTATTTAAATATAAGTAAGACCAAATGTTATGAATGGTAGGTTGCTGTATTTATTTATAAGATTTTACTATTAATATATAAATAAGATTATTTTACAAAATGTAAATTAGATTTTTACCTATATCTATCATGTGTACATAATAAAAATTGTATTTTTATACAATAATTCAATTTTTGTGCATCATCAGTTTCAAACCTCTTAAGAAAGTGTTACTTAGCCATAACGTATTTACAACAAAATTCTTTTTATAGTTTCTTCTTTTCTCATCAACTTAATTTCACTGTTGTGTAAATTCTGTCCTATAAATTATTAATATGTAACTGAAAAATAGTGTATTTATAAATGTTTATTGATCTACTAACAGCAATCCATGATTACGCTACTATTGTAATTACTGTTGAATCCTCACATCATATTAGATTATTAGGAATAGAAGTATACTGCAATACCGTTTTTTGTAAGTGAGGAAAGCTTTTAACTATGACTGCAATAAAACAGCTCTCTGGTAACAACATACACTAATAAATAGTAATAAAAAATATTTTTACATAAGATCACGTTTTTCAGTAAGCCATATAGGTAAAGTCTACATGTGAAAGCTTATCTAAATACAACATTTTTTTCAAATTATTAAAGCAGTTTCTGAGATATATATATATATATATATATATATAGATATATCTCAGAAACTGGATGTACGTAACGTAATGGAGCTCCGTAACCATATCCGATAAAAGTTTCAAATAATTTCAGATAGATGCAGTCTAAATACAGCACCTTATGACTGATTTATTCAGACCGAGCGGATACAATAGCCACTTCGGTCTTATTATAGACAATTTTTATTATGTAATTTGTTTTTTCTATGATTATAGTACCACATAATACCTATATAGAAACAAAGTCAAACTGTGTAAATACATTATATTTTTATTCCAAGTCGTAAATCATCTAGTATCTATGACCAAAACTATCCGAAACAATCGGATAATCGGAAATAATTTCATATTCATAACCGTAACCAAAACCGGTAAAATATTATTCATATATCCATATCCGAACTTTCATATCCATAACATCCCCATAACATCCCTAATATACATATAAAATTATACTCTCGGGGATGTGCTATTTTAATTGATGGTGGTTGCTAAATAAATTATGATTTATTCATAGGAAGTCAACAAGTGTTTGGTGAAAGATAATCATTACCATAATTGCTCAAACCCATATTAATTGTTCAATGATGTGAAAGTAACTTGTTTACAAAAAAAAAATTATTTTTAACACACATACTGTGTTGAAGGGAAATATTATAATATAATTCAATTTAATTGTACAACTTTTCTGTTAGTTTACAATACCAAGTTAATTTTATTCAAAATGTATTTCTATTACTTGCAGGCACACTATGGAACAGATGTTTGAAGTTGTTTCGGATGTGGAAAATTATTATAAATTTGTACCATGGTGTAAGAAATCAATAGTATTGAAAAGAAGTCCAGGTCACCTTCAGGCTGACCTTATTGTTGGTTTCCCACCAATAAATGAAAGCTACACTTCTAGTGTAACATTGGTGAAACCCCATTTAGTTAAAGCAGAATGCACTGATGGAAGACTCTTTCACCACCTACTCACTCTTTGGAGATTTAGTCCAGGATTGAAGAAAGAACAACAATCTTGTGTAGTTGACTTTCAGATCACATTTGAATTCCGATCCGCCTTTCATTCCAATTTATCAAACCTATTCTTTGACCAAGTTGCAAGACAAATGGAAGGGGCGTTTATTAAAGAGGTTGGCAAGAGATACGGTCCAGCATCCATGCAACCAAGGAACTTGCTTGTGAACAGGCATGCGCTAAAAAGTTGAATGAAGCTAAATTAATTTAAGATTAGTAGCAACATTACCTAAGTGTATTGTACTTATTGTGATCATCTGTGTATTTTAAATTATTTAACAATAAATGTAAATTTTAAGAGAAGCTAAGCTTCAGTTTAAGGTGGTTAAGTAAACATTGATTTAGTAAAAATTTTTTTATTACATTTGTCCACACTGTGCAATAGTTACAGGTATTTTTGGTTTATTATTTGGTCCAGTGGGAACATTTTCTATTTTTCTCATAACTAATAAACCATCAATTACTCTTCCAAAAACTACATGTTTATTGTCCAAAAAATTACATTTTGCACATGTTATGAAAAATTGGCATCCATTTGTATCTTTTCCGCTATTGGCCATAGATAATAGACCTGGTGTATCATGTTTAAGGGCAAAATTTTCATCTGCAAATGTGCTTCCACCATAAATACTCATTACTCCAGTTCCATCACCCTGAAACATTAAAATGTGGTAATTATAACTTATGATTATTACTTTCATGGAATATTAATTCAAAATTCATGTATTTTAATCATACTTACATTTACGAAGTCTCCACCTTGTATCATAAAATCCTTTATAACTCTGTGGAATGTGGCTCCTTTATAACCTAAGGGTACACCATCTCTACGATACTCTCCTGTACAAAATTCTCTGAAATTCTCACTTGTCTTAGGCACTACATCAGCGAATAACTCGAATATCATACGACCTATTTCCTGTAAATTTTAGTGAACTGTTGCATCAAAAAAATTGTCATTTTTCAATTAATATTCTATTTACAAGATCAATAATATTCATATATGCCATCCTTATGTATATATAATGCCGTCCTTATAATTACTATCAATTTAATATACTCACTGTAGTGCCAACGGTTATGTCAAAAAATACAACAGGATTATTAGGATGTCTTAATTGTGACTGAATTTGATTCCAGGTGGGCATTATCCTGTATTTACGTACGTTAGTTTCTAGCTATATGTGGATTAAAGTTGTGCTTGAAAATAAATATAATTTGTCACTTAAACAATATTTTATTAATACAAAGTTATTTAGAAATACTTTCCTAACCTAATATTTCAATCTATATAGAAAATGGAAAACAAAGTAATGTCAGACGTAGGGATGAACGATATATCGAAGTTTCGATAATATCGAACCAAGGCCGTACGATATATCTATATTGAAATAAAAAAAATGCGATAGCGTTTGTCATTTTAAATATTTTATGCGACAACATTGCTTTTATTACGTTGATCAGTAACCATGTATCTATGTCATGGAATCTTTAAGATTTGCATTTGAAAATTTGCACACGTGTCCAGAAGAAGAAATAAGTATAAATAGTTTTTCCTATATGTGCTATTTTACTTTTTTTTATATTTTTATAATGACTAATTTGTTTGATACTTTTTTATTATATTTTTATAATGATAAGCTACTGAAGAAGTATTTAAAACATTTGATGTCAATCACCCCACGCTTTTTTACAATAAAATTATTTCTATAGAAGAAACTTCGGTTACTCGGAAAAAGATTAAACTACTTTTTTTAGGGTCCACGGATAATAGTTTTTGGGAAATGTGAGTTCATAAAAAGTTATTTTATTTATGTATTTCGTTTTTATTTGCCTAATTCAACTAAATTTTTGTAAAATTTTCTAATCATTGACAATATCTAGTTAAGCTATCGATTAACGATATTTTCAAGCCTTCGATATTTGTGTCAACTGCAACCCTAGTCAAATGTCACTCAACTCAAAATTACTTTAGTGTTTTATTATTATCTATATTTAAAACTGGTGGACTTGGTTAAATTGCAGTGCTGATTATGTTAAACAAATACAGACTCGTTAAGAGATGTTTGCAGTTTGCATATTATTACAACAGAATACATTTTTAAAATTACACCTGCTGAGTACTAAAGCTTGCTATCATGAAAGGGATGCGCATAAGTGTAATCACCACCAAATTTTAGCAAATTGGTAGACGAACTGTCAAAAATTATAAATTTATATACAAATACCGTTATAAATGACTTACCATAATATATGTAATTGTCGGAGATAGTCATGAGTACGGTTGCTAAACTGAACGTGACACGCGATCCGAGTGATGACAGTACCCTCGCTATATAATAACACTTGGCAAGTCGTTCTACGGAGCCTAGGTAAGGGATAAGAACCAAAAAGTCTTCACTTTGTTTAAAATAACGGTGACTATGTCCTCTCAGTTAAGAACGGTTACATGTTTTGTTTGTAATTATTCTTATTGTCCTTTTGTTTTAAAATTCTCAAGTAAATAACGAAAATTTCCTTCAAAATTGCTATTTGACTTTAGAAACATGATGCTCTCTATAAAAATTATCAGAAATAGTGAAATGTTACGCAGTCAAAAATGGCAGATATATAGTAATATTAAGAGAAACATAAAAATATTTTATAATATTTAAGTCATAAATTAAGAAAAAACATTTTTTACAATTATTTTACATTTTGTTGGGGTAAGTAAATAAAAAAAGTCTTAACAACCATAATGGACTATTATATAGGATAACAATATTTGGTATTTTTTATACGAAATATCTAAAATTTATTTCTGTCATAATACGTTACTATTAACACTCGATTCCACGTGGACCCGCGTTACAGCAGCACACTACTATACGCTGGTTAATTTTAATCCCAAACTGTTTTTATTCATTTAAATACCTACATTTATCGGTTACATACAATACAGTATCCATTGCATGCGTTGCATGCCATATTTTTTTTGCATCTAAACGTGCGTCATCAATAAAACTCACTAAGTATACCACTTGTAACTTTTTCATTGTTTACTTACTTGAATCAATTTGATAGCAGCGAAAGAAAATATGTATGTTTTTGACAAACCTTTTATTTAACAGCTAACTAACATCACGCACTGTTCAAGATTCGTTGTAAGGATGTCATATCGATATAAAAATCGAATAGATCGAATCTTGACACTAACAGTATCGATATGGTCGAGAATCCCTAATGCATAATAATGTGACAATTTGTATCTATATCAGTGTTGTTATTGATACGGCAATTGTCGTAATATACGGCAATTCACGTTTTTTTTTTCAGAAAATATGGCATACGACAATTGCCTGTAGGTGAAACGAAACGTTTTTTCATTAGCGCAGCCTAATGAATGAAACGAAACGTACTACTTATTTGAACCATAAAGTTAGTATACTATATTTATGATTTGAACAAATCCGCGGAAATCCAGACTCCCGACTACAAACATACAGTTATAAATCGAATATAATCTAGCACTCATTTGTAAATCAATTTAATAATTTATAATATGAGTGAATGTGACTATGAAGGCCCTGCTTCGCCAAAAAAGGCTAAAAAGTGTAAACACATAAAACAGAGATATCGATAACAGTGGGAGACGATTTATTCAAAAACTGGATTGCTCCTGTTAATATTATCCATATAGAGCCAAGTGCACCGTAGGCGACGTTAAATTATCGTGTGAACTTTCGACTTTGCGACGACATGTGACAAATAATCACCATAAAAAAAAGGCACTTGCTACATCTTTTACAAAATCTCTTATAAGTACCTTATTTTAAACCGCGTGAAAAGGACACAAACACGTTGTGAAAGCCGAAATAAAACTCGTTGCATTTGTGGCTGAGAATAACATTTCTTTCTTGGCAATGGATAATTTATCGGAGGTCCCAAAAACTTGTTTCCCAGATTCAAAAATAGCAGTTGATTTGGTGATAAAAGAGGCAAACGTACAGCAACTGTAAAAAAATGTCATTGGAGAAAGCCAGAAAAATTACCTAAAAAATATTTTAAAACATCAAAATATTATCAGATAAAATATTACGATAAAAATTACAAAAAAATTATAGCTTGCTTATGGCAATTGGATCCTTTACACGAGAAAAATATATATGAAGGTGCGCCATCTTCACAAAGATGTACAGCCCTTTATACAACAATCGTTGAAAAGTTTAACAATCTGGTGTGCCATTAGATATCAGCATCATTTGCATCAGACTGCTGCAATGTCATGATGGGTCCTCACAACTCAGTTGCCAGTCATTTGTGTGCCGAATTACCAGGAATATAAATATTTAAGTGCATATGTCACTATGCAATTATGCGCCAATAAAGCTTTTAAAAACTTCCAAACGTGATGACTTAGTAAGAAACGTATGCATTTCTTAAACATAGTGCCAAAAGGCAATCGGAATACATTGAATTTCAAGAATTTATAAATACAAAAATTTACAAATTACTACACCCGTCGCAATGTTATCTGTAATAAATAGGATGCTAGAGCAATGGGAGAACCTGAAACTATTTTTCAGCCACCAGTGGCTAGAAGAACGCACTATTGCTGCTCAGTTGATCCATCGTAGGTTAAACGATGACTTTGTTAAACTTTATAATATATTTTTACAATAGATATACGTGACATACAGACTGTGTGCGATATACAGACTGTGATATATATTATGGCAGTTCAGATTATTATGATAACAACACTGATTTGTATTTTACTTAGTGCTGTCAGTCGCGGGGAAAATCCCCGATTTCAGGGGAATTGTGGGTTAGTGCGGGGAGAGCGTGGGGAATGATAACAATCGAGGAATTTCGGGGAATCCAGACCAATGTTTTCGTTTTGTTCCATTTCATCTCGAGTTATACTTACACCTAAAGCATCACGTTCCGACTGGGTAGATACAGTTCGACACTATTAGCAAAATTATGAATGGCAACACCACTCAAATGCCTGCTCAACTGTCATTTAAATACGATTTTTTATTTCTGAACGCATCCATTTCTGCGTCATATTAATTATTGTTATGATTGCCGATTTCTTAAATTGGCGCTATTATGAAAATTTTCAATAAAATTATGGAAAAGTGGTTAAAAAATGCAGTTATTGTTAAAAACCAGGTGAGATGCATGTTCAGCATTAAAATATGACGATTAAACTTATTTTTAATCTAATTCAATATAAAAAATCTACCTACGTAACTTACGTGTTGTTAAAGAGATTCTATAACTACTTTCGCCAAATTCGATAAAAAATTTTCAACAACAAACATATAATAAAAGTATCTATTCCCTTGATGCATATGAGAAAGGTATATAACTAAAGCTACTAATTTTAATTTTGTACGATGTAGTAAATATGTATTAGTATTGTATATGTATTTCCTTAACATATTGTTTTATAAAATAAAGTTACTACAAAAATATGGCAAAAATAATATACTTTCCAAATAAAATAACGGTGACTAAAGCTTTAAATAAAAAACTTATATTTTTTGTACCTTCATGGCATTTACTTATTTGAATAGAATATATAGTATAATTGTAGTCTGTAGATGTGAGAGTTAGTTTTTTTTATAAGGTATAGTATTTGATAATAGTTTTAGAAGTATATTAAACTAACTAACATTGTATCAGTGTTTTTATTCCAAAAATATCATTTCGCGAAATTTGCAGGGAATTCATCAAAAAGAAGCGGGGAATTTCGGGAAATTCACTGACGTGACGCGGAGAATCGAGAATTTTTTTATTGGTAGAACTGATTTTACCAGATTTAGGTCACGTACGCAAAGAGAACGGTACCTTGCAGAAATCATAACAGTAATACATGTGGATATATTTACCGATTAATTATTTTTGTGATCTTTTGGACTTCTGGCGTATATTTTGGTTCCACAGTAAAGTTTAACACAAAATATAACAAAGCTGTCAGTTGCTAATAACGACTTACTATATCGTTACTAGTAATACATTAGAACATGGAAAATTCAGATACTTTACCGAATTATTACAAGGTGCTGCAATGTGAACGTACTGCATCAACTGAAGAATTGAAGAAGAGTTATCAGCGCATGGTTTTATCCTTTCATCCAGATAAACTAAGCAGTGCTAGTGAGTGTAATACATTTTTAGTTATACAAAAAGCTTGGTCTGTGTTGCGGGACTCGCAAAGTCGAAAAGAATACGATGCCAAATTGAGCTGCCTGGAGCATGAAGATTTGTTATTATATGACACAATAACTATATCAGATATGGAGGTAGATTCTGAAGGATGTCATACATACCAATGTAGGTGTGGAGGTGTATACTCTTTTGATTCAAGTGGGAATGTGGACACTAAAATCATTGTTTCTTGCAACGAATGCTCGTTTTCAATTCAGATTGACACAAAAATATAGCAGTCAATAAACTATATGTTTTTGCGCCCAGATAAAAGGGTAAGGGCTACCCTCCGTAGATGCGCGGGAGAGGGGTGGTGAATGCGTACACATAACAGTGCAGCCGGCTGTGCCGTTTATGTGGGACTAACGATAAACCGAGGGGCCTACCCACTAAACACCACCTGAGGTCGGCTTTGGCCCTACGGCCTGTAAGCCTTCATCTAAGGTGACCCCCTTTAGGGAAGAAGGGCGCTAAGTCAATAAACTATGGATAGTAAGAATGTAAACATTTCCTTAAGGTTACAGGATTTTTGTTTTAATATTTAATATCTGGATATGAAATGGTCATTTGTAAGTTCCATGATCCCTATACACTTCCAAAGTTTTTAAGTTAATGTTATAATAAAAGACAAAACCAATGGAATATTGGTTTTATTCAACTTAAAATTTGTAGAGCGAATGACAAACAAAATAGTGACATTATTAAACATATTTTTTTTAAAAGTAGTTTGATGTAAAAAGGTCTAATAGAAAGAAGTAAATATAGTACAATCACCCATCCTTGAAGCTGCAACATATTCTTTCAAATATGTTGGTGGTCGTCGGTTGCGAGTAGACTTGCGAAGAGTACTATTATTTTCTTGTGCCGTAATGTTTCCATTGTGTATTGATATTTCGGGCTGATCGTCGACCAGAGAATGATAATCTACATCATCGGTATCTTCATTTGTTTGTATAACTACAGGATAAGGTGCCAATTGTCTATTTGAAACTGTACACTCTCATCCATCTGATAAACGAACATGCGAGTACGAAGGATTTGCTTGTAGAACTTCTGCTTCTTCCATAATAGGATCGTATTTGCAATTTCTAATGTTTTTTTTTATCATCACTGGTCCTGGATTCATGAGCCATGTAGGCAAAGATTTACCATTAGGTGAACGACGTGGATGTCGAAATAATCGTTCATGTGGTGTAGCATTTGTACTTGTACACAAAAGTGAGCAAATAGAATGTAACGCAATTTGTAGTACTTGTTCCCAGTCAGATATATCCATATTTTTTGAACGAAGGCTTAGCTGTACTGCTTTCCATAACGTTCCGTTGAGACGTTCGACTTGACCGTTTCCTTGGGGGTTATAAGGGCGTCGTTCTACTTGCAGCAATTCAATGGGATGTAAGAAATTTTTTTAACTCTTCAGATAAAAATGAAGATCCTCTATCTGAATGTACATAAAGTGGAAATCCGAAAGTATGGAAGAGATCCTTTAAACATCTTATTATTGTAGCTGCAGATATATCACTACAGGGATACGCATATGGAAATCTGGAATATTCATCTATAATTGTCAATATGTATCGATTACGTGATTTTGATGGAATTGGGCCTTTAAAATCTATATTGATTCTCTCAAAAGGTGCAATAGCTTTAATGAGTTGACTATTTGACTTTAAAAATCTCGGTTTAAGTTCAGCGCAAGTTCTACATGACGCTGTCATCGATTTTACTTCTTCTATGGAAGAAGGAAGAATCTTTGATCGTATCCAATGAATCATTCTTGTAACACCCGGATGACAAAGTTGATCGTACAAATCGTAAAGTTTATTCGGATTCATAGTTGCACAAACTCTTGATAAAGCATCTGCTACGGTATTTTCACGTCCTGGACGGTAAATTATGTCAAACTTATAACAAGACAATTCTAAGCGCCATCGTAAAATTTTTTCATTCTTTATTTTACTTGAATGTTTTTGATTAAACATAAAAGATACAGATTGTTGATCTGTTATTAAAATGAAATGTCTGCCATGAAGATAATGTCTCCATTTACGAAGTGCTTCACAATAGCGCAGGCTTCTTTTTCAATTGATGAATGACCACGCTCTGCAGTAGATAGTGTTCTTGAAAAAAATGCAACAGGGCGTTCATTTTGAGTAAGAATTGCAGCTATTGAATGTTCTGATGCATCTGTTTCCACAGTAAATATTTCATTTATGTCAATAGATGTAAGATAAGCTTTTGCAATATCTGACTTTAAAGTTTCAAAACTATGTATCGCATTCTTATTAAGAGGGAATTGAGTATTATTTAATAATTTGATATGATGTGAAAAATTGCGAATCCATTTTGAATAATGAGCTAACATACCTAATGCACGTTTAAGTGAAGCGATGCAGCTTTCGGTGTAGGAAGGTCCAAAAGAGGTTTTAAGCGGTCCTTGTCAGGTTTCATAACATTATTTTGTGTCGTATAACCCAAAAGACTTCTAAAGTTAGAACCAAATGTACATTTTTCTTTGTTCAATGTAAGTTTATATTTTTGTGCAGCGTTCATGAAATTCTTGAAATTTTTATCATGCTCTTCCTTGTTTACTCCACATATAGTAATGTCGTCTAGGTAACTAAAAGTGCCTTTAAGGTTTTCTGTCTGGATTATAAACTGTAATGTTCGCTGAAAAGCAGCAACTCCGTTAGTTACACCAAATGGTATACGAGTGAATTGGTAAAGAGCACCACATGCTTCAAAAGCTGTATATTTACGTTCCGATTTCATAATTGGTACTTGGTGATATGCGCTTTTTAAGTCTATTTGACTAAAATAATTGTATTTAGCAACATTGTTGACCATAGTTTCAATATTAGACAATGGGTAAGCATCGAGTTCTGTAAATCTATTTATTGTTTGTGAATAATCAATCACGAGACGTTTTCGGTGGGTTTTACTTTTTGTAACAAGTACTTGTGCTCGCCAAGGAGAAGTGCTTGGTTCAAATACGCCATCCTTTTGTAAAGAAGTTATTTCTTGTCTAATAAATTCTTCTTCTTCAGCTGTGTACCGTCTTGATTTTATACAAATTGGCTTTATGTTAGGACTAAGATTAGTAAATAAAAATGCTGGTGGCACTAAAGCTTCTATAACACAAATTTTCAATGTGTCTCTTGAACCACCAAAGTTGAATTCGAGTGTTTTGTGGTCTTGTAATAGGTCATGACCTATTAATATATCAGCACAAATTATTTACAACTAAAAGTTGCTGACGATAATAAACATGTTTATCGATACTCAATGTTGTATAACAAATACCATCGACGAAAGATGTATGACTAAGGGAAGCCAAGAAAATAGTTTGTCTGTAAGGTTTGATTTTGATATTTAAATTTTTTTTTGCAAAAAATTTGCAAATTTTTTATTAATGAAACTAACAGAACTTCCAGTGTCAATTAATGCATCAGCGTAATTATTATTAATCGTAACAGAGATTATCGCTTTATTTAAAGTAGATGGAGATTCAGCTGATATGCAGTTAGATTCTGCATCTTTAAAATCAGTTTCGACTGAATTTACTGTAAGCATATTACTTTTGCAGACATTGGCATAATGTCCTTTTTTGAACATAATTGACAGATTGCATTAAAAGCTAGACACTTTGTACGTTGATGTAAGGTTTTGTTTCCACAAAAAAAACATCTCTTACGCGTATTGTTCCATGCAGCTATAGCTACGTTTTCAATTCTATTAGTCGTTTGATCCTTGTTAGTTTCAGTCACTGCATATATATGCGTTTGAGTATTATTTGTAATAAATGCTGCAGAATTTTTTTCAGCTGCTTCGAGAGTTATTGCTTGATTTTGTACTTCGTCTAAAGTTAGAGTTATGTTCTCTAAAAGCCTTTGACGGATCTTTTCATTTAAAATTCCGGAAATAAAAGCATCACGAATAAACTCACTACGATAATTTTCAGCTGTTACATTTTCAAAATTACAATCGTACGCTAATTGTTTCAGGCTCAGAAGATATTCAGCAATTGATTCCTCCTGTTTTTGCTTCCTAGTAGCAAGGACATGTCGTGAATAGGTTTCGTTTTTAGGTTTGATGTATGTACTATCAAGCAACTTTATAGCAATTTCATAACTCGAGCAGTCACGTATTAAGGAATATATTTTTGGTGATAAATGGTTAAGTAAAATCTTCAATTTCATTGAATCAGAAGGTTGATCAGTAATTTGTTCAGCTAAAAAATTTGTAAACGTATACCGCCAGTGAATCCATTTCGTATCTGCAGAAGGTACATCTGGCTTGGCATCAAACCGATCCGGTTTTAAACATTGAAGTATATAGGACTTTGATAATATAGCTGATTCTTTCGTCGACATCACGTTAATCTTTTTAAGTTGAATAATTTGTTATGATAAAAGACAAAACCAATGGAATATTGGTTTTATTCAACTTAAAATTTGTAGAGCGAATGACAAACAAAATAGTGACATTATTTAAACATATTATTTTTTTAAAAAGTAGTTTGATGTAAAAAGGTCTAATAGAAAGAAGTAAATATAGTGCAGTTAAGTCTGAAGTATTTTATTCTAAAACAACAAGTATATCACTTATTTGAGGCAAAAATAATTATTAATTCAAAAACACACCGAGTTACTAATTTACAGTAATAATAAAATGGGTTGAATCTGTACATAGAACATTTGTGGAAATTTTAAAGTAAGTAGACTTTGTTATTGGTATAGAGGTTGAAACACATTTTTTTCTAATTTCTGTCTGTCTGTCTAACTACATATCACACTAAAAACACTGAACTAATGTAGATGCTCAGAAGTGACTTGCCTTCCCATCAAAGCAGTTTGATCCACTTGTTGGATGCCTTATTTTGTTCCAAGCTGCAGACAAACACTAACGTCATATTACACTGTTATTTGAAAGTTGTAGTTGCAAATATAATGTTAGTTACATATATATATATATATACAGTTATACATGTAGTGATGTATATTAACTGCTGAGTGGTTACTCAGTGTTGTATGATATTCCCAACTTCTGCTTATGTCTAACAGATAATTTAAAGCCTGAATACTATTCAACTACTATTAACTTCATAAATGCTAAAGCAAAATTATCTTCAGTATTCATTTGTAATGCAAAACCATTAAAAGCTCAAGAAAAAATTTAAACACAAATACAAACGAAACAATAAAAGAAATGAATGAAATTAAAACCATATTAGAAAAATATATTTCATTTAAAGTATTCATGGAAACTTCAACTAAGATAGTGACATTCTAATATAAATATATATATATAACCTCGTTATAATATATAAACTCATTATGATTCGATGCTAACTTTTGATTCAACACATTAAAACATTGAACTTTGTCCTTTTGTCAAATATGTTCACCTTCTTTTATGAAGTTTTTAAAAAACTCTGCCAGCAATAGTTTGTGTGGGGGCCGATAACAGATTTTATATGTATTTAAAGAATAAGGCTAACAATATTGAAATCTAGAATGAATATTAGGTGGGATAAACAAAAAAATATTTTAATATTTCAGGTTTTAAGAAAATAAAACTTATTGATGTAAATTAAATAGTGAAGTTTTTGAACATCACAGATAAAATCTTTGTGGTCAATATAATTTGGATTGGAATAGGAGAATAGTCGAAAGTTACATTATTGAAGTAAATATAATTGAAAAGAAATTCAATTTAAATAAAATTTAGAATCACATAAACATTACTTTCAATATGCAATTTAACAATTGTGTAACAATTTTCGTTAATTATAAAATTAATTACATAATTATATATTGCTTGTAATACCTACATTGTAGAGTAAACCAGTAGATCTGTACAATCATAATTCATCGGTTAATTGACAATGTACATATGTAGATGATGTATGTATTAGTTGTACCATCAAATAAAATTTCTTTCTTGTTTTAGTTATTGTTTTATTTTATTTGTATACAGATATTAAATATAAAATACTTTCATAAACTCTGACTATGTGCTTTGGGTGCAGGCAGAATTATTAACCAATAAGGTCGAAAGTTTAAATATGCATCTTATATTTCTTTAACTATAAAAACATTTCTCACAAATCACATACATTCTGGTTAGTTACAGTTGCTAATTTTCCCCATTCTTATGAAATTGTAGTCATTAATAATATATTTAGGTGATCCACAGTCAAAAGTATCAGTAATTTTTCAACATTCTTTAATGTAACCAAATGCCGCATTTTTCAATAATTTTCTTGTGTAACTTTATTTGTAAGTGTCACAGTGAATAATTAGCCCAAATTTATCCAATGCTGGACATAGGCCATTCCTAAGACACGCCACTAAACCTGGTCTACTGCTCTTTTTTTTCCATTCAGTTCCCACCATTTTGAGTGTATCCTCAATCCACCATCTTCTTTAATCTAGAGTTTCATAACTCCTATGTCTAAAAATATATATGAATAATAAAAAGAATGCAAATTTTGTATGTTTTTAGAATTTATAATTTAAGAACTTTAATCATCCAATTTTTTTTTATTCTTATTGATCTTCTTTAAAAAAGTTTGAATTTTTCGACTCATGATCCTGTGATATTGGTTATTTATGAAATAACACACATTTATATACTTAGGTTGTTGTGATTGTAAAATTTTGTAATCACATTAAAACAAAAGAATATTTTAATAATACCATTTATTTCATGGTTAGGCTTGTACATAAATATATATATCTCGAAATGATAAAATTATGGTTAACCCATGTGTGAATGAATATATCTAATTTTGTACAACTAGCATTAAAAGGTACAAGATAATTTCGTTAACTCATAATTGAGAAAATAAATAATTCATAGCAATAAGTCAATAGTTCGAGTCAATTTTAAAATCCATTTATTTATAAGATCTAAGCTATCACATTGTAAATTATAAGTTTTTATGAATTTTGTAATTTACAAATACTTTATTGGCAAGAAACTAAAGCAAATTACATTCATAAATTCTTCTTGTATAGTAAATTGTAGAGAGTGAGAGAGAGAGAGAGAAATATACCTCATAATCAATATAGCCAGAGAAAAGAAAAATCAAAGCAATTTGCCATACTACAACGAATAGCAAACTGTCTTAGTCATCATCACCACCACGAGCCTTGTTCTCGCAACAGGGCTGGGTAGCAAGCACTTGTCACATCTCAGTAATAAAATCTTCCACGTACACTCATTGAGATTACATAATTTTAAATTTACCAATTATTGGTATAATTTTCACCACAAACTAATATTTTTAAATATAAGCACGCACAAACTATTTACATGATTGTGTGCACGTTTGTACATTAAAATAAGATTCACATTAAAATGCGATTGAAGTCCAATAACACAGTCAATATTACACACTCTGCAAACACTTGTCTATCGATCGATATAATTATCAACAGAGTCTCACTTTGTTCACACATCGGTCCATGAAATTCTTCTTTCTTTTGGTCTGCGTGGCGGCGTCTAAAGGCGTGCGTAAAGAATATTGTGATTGCATCTGTTCGTCTGCTTCTAATATACCTTCGCAGCTACGACACCTACGTGAAGTTTCTTGTATTTCTTTAGAGTCTATGTTATCGCTACTTTCGGATAATCTCTCTGGAAGACTATACAAGTTCTTAGCGGGGGAGTTTCCTTTCGATGTGCTACTACTACTAGACAGTTGGTCACAGCTTTGTGAGATTGCTGGCGAAGCTTTTTCTAAGGATGATTGGCGGCTTCTTCGTGGCCTGCAACAGATATAACATTTTTTATAGGTTTAAGTGCAGAGGAAAAAATAGACGGGCCAACTGATGAAATGGTCGCCGTCGCCTATAGACATGGATGATCCCAGAGGAGTTATTATCAGTGCTAGCCCTGATGGATTACCGTTTTACTTTTTTGAAATACCTCATAAACACGCTCGATTTACAGTTTGCATGTACGGCAAAAAGGATCGTGAAAATTGGACCATGGAGCATTGTCACGAATTTAACAATGTGAATGGAACTTCATTCCTCACTGGTGCATCGAAGAAAGGATGACTTAGCGACCAAGTTAAAAAGTCTGATCACTGACAATTATAAAGTACATAAGGCATGCCATTCATAAGCGATTCTGGTTGCGTGTTTTTGGACTATGTTAAATGAAATGAATTTTTATTGCGATCTCCTTGGCCAGACGTAGGAAACATTTGATGAAAATGATGAAAGATATTTACTAAGCAATACTAACCTAACAGGTGGCAGGGTGTGTAAAGGTTCTAGTCAATCAGCTTTGTCGCTGCCCCGGCTCTCGCACGAAGTCATCCGTTGGTAGTTAGAAGGACTCCGCCCAATGGTTGCAGTACCTGGAGTCTGCACGTCCCCGCGTCCTCGCAACGGACCCTCGAGTCGAGTCGCCAGATTAGACTTCCCGCGAAGGAAACTGTAATTTTGAGTATTATTTACTTTATAGTCATGTTCAGGATTTTAGTGTAGGTCTGCTTAAACTAATATGCAGTTGTTATATACAACATATCAGGCTGTCACAAAATAACTGACATAACCACATAATTATTGAATTTGCGTTACATTTGGACTATAATATTGAAGTATATTGTCCTCTACTACACGGTTTACCTTCTACCGTTGTGGTAGGAAGCCGATTGTGGAATTTCTATAGTGTACTTTCAAGAAAAGATTTTATTCAAAATTATTAATATTTGCAGCAACCCATTGTGATCAACTTTGCCTAATGTTCTGTTTCAGTAACAAAAAAAATCAGATAAATAATATGTCAGTTTGATACTTCCAACTAACAAAAACATCTTTCTGTACATCACTAAATAGATTTAATACCTTTCAAGTTTTTCCACGCAAGCGTCCTGATAGTCGTGAATCCACCGCACGGCATTGAAGTGGCACACTGCGCGCATGTCCTCGGGCAGCTCTTCCGGTTCTGGCCACTCAAAGTTGTCGATAATCGGCACGATGTTGCATTTCGATTCCAACGCTGCCACTATCTCCTGCAATTTGCCAAAATATTTTTTGTAAAGGATTATAAAATCATATCACCCAAGATGGTTAGCGGGAGTGTTAAGTACTAAAAAGTAACAGAAAAATATTTGCGGTGTTATTTTAACCAAGTAGAAATAACTCAACTAACCAGTTCCAGATTCTAAGGATATTGCGGAAGTGACTACTGCTAACCATTTTCAAACAGCTTTAGAGGACATCCACTTTACTTTTACTATTAAATATTATGTCGGTCAGAACTTACTCGATGCACCCAGTCCTTCAGCTCATTATCGTGTTTGCACCTGTCAAGTGCGTTTGGAGTCAACACGAGCAGGAAGTGTTTTGCCTGGCGGATGCTTTGCAGTAAGTTGTTGTCGAACTTCCCTGCTTCGAGTCTTTCCACGTCTATGAACACCGTAAACCCTCGGAGATGAAGGTGGACTTTTAGAAGACTCGCTAGCTGGGAGCCGTTAGATCGCCGGTAACTCACAAATACATCCAAATTTTTCTCCATGTTCTCTTCGCCTTTGATTGGTAATGTACTTTCGTAAGCTGCAATAGATTTATTTCTTGTTATAATCTTTGTAAAGTATATGTGAATTCAGTTTCATTTCCAGTGTTGTGAAGGGATAAATTGCTAGGGTGTTAAAACCCTTATATAAATAAAAATGCAGAAATTATTAATGTGGAACAGTGTGTAGCTTGAATTAAATAAATAAATCATGTATGAGGAAACACTGAAAATTTCTTTGTATATTAAAGCTCATCATTAATATATTTCAGATGGGTTTATTTTGCAAAATATGATTACTAGTATCATATGAATAGAACGTAAACATAGATAAAACAGGCGCGTTAAATGGCTTAAATTTTCATGATATGAAGGAAATGTTTACAGTATTAATAAAAAATATACCTAATTTTTATGCACCATATATATAATTTTTATAATGATGAAACAGTCCCTCTGCTTAATTTAAATCAAAACAGTTAATACGCATGAAATTTTGAATCTCAGACAGTATTTATGATAAAATTAGTGAATTATTGAAATAAAGGGGAATTGACGTGTTGGAAAATGTGGCTGCTCCTACATTATGTATAGATTTTTGTATATGATGTAGGGCAACGATTTTCCGTTTTAGACATTTATTTCAAACTCATTATTCTATTTTGTTCTTTTTCACACATCCGTCAGATTAAATATTTAGTTTATATACAACCTCCAACATGACTGTTAAACGATTGACTAAATTATGCACAGGGTTTGAACAGTTATAGCTGTGATAGAATAATTCTTATAAACTTGAATATTTAGGCCGCTATGATTATTGTTCTTACTTACTAAAATTAAAGTTTTTGAACAGATATCAATTTAATAGTTTTTTTTATAGATGCATGTAAACTTTTACGATTAGATTAGTGAAACCGAAACGAATTAATCCTATAAAGTTCCCGGCAAATATCTATAGTAACACAGTACGTTGCATGCGAACTAGTCGACGATTCCGGCGACGGAATGTTATTAGTAAACAGTACCACTTGCACCATAAAATGTTGTACAAATTTCGTGTAATTTACAGTCATCAACAATCTTCTACGTATGGTCTAAAATTTGTATAATTATTTACTTCGTGTTATCTTACATAAATTTAGGTTATCAAAATGATTAATGGTAGTTTACCTTGAATGGCGTTTAAAATTCGCAGTCTGTGTATGCTGTTAACTATGCGACATTCAGTTTCTAGTTGTTCATCGCTCAGACCTCTGATAGATTCCTTATCTACTCCTGCGTTCAGCATAGAATACGTGTATATTGTGTATTCTGGACCGATACATTGCAAAAATTCGTTGAGGCTGCTCGTATCACGAGAACTATAATCTGCCATCTTCTTAAGTTGTTGAAGCTCTCGAGTGAATCTGAAACCGTCAAAAATTGTTTGGCTAAAATAGTTTTACCTGCTGTGTGAAATGGATGAAGGTCAAGTACCAATAATGATTCACCATAAATTTCTTGCCAAACGATGTGTCTTTCAAAACGTTAAATATAATTATCACCTACCGTTTTCTTTTGATTCCATTTTGTAAACCGATATCTTCCTTAAGATTATCTTCAGATATCTGTAGCAATAAGTCGCCGTCCACTCGGCTCTCGTAAAAATTCGTTGCATACTCTGAAAAACCGATTTGTTTCACCCATTCTCGCACATCTTCAATGGACCACAGCGGGACTTGTTGCGACAACTTGTGCGGCACTTCCTCCCCAATAAGACGTAAAGCTTGTGCTGCATATTTAGACGCGACCGCGTTTGGACAACTGGCTACTTTCTTTAAAGATTCTATTGCACCTATCTCTCTAAATATTTCTGTATTGCCTTGCTGCTTCTTTATTCCAGCCTCCATACAGAAGTGGAATGCAGCTAAATTTCTAGCTTCTTCCCTTTTTGAACTTAATACGGGAACTAGCCTTTGCAACCAATTTTTGCTTTGGCCGTGAGCATGAGCAAGATTGGATTTAGCGAATTCGGAAGGATTGTGTGATGTAACGAAAGGTTCTACTAGATCCAAAGTACCCGATTTGAGTACTGCTGCTTCAATTTCTTTATTTGCTACTAAAACTGCAATTGCTAAGCATGCGTAGTACTTAATATTGTCATCATTGTGGAAAGCTAAAGGGAACAACCACATTGGAACTTTTCTCTTTATCATGGCTTCCTGATTTTCAGCACCACCATACAGCGACAGATTTGCAAGAGCTGTCGCGCAATGTCTTAATGTCTCCACGTCGTTTTTCCTACATTCGAATAATACTGCATCTAAACCTCCCAATTTAATCACATCGCTGCACGTGGTTTCACTATGTTTGAACAAATGTTCCAATATTCCAGTACCAACTCTTGAATGATCAACTGAGTTTGCATGTTTTGTGCAAACACAAGCTACGTTAACAACTTTATCGAGACCGTTATCAACAACATGCGCTCTATTTTCATTGGTAAGGCACTGTTCAAGAAGTTTAGCAGATGAAAATTGCAGCTCAGGATTACTAGGCTCCAAACAATTTGCCATTAAAATATCCAAGCCGCCAGATGTCCGTAATGTATTGCACAAGGAGTATCCTAATTCGTGTCCATATGTTGGTACTGCCCACGCCCTTCTCAACATTTCATTCAGTTGGTTAAAGTGCACACAAGCATTTTTCATATCAATTTGATTGTTCTTTATAGATGAAATAAATGCGTTCATCCTGTAAGAATATTTCTGTATGGCGAGATCGACATCCCTTTGATTTGAACTAGCATTTAGTTTATCTAAATCTTCGAATGTCAAGTTCGATAAATCTTCATCACCAGGTTTGATGGTACCATTTAGCATATGACTCATCTGTAACATCAAAGAAAATTCTAAGAAATAGCGGATATAACACCATATATTAAAATATAACTCTTAATAAGGGATTTTTGTCACGTGCGTTTGTTTTTTAATTCAATTATCATGTGATGAATTGTACTAACCAACTATTTTTAATTTTAATTACATGTATTCTGTGATAGTTTTACAAAATTGCTTAACATCTTTGTGTACGTACTATAACAATTAATAGTAAACTTGATTATTGCAAATTGCCGTTACCGTAATGGATCCGGCATGCTAAATGGTTCTATGCAAATTAAGTAATGCTACTTACCTGTGACGAAAGTAACGTAGATTTTGTTGTAAGATTCTGCTTGCTCATTGTCATGTTAGACTGGGCTACACTGGAGTGTTCCTTGTGGCTGAACATGCCGCTAGAAGTAACAGTCTGCCTGGATTGTGCCGAAGCCATGGCTTTCTTCTCAGCACTGAAAGCTTCAGTCTGCAGACGAGAACTGGATGATAACATATTGTTAGCTTCTTGCGCACTGACTTCTCCTGCCTTGAGCGACCGCTGCTCCTAAAACCGTAAATATTCCATAATCACGTCACTGCGCACAAATACACTTTTGTTTTGCATTTTTCTATGCAAATAATAAAGTAAGTATCGTGTGGAAACTTCACATTTCATCAAACTATAATACACATTAAATTATTGTCTTATATCATATAATTCAAAATAAAATAAACTTGTACTAGTTACAGGAATAATGATACGCAATTTAGGTCTCGAACGTCGTTTGGAAGACATGATGTCTAGCTCGAATAAGATCAGTACATGCTCGTCTCGAGACTAAAACTACTTTTATATTGAAAAGTACCGCGCGTCACGACTCGAATTGTACGCTGAATCGTTCCCATTGGATATAGGCCAATAGCGAGAAATTCGTGGGTTTTCGCTGATAATTTTAAGTTTGTATACAGACGTCACGATTTTGAAGGTTACTAACGTATTTTTGAAAATTTTCGGTAACATATTCTCACCGAAGTGTTTTGCGGTTTCGGAGGAAAACGTGTTAGGATGCTTCTATGTACCGGCCACGGGGCCGAACCCCCACCAGCAGACATTCCAATTCTATATTTAAGCCGACTATTCGTGTACCGGACCGCGCATGCGCAATAATTAACTTCCGTGTGCTCGCGCGCGCGACGTTCAAACACTGACTGAGACAAGCATGTGCGGTTAACGTAACGATAAGCGTTCGTAGATAAATGAGCTCACCGCCCCCGGCGATCCTCCGCGTCGCAACACCCTAGCCGTCCAAGCGACGATGCGTCCGGCCATGATCTGAACGCCGCGCAATGATGAACGATTTGTTTTAGTTAGAACATTAGTAAATCTTAGATGTTATCATGACAAGGAGCCGCCCTCTACTGAGCTATTCGTTTGTAGCGTCTGTAGTCGAGGAGGCATTCGAGGATATCGATCGCGTACGGTCACGCGAGGTCGCGTCCTTCGGCGCGCCTTTATGGCTCCATGCCGCCGGACTATGAGACAACACAGACTTTTCACTTCGTTTTTTAGAAACGAGCTAATTGAAAGAAAAAATTTAGAAATATTTACTGATAATTATTTTCAGAAAATGACATTCGATCGTTGAAAAGAGAAGATTGTCAGTCAATTTCAACAGAAACTCGTTTAACGTTTTTACTTACTTGAAGATAAGCCGCGTTTTGTTCTGCAGTAAGTCCTTCCGCTTGTAGCAGTCTATGTGACGCTCCGGCGGCACTTCGTTCAGCATATTGCATGTCGCCGTGCTGCAATCGACGCATCCTGGCACTGTTGGCTGCAGACTTCGACGCACTATATCCATCAGTAACAACACGCGTGGAACTGGCTGATGTCATTCTAGCGGCACTGTATTTTAACTCGTTAGCGTTGTTAGATCCTAACGATGTAGTGTTTGTTGCGAGAAGACAAGGTTTGTCGGGTGGCGGCGTATCGGACTCTGGGAAGGTCACTAATGGCCCATCACCGGCCAATTCGCTCATGTCACTCATGTCTCCAATGTCGCCCATTTCGCCAAGGTCTCGAATATCAGTGATATGCCTCTCTCCCATCTCATCTTGATTCACTATATTTTCCATCGAGCTTCTCAGTCTGGAATAATACGTAAAAAGCACCTAAAGAATTGCCACTTTTCAAACACAAAAAATATACGTTGATGTTAGGGCTATTTTCCGACACTAAAATTTTTCAAGAAAATATTTAAATGTTTTTCGCGCGAAAGCCGTGCTGTTGCTATTGTTCCGCGGCATAAAACTGCAAACAGAGAGCGGTAAAATCAACTGGTCGAAATTGGCTTAGGGCCAAGGCCGTTCAGGTGAGCAAGCGTTGGTGTTATCTCCACTTATTGACAAAACATATGCTGAAACTGAAGATGAAATCTAAGAAAAAATTACCTTTGTCCAAAATTCAAAGCGGCAGAACTGCTTAACGTTTTCATTTCAGATATTGAGCTCTTCAGTTCTGAGAGGTCCGATTTCATTGAACTAGCTTTGATTTCGGATGCGGTCATGTGTTGGAGACGCTGCGATGAGCTTTGCATCCGTTGGCTAGTCGCGGCACTGCTGGAAGTTGTACTGGATACCATCTGTAACAATTAAAATTTACCAATTGTAAATTTCTTGTATTTGCCACAATTTTAGTGCAAGTAAACATTGCTATCGATATTGTAATTTAAATATATTCATATTTAGTGAGTCAAGACTTGGTAATAAGAGTTTTAACCTTTTCTTCGATATCAGCTCCGTCTGTCTTCGGGAAAATATGTTGTTACGCAAAATATTGTATGGGTAAACGAGCCGGCAGCGAGTCTGATATCGTCGTACACAGTCGTTATCTAGACAAGGACTGCGGGTTCAGTGCCAATGCTACCGAAGTTTGTACGTTCGAGCGTCACGCGTCTTGGCGCACTAGCGGGTGAATATTATAGCCAGGTTTACGTCGAAATGAAACATAAATAGAGAGATATATAATTAAGAGAGATATTTTTATCTTTATACGTGATGATCAAAATAAATTTCATTTACATTCAGTTTTCAATTATGACCTTCGCCATACCAATTTTTTCATAGTCAACATTAGTCATAGACAGTCTTCTCTTTTTTGCTGACTTTATTTGCATCTTAAGTGGGTAATAGCACGAGTAAAAATAACATGAAGAATAATGGAAAAGGTATACAAAGAATTGTGTTCAACCATTTTGGCATTCGCCATTGGGTTTGAGATGGAAGACAGATGATTCAGCTCGCGTGGGCGAGATGCAAATGATAACCTTGAACTTAGTGACGTGACATGATCACTGAATATAAAGATAATAATTAAAATAATAATAATAAAGTAAGCGTTAAAATGCTTAACTTCAATTAAAATGATATAAATGGCTTGATATTTTGGTATTTCAATTTTTTGTTCTACGTTACAGAAGAAAATCTTTAAAGCCGACGCCGGAAACCTTTAGAATATTTTGAACGAACACCATTATACATAATTCTAGCCGAATAAATCATTAATCACTTTAGTAATAGATTGACTTTTGTTTAGTGTTGTGTAGTTTTTTTTTTAATTTAGATATGAAAGTAAATAAATCGAAATATTCAAAATACCTTACGATGAGCACATATCTAGTTGTAAAAATATTATTTTGATGAAATCGTGAACTGCTGTACGAAGCTATAAATTTTGTAATTAGTTACATGTTACTAATTGCACTTTTTTATGACAATCAACTGAATGAAATCGGATTGTGTTTTAATAAATGAACTAAAGCAACAATCCAATGCGTGCGTTTTTTAAAGAACCTAAATGTTATTTAAGTTATATTAAGTTCGTCAGTCGTTATTTGTATCACAACGTAATTGCTCAAACCAGTCAGCGTAACCTGAACAGATCAAATATTAAAATAATATGAACAATTTTAAATAATTTAGAAGATCAGGATCGTTATATTAGGTTAGTATAAAATTCTCAAAGGAATATGATCTTATAATTGAACAACACAGAGTATGTTGCGGATAAACACGTGAGCCCAACTGCCCTACGTTCAAACGCAATACGTTCCTCTTGGCGTCACGCCAAAGCATACGTGGATATGTTGTGGCTGTTGTAACATTACAGTAACAGGGTTATTGAAAGGTGTCACAGTTCTAAACGTAGACAGATATTAGTATGGACGAATTGTAATATTGCCTTTCATTCGCACGCGAAAGAGAACTACTTGTGACATAACAACATATTTTGATTGTGGCTGCTTACTCGTACAACGTTCATCAGGTCGGCTGATAAACCGTCAATTAGATATATTTGCTAAGATATTTCAAAAGAGAAATTTGAAAATTTAACGACATCACTTAATAATTAGGTAGATTCATACAGTTTCGCAATTTAAATCATGAATAAACTTTTATAAAAGTGTTTCTAAATAATTATTTTGTAGTAAAAATAAGACATTTTTTGTCTCTTACGTGACACAGCAAACAGTTGACTGTGGTGTTCTTAGTCTACGGCTGGTTAATAAAACAAATGGCAACTGCAGCATTCATATATGATATTTATCTTTTACGAATAGGTTTAGGTACAGATTTTACATAAGAAAATATATCTTCTGGCAAGCTGTGATAAAAGCTGTTTTTCAGTTTCTTGACACATCCTACCGTACCGTACGTACACATTTTAAATTTAATAGATTTTTACGTGTATCTAACCAAAACTTCAAGGGACTATATAATTAAATATGTAATAGTTTTATGGAAAGGTATTATTATTTTTAAATAGTCGAGCGACAGCAATTTCTTACACTGCGGAGATCAAGAAGGTTAATTTTACCGGATATCGAAGTCTTTAGTCTACCCATTTTGTGAAACCCTTTTGTTGATAACAAAGAAAAATATTACATCGAGTTTATAGTACTACAGTGTATACTTTATTGTACACAGACGTAATTCAACAGGGCATTTAAGGAGTTCCACGGTAATACACTTTAAGTGTTGCTGAATCGTTGTACCAATCCATTCAAAGAGGAGTTATTGTTGATGAATTTTATAGGTTTGTCCGCTGTGTTAGTCTTATTTCTCCGAACGTAGTGAACTGAGCGAAGAGTTGGTAAATACATAGATTGTTTTTTGTGGAAATTGAAAGTAAATTTTGGAGACATATTGAGAATTACAAACCTCAATTCATTCAATTCATGAAGTCTATTGCGCTGGCCAAGGACGAATTGGTATGCATCATTTATTTTTGCATAAATAAATATAGCTAACCGCAACGTGACTTAGTGTGACTTTGAGTTCACTTTGCGGTTAACACTCGTAGTAGGTAGTAGACTCCTACCCTGATGATGCTCTGTTTCGGAGCGAAACACGTGTTGGTGACGGTATATGTGTTGGTATATACTTTTACCATAATTCATGTTTTCCTTTGTTAGGTTTCATGCATGTATAGAAGTATATACCATCATACATTGTGCTTGCGGATTGTTGCAAAGTAAATTAATACTGATTTAATAACAATGAATTTCCGCAAAGTAATGCCTGATACTATCAACTATAGCAAAGGTATCACTGACGCCGGCCGAGAAGGAAGCAGCGAAACTCACTTTTTGCAGGCTCTCTAACACTGTAATGGAAGTATGTTAAAAAAATAGTTATTTAGAGGAGCGCGATCTCTAGCCAGGCAGGTAAAGAACCCAACCGCCAAGCACAAACATCGTCAACAATAAGGCACACACATACACACACACACACAGCCCAGCGACTTCCAATACTAAGAGCCTGGCGCCATAACCACGTCGCCTTGTTTAGCAGGGTGTTACAAGAAGATTGGCTTGGCCTCGAGAACAAAGGGCTCTTTTGGTTAAACTGGGTGCATATTTAAGTAGGATTCTACGCCAGGTCACGTCGGTTTTGGCTCTATGCCTAAACAGCAGTGAGCACTCGGATTCGGGTGATGTACACTTAAATTTTATGATTTACGATAATCGTTATTATTATTACTAGAAGACATCGTAAACAGATTTCACGTTCGTTTATAATATTGTGAATAGAAATATAATTCACATTTTAAGTCATAATCACAAAATCAGTGCTATAATAAAGTTGGCTTTCAGCGTCAAGGTTCTATTTCGAAGCACTCTCAAATTTCCAAATTATGGGCTTATTTGAAATTAATCACAATAATTTAGGGGAAATAGACTCCTTGGGGCCTTGGATTCTCCAACTATCTTCGAATGTAGACTAACCTGCTTAGGTCGTGCTAAACTCTCTAAATCCGCGGATAAGACAGTAGCGCCAAATCTCGGTTTGTTGAAGTTAGGTACGTTCTGTACTACTTAGATTAATATCGAAAGTACTTGTATGTAGTGTTTCTTCAAAATTCTTTACCTAGTCCTAAAACCAAACGTGAAGTACCTTTAATGTTTCATTTGTAAAGTCGAAGAACTAATTAACAAGAAATTACATTAAAGGTACCACTTTATGTCACTATACACTAGACACAATAGCTGTTGGGTCACCTAGACGCAACAGGTCCTTTAGCGCTATTAACATAATAACCAATGAAAAATAAATGATCATGTTTTTTCCAACATTTGGTAATGTAACAAATG
The DNA here is from genome assembly GCA_003671415.1 of Megathymus violae. NCBI lineage: Eukaryota > Metazoa > Arthropoda > Insecta > Lepidoptera > Hesperiidae > Megathymus > Megathymus violae. The sequence goes on from PDGT01000001.1 coordinate 12,429,486, forward strand.
CCAATAAATAAATACTGACGCATTTAAAACAAGAGACGGCAGACAAACAATACGAAATGTAAATGTAGTAACAGGCTGTACTTAGTAATCGTCTGTGTAAAAGTTGGAAACGTGAGAAAAATTTAACATTCATGAGCAACTCTGCATGTAGGTGTTGGTCGTATACGGTTTATGTAGATGATTCTAAATCGAATACAAAATAGGTAGCACTTCATCTGAAAGAACCGGCATCTAATTGATTCACTAACAGCGTCTAGTTGTGTTAATTCCTAGACAAAGGCGTACTAAAGTCGTACTGTTTCGAATTAATTACGGATTCCGATGACCTCAATGGCATCGATAGTGCTAGCCGCCCCAACAATAGTTACCATGCCACAGTGCTTACGTGCCGTATACGTTTCATTTTATTTATTTTTCTCGAAACCTATGTTGGTTGATTTCAAAACAAACTGACCATTTTATGAACTAGTCGAGGCCGGTGTCAAAATAATCCCCAGTCTATATTTAAATACAAAACAGGTAATTACTATAAATGTTTTACGCATAATTTTCGCAGCAGTATCTTCAAATAAAAAACAAGCATGAATGAATGGTAATCAGGAGCTCAATAAAAACGGTCTGTATCACCTTTCTTTCATGTTATATAATAACCATATCAATAATTAGAATAAAGTAGTGATATTATTTTCATTATAATATATTTTAGAGTTTAGCTTTACAGAGTATACGTGTATTAAATCGGCATTTACATCTAACATGGATTTAATGTAAATGGCTATTCATGATAAACAGATTGATATACGATAATATTTAAAATATTGTTTACGTAAATATATTATTTAGTCGAATTTTCACAGTGTTGTGCTCAGATTTTTTTCTTGTGATGATGATGTTGCCCCGTTTCTATTGACGAGATAATACTAGGCATGAAAGTAAGGGTAACTATGAAGATAGGGTTGACACATCGATGTAATTTAACCGTAGGTGCCCGTCCTTTTTGTTTACTGAAGAAACAAACGGGAATAAAGTACACTTTTAAACAGTCACTGCCGCATCTATAATCTACTAATGTGTGGTCATTAACTACCGCGAGAGAGCAATACAATGTCTACATTATAAGTACCGCTGGTCCTAAAAACCTTCAAACCGAAATACAAATTTGCTTTCAATTTCCTTCATAACGATATTACCGGGTGTGTGAGTAGTTCCGCAGTTTATTATCCGAACCAAGGTTCTATCACCCATTTGGAATATTAAGTGTATAATGTCCATGATGTAAGTTAAAATCATGATTAAAAACCTGTTGTGTGGAAGAACTGGTGACTTGGGTTTGGTTCTGGCGTGAAACGAGGCTGCTTTTTTTGAGGTTCTCCATGACGGAGGCTAAGTCTTTGGCGCTGCCGTTGTGCTTCAGACTGCTGTTGCCATCCAAGTTGAATTCGGGTATCTGCAGACAAAAAATAGAATTAAAGTTTCTTCAAGTCTTAATAAGCTCCAAATTAAATTATTAGACAAATAAAAAAATATATGAGAGTTAACAATTAATTATAAGCTTTATAATATAATTAAAAAATAGACATTAACAATCCATTTTACTGTGCCTTAAATCAATTTAACTAGAACATGTTGTCATCAAAATCACGACCAAGATGCGTCAATCATCATTATAATTTTAAATGATGAAAGTCAACCGACGAGTTCTACCCGCAGTGTTTTATGTACGAAGTCCATTAAAGTAGAATGAAAATAACCTTCATACGCAAAGTAACAATAGGTTTATTGTTTTTCTGGGAACTTATAACTATTTAGAATTCAGCGCAAGGACAATCTTCTGCAGAGTGAAACTGTTGAATAGGGTCAAAGGAACCATTGGCAGTGTAATGTAATATCTATGCGTGAGTCACCGGAGAGCCGGGTTACTGTATTAATCAGAAACACTGCTCACGTCGGCTGTTGAACGCGAAGACTTGCACGACGCATATTGATGGCGCCGCCTACGGAGACACGAATCTCCTTCAACATTATTTGGACACGCCAACGCAATCAAAATATGTCTGTCAGCATTCACTGATTTAACGGACCCTTGATCAATAAGCAGTAATTCAACTGAAAGATACGAATCGTGAGTGAACGTCCACTATAATCAATCACTCAGTATTTGTAAACAGATTTAAGTGACTAGTGATGTGAATATTGTTGATGTTTTTTTTTTGTGAGTGACGTATCATTTAGAACAATTTCGGAGGTTTATGATTGCATAATCTAAATATAGTGTAGAGTATGTTAACTGCGAATAACATCGCGATGATTGCATGCCGGTGAATCCGTTGGAGGTACGAGTATGACGCGCGATTACGTGGACCTTGTTGATGTCATAGACACGCGACACGCTGCTCGGATGGTCGTCATAAGATCTCCAAAACGCTCGGTACAATGATAACCATGTATACCAAAATATTACGACAAAATAAACACAGTTGTGTGGCTCGACTTTTTTTTAAGTAACAGTAACTAACAGTAAGTTAAAAAAGAAATAACAAACTCTATAGGACATATCGCTAAGATGTGTTATTGACGTCATACCAGTGGGTTATTACATAATCTTTTCATTGATCAGTACGCAACTATCCTATATGAATGATGAGTAACTCGTGTCGAAGTGAAAAAACAGACGATCCGGTAACTTATCAGGTCAATTGTAGCGTCAGACTGACTCATAGGTTTCATAGAAATGTCATCACAGTTCCACAAACATTGTATAAGTTGTGTTGTTACTCGAAAGGGTCATGTCATTCAATGTAGTGTGATCATTCAAGTATTTTACGAGCTCTAAGCTGAGAAACACTCTAATTTTCATTTAGGATTACGCGAGTTGACGTTTGACCCAACTGGCACAAGGGACTTAAATTGATTTATTTTATTATGTCAATGCACATGGTATACGATAGATAAATCACTATTTTGAAAAACCTATTAAAAAGACATGATTTATTTGAACACTTATGGCACTATTTATGTTATATATTATATTATTCATCTATATGGGCTTACACTTTGATATTTGATAATATGCTGAGGAACTTACTACTTCTGTACATGAAGTATATATGAGAAAATCTATAGGGCCTTATTACGTAATAGAACCCAAAATAATAGTTGTTAGAATTTGTCTAATTTTAGTGTCCGCTAATCTCAGAAATAGGTTCGTGATTTCCTTATGGTTTTCACTAATGTAGGCAATGTTTGAAGTTTGTTTTAATTAAATCAGTTCATAAATAAAAAAAAGTTATAATTTAATATATTTTAAATTCACAGAACGAAGAAAACCCAATCATGAAACAATGCAGGTACTATTTTTTTAGCGTAAGCCGTAGTTTTTCTGAAGCGAAGCGGAGTTGGTTTACTAGTAAATAATAAAAGACGTGAAATCTTACAGCTCGCTCTTTTTAGTAAAATAGTGTTTTTAAGTTACGTAGCCTACAACAATATTATCTATGTACCAACAACTATCTAATATTAGTGTTATCTAGTATTGTTTTAAATTCGTAGATAGTAAATCTATCAAAACACATGTCACTTTATTTGATAAGCCAAATAAAGCTTAAAATGGGGCCCATAAGGTAATTTTGATTACCTTCCTTATGGACGAATTGAACGTAATATAATTTACTCATTTTAGCGATATATTGAAAGGCTCTATTTAATTTTAAAAAATCATCACAAATTAATATTAGTTTTTTAAGCTAGTGTATTAAGATTACCGTAACGTGATTTCTGTGTATAGATTAACTTATTAACGGAGTTTAAAAGGAAAGCTTAATGTAGTTGTAAATAAGTGACGAAGATAAATTAGACTGTATCCAATCGCCTCAGGTAAACCTAGCCCATTTCGTGGTACAGCTTTCACGTGTAACGATTCTTTACGCGTTCCGGGCATGCATGTCCGATTTTGAATGTACAACCTAATGGTTACCGGACATTAAAGTTAATTTTCCATGCATCACTAGAAACATTATAATAAGCACGATACGATATTCTGGGTTAGTCCTAGATGCTCCACGGTAATCGCTGCATGCTCGATCAAGGGACATTATTGACGAAGGTCAGTTCGGCATGCTTAATGATTTCACGCGCGTCAATACGAGACGGTATTACTAGATTCTGTATATATTAGATTCTGAATGTCAATAAGAACAGAGGTAATCTACACAATTATAAACGTCATTTATTACTTATGAACGTGAGGAAATGAATATAGGTATAGTCGGTATATCATATTATTTATTCACCACGATGATAAACATTGGGTGGACGTGAAGCCATAATTCTATGTTTCTTCTATCAGATTATGCATTCCTCACTATCGAAATAAGTTTCAATGGTAAGCTCTGGCACAGCTTATTTTCGTATTATAAATTTTGCTGTAGATTATTTTTATCACATAAATACATACATAATTAAACTTGTGGTATGTATTCGTGAATGTTAGTTTAAGAACACTTCGTTTTAGGACAAAAATGGTAATTGTTAATATTTTATGCCATTGTTCAGCGAGACGCTGAACGATGGATAACTTTGAGTTGTGAAGTGTCGACTGTTTCTGTCTGTTGAATATTAGAGTAAATGTAGAGTAATATTATAATATATAAATATATCTCTATATATTTTCTATGCTACAATCCAGTTTGCTAAAAAACTAAAAGTAATTCGAAATTTTTATAATATGTGTGATGATTGATATGAAAGTTTCGGCATTTATTGTACCGAAGTCAAATTTCTTTAAATAAAGATAACATTTACATAATATGACTGCTGATACTTTTAGTGTGGTCATATTACGATTTAATATGGATTTAAATGACACAAAAGATAAATACATTATTTTATGCAGTTTTGTTTTTCAGTATAGTAACTAACTAACGATAAACAAGAATAATTTATACATTTGTAACTTCAAGTTCCTCAAAAATGGGTGAAGCAAATAGATAGATTACCAGCATGTTTGTACTTTATGATAATGGACAAAAGACTACATGCTCAATATTAATACGGCGATCAGTTTTATAACATTGAATGGGAATTCTGTTTGATGTTGCAAATCAAGATGATTGAATTTTGAACTCTTATGAATCAACCCCTAGTTGTTACCTGTAATGTAGCATGTGAAAGACCACAATAGAGCTGCGTCATAGAAGAAATTGCTGCGATATTTATTTCTTCCTAATGAACATTTTTAAATTAAATTTCTACTTGTTTATGGCTGCTTATACTTATGCTACCTGGCTATTTATTGTAATCAAACTGAATACGAACGATAACTGTCGCATTCTATCGATTTCAGTGTTCGATGTCTGAATGCAACAATAATTAACAATTAGGTACCTACTAGTTAAAAGAGGAATGCCATCGTATTGTACTCGCGGCCTTACTTTTGGTAGCTCCCAATAAAGCAATAAAACCGGTGCTCAAATGTTTTCGTTTATCGGACTCAAAGTTTTATCTATCAGGTTCTCGGCTTAGAACTACATGAATATATTTCCATATTAATGTGTTACGAGAATTTTCAAAGTTTTTTTCTTAATGTTTAATTTTTCTTCTACTAGATTTAATCTTATTGGTTGTTTATGAATTGAGATTGGAGCTTTGAGGTATCAAGTATAATTGTTCTTAAATAAAATTGACATAAATCAGTGTTGCAATAATTCAACGTGGTTAATCAGTCTGTTCTTTAGGAAACGGATGTCGTCAGTAACAGTTGATGTAATAATTTTTTATTTTAACTAATTAATAAATACATTGATAACAACAGGTACTGTTCGTGGTGTGGATACCGTATGTATTCTATAAAATTCTATAATATAATTTGTACTGATTTATTATGATTTTTATATCTAATAGAAATTCATTAAATAAGTATCTACAAGGAAAATAACTAAGTATGCAAATTTCATAATAGTGAAGTCAATTAGTTTGTCAGGTAAAGTATACGTACGCTAATTGCAAAACCTGAGAGACATTATGGCGCCCACCAAAATTGGCATCTGCATTATGTAGCTGCTACGAGGAGTTGCAGTGCATCCATCGGTTGTCGCACAATGGTGCCAGTTTTAGAAGTATGCGAATCGAACATAATGGTTTTACCTTGCGTTGCGCCAGCTACTTGGACATTAGCACCGTGCACTACGCGTGTCCGTTGCAGGGATCCGCATGATTTCGCTTTCACAGCGTGTAATTTGTTGTTATCTATCGGGAGCACAGTCAATCACTTATCATCGCTACTGTCAAACCGCATCGCGTGTGTGAGATCGACCCGCTCGCAATACGTGCCGGCGTTGCGGCGGTTGTGGCGTGACTAGCCGACCGAAGTGCCGACAGCCGGTCGCCGTGGCTGCCGGCCGGCCGATCGCAAACTTTAACCGGCGACCACAATGGCTAATTAGAATGGCGAGAGACGGGGAGCTCTCCACCCACGGACCTTCGCATCCGGCTCATGGACAACTGATGAGATATCGATCATATCCTCCCATTCTACGAGATCGTCACACTTAAAAACCCTTATTTCAAAAAGAGTCCACCGATAGGGTGGTCGTATATCCACCAGAATGTAACATCACTTTCTAAATTGTAAGAAGGAATATTAAAAAAACAAAAGAATTATTTAATATTGGTTATCTGTTCTTAGCAAAAGTAAACACAATAAGAAAAAATGTTGCCGTTTGACCTAAATTTTAAAACAAGAATAGATGCTTTTGTTGATGTTTTTGATGGATTCATGTCACAACTGATCAGCAATATTTGCATTATGTTACTTAGTGGAACTCAATGTTAGAAATGGCATACTTCAGTTGATGTTGTTTATTTAGAGGTCGAGCATTATGGATGGAAAAGCTTATGGCATATTTATGTAATGATTTCTATAGAACTGACATTAAATTAAGAAAAATCAAAATCGATTACCTACTAGTTATTATAACTAATTATATTTGCGATAAACTAAACAAGTTCGGAGTTCAACTGTTTCAATCATAAATGAACGAGCAAATCCAAAAACTAACATCTTCGATGCGGTCGTACGCAAACAGGCTGACTACTGACCGACAGTGTGAAAAAATGTATGAACGCTGCCTTAATTATTTTTAGTGTTGGTTTTTTTTATGTTAATAGCCGACAAACGAACAGACGAGCCGCCTGATGGTAAGTGGTCACCGTCGCCTATGGACATCAGCAAGACCAAATGTATCAATTATACGTTGTTGGCCAGGAAATGAGAAGAAGGTTAGAAAGAAGGTACTGGATTTCAAGCCCCCAGCCGGAACACGACGAGTCGTTTGGCGGCTGATTCAAGCAGGAGAGTGGTAGCTAGCCAGGCAGGCTTCATGGAAAGATAATAATACCAGTAATAATATTAATGATTTAATAATAATACTGATAATATAATCCATACGTGAAGCCCTACCACCAAGCAGGCTGGCTTCTGTCTCCTCTTACGACACCCTGTTCTGCCAGCATATCCCATGCGGATATGAGCGGAGTATTCTAAGCCGCCCGAATACGGCCTAAAATTACTATTAATATACCAAGACAACAATCTTTAAGTCTTCGGCGTACTTTGAGTATCAGAACTTTCGATAGGTATGTGTGTAAGCTGTTGTTTGAATTGCACTAGAATAATGTGGTGATAAAGCTTCATACAGTAGTATGTAATATAAATATAGAAAGATCTACGTCCACAAAAGATAGTTAAGTATATAATAATATATAAGTGAGTACTCTTGAGTTTAAAACAGTAATAATAAAATTACCAATACCAATACCAAAAAAACAACTCACTTCGAAAGTACCGATACAGAATGAAGTCCGTAACTTAATATGCATTAATCGAATCTCAAATACTTCGAGCACAAGGTCTTTGTAAAAAAACTGACTAAGGGAAGGGAGACTCGTTGATAATTCTGTCGTAGAGATGAGTCAATGAACTTTCAATGTTAGCGACGGTCTTGAATAAAATCGCGGTGAGTAGTAATTAAAAGTATAAGATATTTAGTACTTATTACGTATTATTCGATGATGTTTTGATAATTTACGATGGCAATATCCACTTAAAAGGAGTCATTATCATAAACAGTCGACAATGTTATTTGAATATTGTTTTTTTGTTATCTGTAGACGGCAGATTAATTCAATGTGCCATACTTAGTTAAACGCCCACTGGAATATTTGCTCATTTAACTGCGCATTTGTTTATTTTACCACCAGTGTACATTTGATGTTACTGTTACATTTACATGGAAATCACTATTTATAGTTTCCGCTAGGTAGTTGAGTAGCAAATCAAATAAAATGTTATAATGTATGATCGATGTATTGTTGAGAAATATCTACATTTAAGTTGGTATAAATTATATTCTAATTGTAATCTAAGCTTGAAATATTTAAATCTTATGAAAACAATTACATTTCAATAATAATTAATCAACCGATTGTCATAAAAGGATTTCCTGTGATATTTATTATCAATGCCAATGAGACAAAATGAAAGTTTTGTTTCTGTGGGCTGCTCTCTTTTTTATGTAAAGAGCCGATAAATGTCTAGACAGATGGCCCGAGCGTCATCACTGTTGCATTACAGGCCTAGGTGGTGCAGAAGACCTTTAATGGCTATCTGTTACTGGCTCTCTGACACTGCAACCAAAACGTGTAACAAATTTTACCATAACTTAGAGATTTTCTTCTCCATATAATTAAAATACACTAGTAACTCGCCTTAATTTCACTTCGAGAAACATAATCGTTATGTCCACAAATCGTACCCTCATTAAAACATTGTTATTAATTTTAGTCAGGCGTTTTGTTGTACTACATTTAATTATGTTATATTTTGTAGGTGTCGATTTTTAGAGTTCCTTAAATTACATATTTTATCTAAAGCAATATCAGAAAAATATCTAAAAAAAATATTCATTAATCTCTTAACGGAACTTCTCATCTTATGTCACAGAAACAGATTCTTTTCTAGCGATGAAAATTATCCTAGACGACCCATTAGATGAGTTGCACATGCCAAATATCACCTAAATTGGGTAAATAATTTCCGCGTTAACAGATAGATTAACAATTAAGTACACAAAATAAACAAAAAAACTTTAATGGCTTCTATATCCGATACAAAAGACCTTCAATATAATATATAATGTTTATTTTACCTAATGTAGAGATTTGGAACCATCACAGTTTTATTATTACATCTATACTACTATATAAATCTGTAGGCGTTGTCTGTCTGTATGCCCCTTTATAACTCCAAAACGTCTTGACCTATTTTGATAAAAATTAGTATATAGGAAGAACATGTGCTTTCGTAAATTATAAGTTATATAATTGTGATATCGGTAGACTTTAAGGTTATCATAAAAGATTCCATTTATAATTGTCAATTTCGTATTTCTTCGAGTTAAGTAAGTTATGTAAACCTGTCAGTTAAAACGTTTTGTCATTTGTCATTGCGGTTGTCATTAGTTTGTAACATATAAAGATTAAATGTATGTAATTATCTTAATAATTATTATTCTTGGGTGTTGTTTCAAACCATCTAAATTATGGAATGTTGTTGGAGAGGTAAGAATAAATAAATAAATATTGCAGATGAAATAAATTTTGCGATCGAGAACTATGTTAAAATGAAACTTGGAACTTGAAATATCTGCTTAAATGAAGTTGTGGAAGTTTGCTAATATTGTCTAGATTTATATTATATTAAAGTACAGGAGAGATTTCTCTATCATATCAGTAGAGTAGTAGACATTTTACCAATTCTACTTAACTAGGGAACTATATAAACATCGTCTACAGAATCATTTTTAGAATCAAAGTTTCCTCGTGTAAGTGTAACGAATTGAAGAATGCTGATTAATGTTGCTCGTTTTCACCTTAGTTGTTTAACAAAATCACCAGCAAGCGGCTTATTCATCGCTGCCATTACACATATCGAATGGTTTAAAATGGTAAAGCGCCCCGAGACTTAAAATTTAACCAGGTTATATTTTTTCCGGGTCCGAAGCCGGGTCTTTAAAAAACAAACCGGTCTTTCGGTTGTTATAGACCAGGGATTTTATATCTTTGCTACTAAAACCAAATGTTACTTTGAACTGACAGGAGTCGTTTGGCGCGTTGGTTGAGGTACTAAATCGTATTTGGACAATAGTGAAGTGGCTTATCCAGTTTAGTATATATCATCAACCGACTAGGATTATTCGATTAACAAGAATAAATAATGGAGTAGAGTTAGTTCAATATCAAGATAACCTGCGGAACCTGAAATTTTGATTTATATAAAAATTAGAATTGAACCCAATCGCTAAAAACCCCCGGGAGTGTAAAATTGTGTTATGGATGCCAAGAGTTGCAAAGATCAAAATATGACCATACTCGTACGTAAGTGATGAATCGATTGTATTTTCCAAATATTGTCACTGCTAAATGTTACATTGTTAAGACCCCTGTTCTTATGCTTTGTACACATTGTTGAGGTTAATGAATCCGTTTATTTAGTCTTTCTTAAGAAATCGCGATGAGTAACCGTTAAATCTTATTTAGGCATAAACCTTTGGTTGTATATGTAAATATAATGCGAATAAATGTTTACAGTTGGGCTGAATCACATGTTTTCTGCGGTTTGGTTAGTCTACGGTAAGTTGTGACTAATTGAACGAATGAGTCGTTTCATTCATATGTGAATCTCTTTCGTTGGCCGCAATTTTTTGTACGCGCCTTTTTATAACTATCAAATGTTGTGTCATCGACGATAACAATTACGACTTTACGTACCTAATGGACCATAAAAAGAATAATCGAAATATATTACATCAACCTTGTTCATATGGAGATAAAAACGTAAGTACAATAAGTATGTATATATTGTGAACCCCGGTGTAATAATTAAAGCAAGAAAATCAAATATTAATAATTACAATTATTTCAATCGACAAAGCTTCCAATATCTCATCCACACATAAAAAGCGTTCCAAACCGCACATCCCTCATCAGAGACAGAGATTTAATTCATTACGGCCTGCTACACTGTACGGGTGCCATTTTACAGCCGAGGATGCTCCATTTCACCACGCTTCTACTGGTTAATAGCCATTACTTGGCTTGGACTGATAATTGAGTACGACAACTTAAAACATTGCTTTTGTAGATATACTATTCAATTTCTTACGATAACTATTTCATACGATTAAGTTATATAATAAATAAATATTAAAATTATGTAAATTCAGCATTTCCGACAATCGACAGTTAGTTTCACACCCATTTTAGCATCTACTGTCATCATATTGAAACATTGTCTATTTTTATCTCCTACTCATTTATTTTTCATGCCCAATTAGTACATAGTCATAATCAAGTTTTGATCATCAAACTATTTTCAATCGGAGATTAAACTATTTTCCTCAACCGTTGAGTGTTCGGAGCGGGTGATTCATCGTTAACACACGTGGCGTGTTATCATCAACATAACCGAATGCATTATTACGCCACATTAATACCTACATGTGCACTGTATCTAGATGTTACGTGCGTGTGCGCAGGCTTGTTTATGACTCATCTACATCCTGTTGCACCTTACCGCTTTCACGAATTCAGTATTCAACATGTATTTATGATCGAAATCGACCATGTATGTGCTAGAAGAATCACGTGTTTCAATTTTTTTACTTGTGAACATTGTATATTTTTAAAGTACATTGGGCGTTTTTTCATCCGTATCTCGGTTTTTGAGAACCGACGAATTAGTTAATGCGGTATCAGGAATTTCCACTACGTGCAACCTCTTAAGATGAGATATATTTATCTAATTTTAGAGCGACAATGTCTTAGTCTACATTTCAAAGTGATAAAATATAGATTATTATATAGTATAAGTATAGGACATAGTCCAAGTCTAAAGTCTAATTATTTCTTTAATGAGTGAAAGGATAACAGATATTTAAATATTTATAAGTAGCGTTAGAGTAGAGCCAACTTCATTTCCGGTCTGGCGTAAATAGAGTATACTTGATTGATAAGATTAAATATAAATAAAAATTGAAAAATGTATTTAATTGCAACTATTTAGTGTACAGAGTAGTCACAATTAGTTGACAGTCAAGAAGCCAGTATGAGTGATGGTAAGAGGTTATCGTTGCCCATGCACGTTCGTAATACCAAACGCATCACCGACGCATCTTCAGCCAAAATATTACTGGTTTTCCGGCATCACAACCAACTACACTCGTATATATATTTATATAAAATATTACTAGAATGGAAGTTGCATTGGACTCCAAGACAGAGCATTACACCTCAAATTTTAACAACAACAACAACAACAACAAAATCCTCTTTATTGTACACCAAAAAGTAGTATATACACGATTTTGAATAGTGTAATATAATGAAAAAGTACATACTGTACATAGCATGTGCCATTTAATACATAGCTGTATACCAATACATAGCTGCTTAAAATTCATAGAAACCATACAAAGTCTGCAATCAGCTTCGTGATAAATAGGTAGATAATTTGATTTTGAAAAGCAATCTAAAACAATTTCAAGACTAGTTCAACCACTTCTTTTTTAAGTTCTAAATTACTTAATAAAGTTAAAAGAAAACGGTTGGCTTAGTCATCCAATCAATATACTCGTAGGTATCTACGGCATCTCAATAATCATGATGTGATGGTGTCTTGACATGCCCCACGTTGCAGAGCGGCTTATGACTCAATGTTACTAATGTTAGACTGAAATGTCAGACATAAAAACGTTTAAATTTTGTTGACAGTTATTTAAACGCTTGGATAAATTTATTATTGCAATAATAATCAAACTTAAATGTTATCGACATGATCTCACCAGCATATCAAAATATTACTGTTGACAATTTCTGGATACATACATACATATATTCTTATTTTTATAGCAGGCACTGATCTTAAAAAGACACACGCTTTTCTATTATTTAAATTATGTTCAAGTATTTTATATGTAAATACAACTAGATAATATGATATTCTTCAGCAAAAAAATTTACAAAATTGGTTACAGCGTCATTTGAACAAAAATGTGTTGTGTGACTAAAACCTCAATCAATTAACTCGTTAGCAGTTCCACAATCAGTAACAAACGCATCAACGATTATATTGACTTATTACAATAAATATAAAATATATATATATATATAAACGTTCTAGGCAGAACATTAATATTGTATGTAAGCATATAATTCCAAGTTTAACTATAAGTCTACGACCTGGAGTTAAGGAACCGATGATGAAATCTATAAATCAGAAGAATCTTACAGCTTTTACTGTCCAGTAAATCAATATAATATTTATTACAACAACGAGAGACATTAAGTAGCTGATATTATTATTTAAAATAAATGTTGAATTTAGCAGAATACTACACAATAAACCCATCGGTCGTTAGTCTAACGGTGTCTGTAAGTGACTACTACCCACGCAGAATTTAAATTTATTTGTAAACCGTTCAATATCCCATTTCATCGTGTTCCATCAATGTCTCGTTTTAAAAGCTAATCCGTCAATCTAAAGATGTTTAAAATGCTGAGGTGAATTACGTAAACAACATGTTTTGATTGCAATACGGTTAGGGGTTAAACTAAGTTAGGTTTACGCAGTTGTCTGAACATGGACCGCCTAGGTTCAAATCGTGAATGATGAATGAATATTGATCATTCATATTTGAAAGCGTATTAGAAATTACCCGCACTAACTTCGGTAAAGAAAAACATTTTTTCGCAAACTGTTCTCCATAAGTTGACTGTTTTGTGTGAAGATTGAGAGAGTAAACTTTTAAAAAGTAATAAGCATGTTACAATGTAAATGACGCTTTCTTATGAACTCAGCAACATTGTTGTTATTTGTTAGATGGATGAGTGACATTATCTTTGATAGCCGGATTCAAACTTAACGACATACGCATTTTCTACTTATGTACCAAAGGGATGTATATCACAAAAATCTAACGCATGGGCTTGGCAATGACAATCTATTTGAGTAGAACGATCATCTCTGTTTGATAGATAAGATAAAGGTGACAAGTTTAAGCATAAACTTAAACGTTGGTGCAAATATTTTAAGCCTTGATAATGTCCTGTAACGCTTTGTGGGAGGATGGGATAACATTAATAAACTTACATCCATGAACATTACGCTAAGTTACGTAATATTTATATAGACTTCATATTGTGAAGAACATTTTAATAATGGCTTTGCTTCAGAAATAATCTATACGTTCACATCTATACATTAATCTATACAAATAGTACATGATGAATAGGATATAATTTTTATTAGTACGCTAGAAATAAAGATTGAGTTACAGCCAGAGTGTAATTATAAATTCATAAAAAGCGGACTTATCTATAAGTAGCGACAATTGTTGCTTATTTTCTTTTACAATTATATTCATTATGGCATCAAGACCCATGCTGTTAATCACAATTATGACATATCAATTATAAATGGAAAACAGAATTATAACTGAGATTGAAAACTATAAACTTTAAAACATTACTTCATTAGAATGTCAATTGAGTAATATTATTCGTAATGTGGATTTAAACAAATCACTAATTAAGATTAAGATTGACAATACTAATAATTGATAAAAACACATTAAATTTTATCAAAGATTATAAAAATTCCTTTGACTTCGACGCATTAACTAGTCCCTAAATAAAAGTTAATACAACAGACACTGAAAAAGTAACGCAACGCAACGTAACGTTTACGCATCAGCAGACGTAGTGTAGGTAGCTCTTCGGTCTGATGGAATAACAATCTTAAAAATATCGATAGTAGCGGATGGGTGAAATCAGCAGAGGACCGAGGGTGGTTGTGGCACCAAAGATTTCTATCCTATCAGGGGTCGGTTTGTCTAATTAAATTTATGAGTCACAAACATTTATTTATTCGTAAATATAGAACGTCTATATTTAACTTTTATATTCTGTTTGGTGAGAATAGATCAAAATATATTTAAGCTGCTCATACTAACTTTTAAGAAAAAATACCTAACCTACCTACTTAATATAAAAAGAGATAGTGTACAAACAGTACACGTTTTCAGCATTAGAATATTAATCTTATATTTATGGAATTCAAAATATCAATAAGCCTTAATATTCGGGGTTTGTTTGTGAAAGGAAAGTCGAGTCTAGCGGTGGGACAATGATGGGTTGTGAAAATATTAAAGTTCAGTTGAAGAAATAAACGTTTTACACATAAGTGCATACTATATTATTAGCCGTTATCATTTGAGGTTGTATGATTCTACTGTACTGTAACATTTATTCACCGGTGCAAATAAAACAACTATAAAATGAATAACGTATTTGTTTACCGTCTACATTTCCACAGCGAGTACGCGGAAAGAATTTGTAGATAACATTGTACCAGTACCACGAGTATTTAAAAAGTGAAGCAAAACATAACCATGTATATTAATGTTTTATAATTATATTAAAATATCACTGAAGATGTCGGTAGTTAATATTTGGGTAATATACATTATGTGTTTATAAAATAACCTTATTATAATAAAACATACCCATCGTGTTGTTTTTGGTGTGTTATCCGGGGCAACCAGAGACTCCTCTGAACGTACCTGTAAACAAATACATAATAGATAAGTTTATATCGCTTTTTTTGGAACTTACGACTTAAGTAGATAGATTATAAATTGTATGTGAAATAAATAAATGCCAAAAGTTTCATATTTACTCGTCAAGTAAATAAATGTTTTTTATAAAGGAAAGTCTGTGTCTGGACGCGCTAATCTCAAAAATGACTGAAAGGATATTCATGTGAATTTAACTATCGATAAAGTGATTTTCGAATAAGATATAAATGTAGCACAAAAAAAAATAATATATATAACGCCTGATGAAAACGAGTATCAATTTGTTTCGGGGGGGACGGCTATTAATGAACATAATTACCATGTTTCTCGAAACAAAGCGACACGGTGGGTAACTTACTAGTATAAAACACAATGAATAAAATAAACAATGCATAACAAAATGAATATGTTTTTATTACAATATCGCTAGCGTACATTAAATCTCAATTTTACATTAAGATAATAATTACTATTTTATAAGACCTAATTCCGATCTTACATAATAAAATAGAGTAACACAACTAAATTGTAACAAAAGAAAAAACCTAAATTTAATGAAAGAAAACAGATCGATCATCCTCCTTTTTTAAAGTCGGTTAAAAATAGAATCAAACATAAATTACATAAGACACTTGATAAAAACTAGTAACAATTTATTCGGGTGCGGGAAGTATTTTGCATATTACAAACGTCAGAATTATTAGTATGTAAATTATTACGTGAAGATATTAATCTATCGTATGACTAATGATTATGACTACATGGCTTCCGTTGGTATCTTCACTGATAAGTCAACTGTTTGTGTGTTATTTTTTTAATATTTATAAAATTTATAAGTTACTGACATAGCGTGTAATTCGACAAGAATCTATGAGATGGATCTATCAGGGTTACAACAAGAATTCAATTCGAGGCAAGGCTATGATTCATCTGAATGTTTATGAATGAATGACTCACAGTTCATTTACCTTTCCATACTTATTCTGTTGCAGTTTCATTATGTGATAAACCGCCTACTTACCTGCATTTTTCCTCACCTTTTGCTTTGTCATTATGTTTAGTTATCAATTCGCCTCGGTTTAAGAATAAGTCACTAGTATACAGAAAAGATCGGCTGGTATCGCTGACGGTATTGTTGCAGTAAAAATGAAGAAATGACATGTGTGTGTGCGCCTATTATTATATAATAGCTGAGAACCATCGTTTGGAAAAAATATATTGTGTTAATATGATATTATTCAGAGAAGACTTTCAAAGGTTACATTACTGTACAAACACACCAACGATATTTATAAATAATACAAATGATGATTTAAATCTATAGATATATCAATAAAAAGATTGTACGGGGGTGCATTTCTTAGAAAATCCAATGTAAATAGGTAAGGTTATCGATATATGGGTCTACATATATTTTTTAATTGTGTCTCATCTTGTCTATTGGTCTATCTGTCTATGCACACATCACGCTGTAAGTACTGAAAAAATATAGGTGATAATTAAAATATTTGTAAAATTATATTATGGGTCATACATAATCTCAAAAAAAAATTTCTCGGAAAATGAATATTCGCTCGCGCGCTACGAAAACTTGCCTAAAACAGGAATCAAATATTATTGCATGATAAAACTTGTTAGCAATTGTTTTGGTTGCGGGTGATGTTTGTTGCTGTTAAGCATACTTACACCTATGATTCACGAAACCTTTCCTGAGGCTAAGTTAGGATGAGTTAGTAGCTTACGATAGTCGCTTATATACATTGAAAACAAGAAATCAAGAACCAAAAGTGTCTTACTGTCGGGATTTCGACCTTTCTCCGGATTATAGATATATAGGGGTTGACATTGTCATGCTTCAACTATGTCCTTGTTTCTCAAACGATTTTTGTAATTAGAAATGGATATTTAAATAAATAAAGGTTTTGATTGTATGATGTTGATGATGATTGTATGAATTATGATTGTATTAATAATACTTTTAGATTAAAGATTACTGAAATTATATTGAGATTTAGCCTAGCATAATGAACTGTAAATTTAAATTAACATTATAACATTACGCCCTTGGTCACAATCATTATACGACTTTTTGTGGGAGATATAAAACATTAAATTTCTCATACTGCAACTCACATGTCCTGCAAAAATGCTGTATCTGCGAACGATTCGATTGTTTTTCTATGCAAATTCATATCGTTCATATTCTGCGATAATTCTATATACAATAAGGCTTCAAAATCACAGCGTACTCAATGTTGAGTTGAGAAAGGTAAGTTTATATCAATTTCATTGGCATTTTTTAGCAGCTGTCGATACGTACGAATTGTTGACTGTAATTAGGTGTCATTACTTAATCGTTTATTTATATATGTTATGTAGATTGCAGACTTATCATACAGATAAAGCTATGTATCCGGTATTTTATAAATAAACATGCGATCTAGTCATTTTACTGTTGTTATTGTATTTGTTACAAAATACGAATAAGTACAACAGTTATAACAATTATATAATGTAGAATTTATATTGATGTATAAAATTAGTATACAACGACAAAATTATCATATTTAACTGTCATCAGTGCCATACACGAGCGAAGGCGCGCGGAGGCGGTCCGGGGTTCGTGTTAAATAGCCGGCGGTCAATAATTTCGTTTCAAAGTACGGGCAATTTAATTCAGCTTAAGAGACGGTGCGTGGGCACATTGCATTGCAGCTCATAAGTGCGTTATAAAACTCGATAAGCGTCGCGACAGTAGGCGACCGGAAGAGTCGAGTGGCGAGTGTTAGTGGACTTCCTACTTAGACCGCTCGACGTTCGACGGAAACGCTATTTTTGGCGCCCACCGCCGCTTCCTCCGAGGAAAGTTCACTTGCTGAATACAATACTGAATAGGATATGATCAAAATTATTCAAACCTCTGTATCTTAATCGGCAGCAGTCAAATGAAAAGCAATGAAGAATTTTGAATAAAGACGCAATCGAGCAGGCAGGCCAATTAATTTTTTATCTTACATCCACAACATTAGATACTTCATCGATACGTTGTCAGGTAAAACAAAGCTGTAACTCCATGTTATCTGGCTCTATAGCACGGGTCCCGTGGGACTATTCACAGTTTTTAGAAAGACGGTGGTAACTAACCATGCAAAGTATAAAACCTGATTACTTTACAGGATTAACGCCGAGATTAATCTAAGGTATAAACAACGCAGTGACTTTTAAAAGAAGAACCTTAAGTAATTTTTTGTCCGTTTTTCAAGGTGCACTACCATTACGGAGGTGAGCTTGAACTTAAGAAACACTTTACACCAAGAAAAAGTAGTAGTTATCAAATTTACAAAAAACAACAAAGAATGGAAAGTCCAGCTACGCATTTGGACTTTATAATTAGATATATATATTTGGATTGGAAAAAAAACCTAACACAAAACATTAGAATTCGATTCTGCATTTTTTACGTTTCAAGAATCCTCATACTGTTGATGGAACGCCAGGCATGTGTCGACTAGCCCTGGACGACACGAGGAACACCCAGTTCGGATCATATTGTATCGGCTATTATACATAATTTTACGTTACTTATTTTGTAAATAGGGGTACTATTTAGAACCTAATGCGTATTTTCGTGTTTGTGTTTTCGTGCAAAAAATATATAGAAGATGTTTCTATAGATCTGTCATGTTTTCCTTTATGAATGTTCTAACTTTGAAATAACAATCTAGATCAGAAATAAAAAATTAAGGGCGACTGTTGTATACAAATACACTATATATACTACGACTAATATGAATGTTGACTAGTGGATAACAATATAATCATAAAATATACCGTTCAATATTTATATCTTTATGGGAACCATATATTGTACCAATATTATTTCAAGAATATGTAAAAACACTTCCTTGCACATATATAATAATATGTTTTCGATATTATACGGGAGGATAGTAGATGTGTTATCCAGTCACACAAAAGTAGAGACATCCTGTTCATGTAACCTATTACTCTTAATAGGTAATATAAATTTCTTGAATTTTTCTTTAAGACAAAATCTATACATACATTAAAAACACAACGAAAAGCGCCACATTATTTGTTCCTTGTATAAGACTGAAGCGGTCATTCAGATGTGAATTTCTATTATGATAATATTGGTAGCTATGTTAGTATCATATCTGCAATTTAAGCATAATAAATCATAAGATACGAATTTGGTCGACGAGAAAGTTTGACCGACGATACGGGAAGATAGCAAGAGCATTCCATACAGCATTCTTTAGTCCCGACGATCTCCTTATTGTTCACGGCACGTCAGGAATGTACTGGACACTCAACCCAGGCGGTCAAAAACTTGTGAGTATTTTGTTAGTCGCATTTCGAGAGTGCGTACGGCATGCGTCAGTTTACGACTTAACATTTTTAGATAACTAAGTTGAGAATGCTCAATAAAATGACTGCACCTCAAGTTAAATTATTACTCTTTGTCTAATTTCGCTTATTACTAAATGGTCATAAACAAAATTAAACAAAGTTTTAATGTTTTTCGTAATTAATAGAGCGAGTCTTGCAAATAGTTTACAATGACTTATTTATTGGATATCGCGCCCATGTCCCGAGTTAATAACTTAGTATAAATGAGCGGCAGTATAAAACACCTTACATGATTACGTCAGTATATAATTTATATTCACATGAAGTTGCCGTGTCCGTGACCTAGTTAAAGTAATTTTTAACGACAGCCGTTTATCTAAATTAACCCATTGACTCCGAATGGCGCCGGAGCACATTGATTATCACATTACAATCTTGATGGCATTAATAGAGTTTATTGTGTGTGATTGCATACATCATTGATGGATTCTGAAGAAATCTCCTGTTGTTATTGTTTTCAAATGATGACAGACAATAATAACTGTTTGTCGTATAACCCGACCAACTGATTAGACTAATGAATACCCAAATTAATTTCAACATTATTACATCTTCTGACACTGAATGCGTAATAAATTTAGATAACGATAAGAAATGTTTTATCGTTTTAATTATTATTTTGTGTTTAGTATAGTTTTTCTGTGAAAAACATAAAACTTGTATGAAACAAGTAGTCCAAAAAATATTATATTTGTCTTTGTAATAATTTCACCGTGGAATAAGATGAGATTTTGATTTGTGACATTACAGAATTACCGCCTAGACCTTGACAGCTATTTATGATTATTAAAAAGACATGTAATCTCAGCACGTCCATAAAAAGATTTTGTAGCCATTTAATGCCTTTAGGCAGGAATTGCGAAAGAAAGCCTAGCTTAATTATCCTAAGAATTTAATATTAATTTAGATAGGTGTGTTATCAAATGATCATTACAATTCAACTTCACTATTTGGTATTACAGTCATTATTGTACACCGCTTATTATCAAACTTTTTTGCCACCAGTGTCTGATATAAAAAAATTGTTATCACGTTTTCTATAAAATCGGTTGAAATGCTCATTAGTGGGTAGGTTTAACATTGTACTTCAATAAAAATTAAAATAGGTAAAATATTATTTTATTAAAATAAGTCATAGTAAAATCAATTTTCTTTATAATAAATATATAAATTCAATTTCAAATTCAAAATTATTTTATAATTTTGGTAGTCTGTAAATACCTTATGCATGTCATTTTTTGCTTAGTACCGTTTCGAACTGATGCTGTGAAATTGAGGAGAAGAAACGGCGGAAGAAAATTCTCAGAACATCTTTTAAAACAACACATGGCGATTACAAAGTAAGTTTTAACCTGCGCGGTTTGTTTTCGACACTGTTATTGCCAGGCGTCCTTGTCATTACTATATTCATGTATACTATAATGTCCTATACCTAAAGGTAAGCTGTATATTAACGCGTTGCTTACAAGTTCCAATAGGTAACTCACGTATCATAATACGTAAGAAGTTACAAATAGTACATTTGACATACGAAGGTGGCGTAATCTCTGGAAAATCTTATTGATGATATTAGGCTGAGGATTTAAAAGTATACTTTAAACATCTTTGAAACAGTCTTTCTTAAAATATTTTGTAAAATCGGATGAAGAATGTTTGTTAAATTGAATAGGATAGAAAGGTTAAGATCTCGCTTTCATAATAAGTGCATTGTCGTAAATAAGGACATTCAAAAAGCTTCAAACTTGTATAACGTTTACAGCTTCAAACAGTTCAAACTAAATACGCAGTTGTAACACTTTTATCTGATAGGTATATAATACTAGCCTCGTTCATATTGCCAATGCTGAAAACCCTAACCTACTTAATCTCAATAGCACAGTAGATGGAATTAGAAGGTACGAAATTTATTTGTAAAATAGCAGTGGACGTACAAAGAATACGCAGTACTCTTTTATCAAAACACGCGGTGATATCAAAGGATTACTTGCATAGGATGAACGGATGCCTTTCCATTACAACAACAAGGTTTAAATTCATTTGTTATTCGCTCCGATCAAATGTGGGAGCGATTGTACCCTTTAACCTGATTGCGTGATGTTTGAATCTCGCCTTTAAGGCGGCGCGTTTCAATATAATCTACATTTCCAATGCGACCCGACGCATTTGTAGGTCACTGATATTGCACAGGAGACCTTGTTCGACACACATATTATATTAATATATTTAGAGTGGGCACGGCTGCTTCGTGTGAATGAGATAACGACAACGAAATGTTTGAAATGCAACAATCAACACTACGACGTGCCAAAATGAAACACAGTGTTTTGTCAAAGTAATTTTAAATTATGAAGTTAAATATAAGTTTGCATCGACGTTGTTTTTTGAGCCCTGGACAAATATCTATAATCGACAGCTTCAATATCCAATAATTAAGGTAAATATAAAAATATAAACTGAACAATAAAAAAACTTTGAAACACATCGGTGTTCTCATTAAGAGATTGATTTACGCAGAGGGAGAGCGACAGATGTTAAAGGTGCTAACTGAAACACAGAATTAGCTTTTTACACCTTCCTCCTATTTGCTCCCACGGACGGTTTAACCCAGTTGCTAAATATATTGTGCTTAGACACCTATATACTCGTATTACTTTTAAACACCGCTACCCCATTGTATGAATTCTATTTTATTCTCTACAGATAGGCTGTCTGGCAGAGACGTTACCTTAGCGATAAGGTCGCCTTTTGTATACAGTACCTTAGCTTTCAAATCATTTTATATAATTATATATGATGTACAAATAAAGAATATTTGTTTTAACACTTTCAGATGACGCCCGTGGAAGAAGAATTTTCCTTGACTATTCTTTAGTTAATATCCCATTTAAGGTAAAGACATCTTTTTGGGGACTTACCAGGTACTAGAGATAAACCTCTGATAAAAATATTTAAGTATGTACAGTCGTTTGTTTAGCTCAAAACTACAAATGGCATGCAGCTATTTCGTAGAATTTCGCCAAGGCTGAGGTGTGAATATTTCTGATGTAGGTCGACATAAGTGGAACGCTGTTTCTTAACTGAATCATATAGTATATACCTAGAGACAATATTGTCTTAAGGAATACTAATAAAATTTAGGAAACTTAAATACAGGTACACACAGAAGCATATACAGCCTAGTGGCTTCAGTGTTTGTATCCCGCACAAAGAATGTAGATTCAAATCCTGTAGGCATCGATAATTTTTAAAGGACCAGAGTATTCGAATTTAATTATCATTTTTTTTTGCTGAAGAAAGGCATCTTGTGGGAAACTACGCTATTGCGTTTTTTATAAAATTCGCGAAGATGTATGAAGTTTGCTTATCTCTGTAAGTTATAGTATTGGGACGATTATGGACTGAGATAATGTAATACATATTCAACGAGATCAGTGTAACAAATATAACTATCGTTATAATCTCGTTATTAAGAATACAAAACATATATATTTACATTTATATTATTATAAAATAAAATTTCAGAGATTGTCATATCTTCAAAACTATGGAGCATTTTACGGACATTTTTTGCAATATTGACATCAATAATAAGAGCTTATAATTAGGGGGGCTTTGAGTGTACTCCCCGACGCTGCTCAGTACAGACTCGTGTAGGGGTTGATAGCCAACTAAATTGATAGAAGTTTTTGTGCCCGATGGCTTCCCCAGCTTACCGAATACTATCTGACAACAACAACTGGGTCCGACGGTTTCACGTGCCCCCCGATGCAAGGAAGTGGTCAAAATTTTTTTTGCCACCAGCGGTCACCGATCACAAACGCAGTTGGCTTAACGCGACTAGCCGTCATACTATAAGAGCTTCAATTTACTATTTTATTAATAAATAAAATCATTATAATAAACATTGCTATTACAGGTTCAACATCAATAACGAATTTTACGTAAGCTTATAGTTTTGTTGTTAATCTTATGTTCTATGGTTTACATGGCCACCGTGGCTTTTTACTTCTACATAAGAATAAAACAAGACCAACTGAGTAAATAATTAACGTGTATGTACCAGCGCGGATTATTTACGATTTCTATAGTATTTACCGTTAAACAGACCCACGTTATAGTTTTAATTATTAATGTTAGTCTTATTACGCATTTAGATTGCACAAATTTTGATATAATAAGTTTTTCTATGTAATGTAAGAAAAAGCCGAATGTTACATAAAGTTAAGTTTATTTATCGGTGACTTTAATTGTAAGCCGCCTGTCATCACACTGTCAACTACAAATTAGTTTACCGATATAAGCAATGGCGTTTTTATGTCAATAGTGTATTAAACAAGCAATCGGGCCACCTAATCGTAAATGGTCACCACAGTCCATCGAAATTCGTAACACCGAAGGCATCGAATGAGGCTGCTAGCCAAGTAAAAAGGAGATCCCGCTTATTTGATCGTAGCACTTTGACAATTTCTTCTGTCTTTAAAAAAAGAGTAACCTCTTACTATACCTCTCCTCTTACCTACTATACCTATTACCCATGGAGTACAATCTTTTAGAGGACAACGTAAAATTCACGACATTAACCTAAAATGAATTAAAGTTATGTATTTTCTGTTACATTAATGTACAATTTACACTGTTTGGTATACTTATACGGTTCTCTGTAAAATTAACACATGTCACCGTAACGATGAAATTAAACAAGCGCACCTTATATTAGTCCACATATAACTACTCCATAAAGACATCTATAACAAAATTGTTTTTGCGGTTTTCATAACCAGGGCATCTAAATTTTTACCGAATAATATGTTATTTATTTATTTATTTGGCCTATGCCCAGCAGTGGGCATTGTCCGGCTGAGATGATGAATATGTTATTTATGAAACTAAAATACCAGCAGTTTTAATAACGAAGGCACTTTAAAATTTGTAACTTGTTACGTCTTATACAATGGAATAACTATTTTCTTTTCATATTGCGATTTCCACATAAACACAGAAAAATTGTAATAAATGTAGATTCGCCATAATAATATATAATCATTTCCTATATGGGCTACGTTAATTGATGTATAGGTAGAGTTCTTTGGCGGTCGAGTTGCAATACTGGTTCATTATTTTCCGCCATCTTCGGTATCTTATGCCTTTTTAGAACCTCGCCTGTCAATCCTTATTCTCTCACACATCCAACGATGAATTACTTAGTCTTTGTCTATGTTTTTTATACGCAATCTATTCTTTTCGGTCCCAAGTATTGAAACACTTGCTCATCTTTTTTAGAATAATTAATCAATAAAAGGACCCGTCCCGGTATATCCAAAATTTCATCATGGATTACATATAATTGGAAAGACGAGATCACAATATATTTTTTCATTACATAATTAAAAATTAAATCTGTCTGACTGAACATGAGAAGCTCTGAAGCTTGTTCACGGATTGTCGTGTATTTTTACCAATATATAAAATAATTCACGAAGAAGGTTTAGGTTTAGGTGTATAGGGTAAACACGAAAAATGTATAAAATATAAAAACAAGTAACAATTGGATCTAAGGATAAATATTTTCTAAAATTAGTTGACTTATTTAAAAAAGTCTATCAATACACTTCGTTATATCGGATCAAACATCGGAAGGTGTAGATAAATATAGCATTGTATCCTCTACCTTTTTTGCTAGCGCTAACACAAAAAGTGGAGCCGAGAGTGATAAGGAGTTCACTTAAGTCATTTTATTTACCGTGGATTGTTTAAAATGCCAAGTCTGCTAAACGAGGTAAATATTCATACGCGTATTAAAAAAATCCATATCGCCTTCACATTCACCTACGCAAATATAACGAGTCAATGAGTCGATTATGTTTGTGAAAATAAAGTTTTAATCAATATACACGAAAGTGTATTCCATAAATTTTTATTTATATAATTCAACTTAAATAGCAAATTAAGAACAAAGTTTTCGTTGTAACAAGTAAACTTTTGTTGTAACAGATTTTTGTATTTTTTACCTCTACCGCAATCTCAGTCTCGCCATGACCATGATCTATGTAATTGATTTGAAATGTTGTTACCAAATATAAATATCGTGAGTACCCATTACAGTAAAAATGTATACATAATATCCGGCAATTGATGATTGATGATGTAGGTATAAATTCATGAGTTTTACTTTCTAAACAAAGCTTGGTGAATCTTACCTTCTTTGGAAAGAAAATTTTCGGTTTTCCCGTAAACGTGGAATACGAAGCCATGTTATCGACTTTCGTAACAACCATAATTTAGTAAAGAGCACTTTATACGCCACGAATGAACACTAGTTAAATGATAATAATGCTCATTGTTTTCGAGAATTTTCGGTGATCACGTGTCGAGCATTAGAGCGGACTGTAACGTTTAATATAATGACCCGCAACTAGGCATTCAGATCACAAAGAAAGTTTTTTCCTGCTCGATTTTCGTCGCAATAAGCTCTTAATCCTTGGACGCGTCTCGTCCACGTCACCTTTCGCGGTAAAATCTTTCGCACGCACTCTAATCTATCAGTTACTCATTATAATCAGAATAATTTAAAACATTAAAACTATCCGAACACTCCTACAATTGCAGTCACATTTTAACGCGGTCGATCATCATTACCGAACGGTGCAATACATTACCACGTACATGTTTCATTTCAAACTGAATTTTCGTCCAGTTCAACTGTTGCTTTTATCAATTCATACGGAGCGTCCCCCCGCGCGATTTGCCGTCCCTTTCGCTCGATACATTCAGCGGTTTTGCGAAAAGCGATGGCATATGAGCGCACCTCAACCGTATTACACAAGTATATTTATTGTATAGCCTCCACACATGTATGAGAATAAAATACGTTCCGTACATAAATAGTAAAGAGGCTACTTCAAACAGACGTCAATGTCATTTCAAATAAAATACTAAAGCTATGTATATTATCTCTTGCTGATAAAATAAACTGTCAAAACTGTATAGTCCAGTCCATATATCCAGGAATACCTAATATAGGGACTATGTAGAGATAGCACTTACAGAAATAGTACACGGTAGAGATACATGGTTTAAAACTATAAATAATTAGGAAGTAGAATTGTTGTGACCTGTGAAGCTAAGTAGGTGTCCGCTTCGCAGAACACAAGATGGATTTAATATAGTTTTTAAATGTAATACAAACTCTGTAAATTGTTCTAATGCACTGTTTAAAAGAATTAATTAATTAAGTTAAATCATCTGTACTAATGTTATAAAGAGAGAGTGCAATTTTTTTGAGTTTAAATGTATGCGATGGGTAAACTCCGAAACTGTGGCACCTATTTGAACGAGAATTTTACCATTTGAAACGCACATAATTCCCAATGAACATAAACTACGTATACATTATACATATAATTGTTTATCCCTAACAAAGTCCCGAGCGAGTACAAGGTCCCAAAAATGTAATAACACATTTTTGATACCAAAACAGATTACATCAGATAATTTATTTATACGTATTAGATACATGCAATATTGAATTAGCGTGTCAGTATTTCAGCGCCATAGTTTTATGCTTTTACAAATCAAACAAACATATGGTTAACAGCGGGTTAAATATTTATACAGGAAAATAATTCAAAAAATCTTAATGGTTATTTAAAAAAAATACCATAATGACTCCCTTAGATTATGTTATAATCATATATTATTGTTATATTATATTAATCTTAACAACGATCCAACTATTTGTTTGATCTCTGACATTAAGGAATTACCGTGCAGTAACTTGCTCATTAATAACCTATCAGTTATAAAGAAGTTTAATTACATGTTAAATATGAGGTTCAACACCTAATGGAACCCCATAAAACAACAACCAGTGTTTAGGTAGATATGAAGCCTCGACTTCTTTGTTTTGAGGAGTTTGGGATGCGTGGGCTGTATCCGAAAATGAGAATGGAGCCATATACGGTACTTGAACTCAAAATCCTAACTCTGAGATCCGTTCTTTGCTCTTAAAACTCCATTATCAACGCATATTTCATTGTCTTTAAAGACCAATAAGGAGTGCTAATTTTTTAACGCTGTTCACATCGCCTAATCAATTTATTTGTGTGCATTTTAATTGCAAGATGACATACTTAAAAAAAATATCCTAAATCACAAAATACTTTTTTTGTACAAAATATAAAGATAACATTTTATGTTTATGATAAAAAGAAAAATGAATAATTGATTAAACGTGCTTCGATCTAATTATAGATATTAAACTTATATAAGGCTTATGGATAAGCCTGTGAGATACCATTGATATTACCGGGTAAGTTATACCGCGCATATTATACATACCATTCTATATACATATACACTTACCGAATAACTTCAATTACGCAAGCCTTACAATTTGTTCAATGCTAATTAGAATCTTCCGTTGCTCTTGGTGCACCACCGTACCGTACTTGTATAGAGGACGCTGAACTCGCCAAGGTTCTACTTGCCTCGATCACAACAGTGCCGTGAGATGTATTTATGTACCTACACAAAATAAGTCTACTTAAGGTTTTCAAACTCATTAAACTTAACTCGTTCCAAAACCTTAAGTCTTTAATCTAACGCTTTAAAGTGAAAGCTGATAACGCGGTGAGATAAGGGTAAAGGTTTTAACCATAACGTAATTAACAGTTACCTCGGCGGTGACCAGTGTAGTAGATTATACCGCCATACATAGACTGAACATAATAGTAAATAGTACACAAAAAATGATCACAACATTAATCACCAGTGATCAACAATGATCATACTATAACATGTGGCTTAAAAAAATTATATGTCCACCAATCTTCAAGTTTGAATTTAAATAACAACTGTCCGTCTGTCTGTCTATACATGAATTAATTGACGCGTTATCAAATATTTAGACGTGGGTTAACTCTATTTGGTAACATCGTTTTGTTAACGATATGGATAAATTCAAGTAAGTAGATGTTTGTCGTAATAAACATTCAACTTTTGATTTGTTTCCAACGATCAGAATGTTTGGATATCGCTCTTGAATGAGAATCTATCGTTACAACATGGGAAATCTGGATGGTTTAGGACAATGTACATATAAATTTTCTCGGTTAATTCCAGCCGAAGGAGAAAGTCTGCCTCCATAATTATTGTACAAGTCAAAGATGCCGTTATAATTGTTAATAATTCTGGGCCTATTTAATGGATTTTTGATATTATTTTCAACAGTTTTAAGTAGATGAAGGTGTAGAAGATTTTTAAATAATCTGGAAGCTGAAAGCTGGAAGAGATCGCCCTTTAACATTTATATCTTTATTTTGTACAATTAAGATGATGTACATCTAGTTTAAACTAAAAAGCTATAATTTTTTTAACGTTCACACATACACTCCATGCTCTAGGATTCCCTGTGTTGCGGGTGGCATAGATATATACTACATCACAAACGTTAAAGATACAGGGAATCCTAGTGCAAGGATTTGAGTAAGTGATCTTTTTTTAGATTATAGAATTTGTTTCCAAAATAAATCGAATATATTGTGATTATGATTATACAATCAACAATCACTGACGGACGCAGCATAAATTATTTAAAGACTTTTTAATTACATTACAAACAATAGTTCCGACTGATAATTTATCAAATCTGTTAACCTGAACAAACTAACTAACAATTAAACTGATCGATAATGCAGTTTTCGAATGAATGAATAATATTTGAGTAAAAAAATACTTCAAGTCATTACTACCATTCAAGTTCGTTACAAATAGTTCATTCAGAAAATAAAGTCCGCGAACTATTACTAAATGACGGATGTAAGTGTAATAAAAATACAAATAATTTATTTAAAGTTTACGCCGAAATGTGTGTCTATTTTAAAAGTTTTTATTTCGATTAAGGTTCCTTGTTTAATTTATTGTCAAAATATTCCAATATTAGGTGTTTTTATGGCTTTGCCGATTTGCTTTTATAACCTTTCTATTCAATCAGTCAATAAATATGCCTTTAAAAACTTCAACTTCCGTTGTTATTTGTTATCGTTGATGATTTAACAACTTTCCAAAGGAAAACCCGAGTTAGATTAGACAAGGATTCATGATTCAAGTGAAGTTCGACTTATTTTAGAATATAACCATGTCATTTTATAATATCACTTGCGGAGTGAATGTAAGTAGTGACTAATCTTGATCTTTTGATCTAAAAGGAAATACCTTTTTTGACTTATATTTATATTAAAAAAACATTTCTTTTTAACTATTGTAAATTATAAATGTATCTTCCGTGTTAGTTAGTGTAAGTTGACTCTACCGTCCCAACTAGCTAACTATTAATATATAATGCATGATTGGTAATTAACTATTTATATTAATATCACACTATCCACCCACATGATATTTAATTTTTTTATAACTATAATATATTTATAAAAAATCTCTCAATCTGTCAATCAAAATTTCAATATTATCTCGCATACTGTAATAATAATATCAAGAGATTTTTTCATGTAGTAAATTATTAAACGAAATAAAACGACAAAAGTATTATAAATTAAGGACAACACCACATATCAACTCTCGAACCCTACATTTCTTCGTATTCATTACATTACAAATGTACGTAAAGCACAGGGTATGAATAATATTGTAGTGAGATGCGATATTATTTTCGTATGTCGCCAGTGTCGAGAAATGTGGGGTATCATAGAATAGTAGTAGAAATTGACTGACACATAGGCGTCAACAACCGGCGCCGGGCCGACGAGCCGACGCCGCGACGGACCGATCCGACGCGTGTGACACAGTACAGAACTTCGGCTTTTTTTTTGTACTATTCATATAGATTAACTGTATATCCTATAATGTCTTTGTTGACGCTGCAAGTGTTTGGTGTGGTAGTTTCAAAAGCGAATGAAATAAAAATACAAATGGCTCATTTGCATTGCGGAAAACAAAGTGAAGGGCTCCGGGATGAGCGCACAATAGGATTGAAAGGAAAATATATTTAGGAAGTTTCTTAAATTAACTCAACATCGAAAATATCACATACATAAAAAAAAAAACAATACATTTTAAGCAGATAAAAATAAATTGAACATAGAAATAATCATTAGGTACTGAGATACTTATAACGTAACGTATTGTATTTTTACTATTAATAAGTTAGTGTTTGACTACAATTATATGCGGAATATGTGGAGATGTGATCCAAGGTAGTAAAACGCATAACTTCTTAAGAGTCTACCCACTCTTGCTTTTAAGGCGCACACATTAAGACATATGATATGGACAGAGACACCGATGTATATGTTATAGGATCTAATAGCTAAACAATATAAGGGCGTTGCAGTTATAACGCAGTGAAAATAGCTTGAAAACAGTTGAAATTGACAAAATGGCGCCGGCAGCGGCGTCATGACGTCGTCGCGTCACACGCAAAACGCTTTGTGGAGATAACACATCCTATTCCTTAATACATTTATCTGTACTGCATCGAGGTAAACAATGGCAATCGACTAATTTGAATGTTGTTACTCGTATGACGAGTCTATATCTCTATTTAGTCTTTCTATCCTGCACGCATTTCGGATTTTTTAAAAATATCTGCTTATCACAACTTAATTTTCGTTACCTCAGAGAAGTAGATTTTAGGGGAAAATCTGCACACCGAGATAAGAAAAGACATTTTATTTATATATATATAGTGAAGTGAATAGCAATCGACTAATTTGAATGTTGTTACTCGTTTGAAGAGTCTATATCTCTATTTAGTCTTTCTATCCTGCACGCATTTCGAATTTTTTAAAGATATCTGCTTATCACAACTTAATTTTCGTTTACTTCAGAGAAGTAGATTTTAGGGGAAAATCTGCACACCGAGATAAGAAAAGACATTTTATTTATATATACAGTGAAGTGAATATTAAAAATTCTCTCTTCGTCGAGATTTAAAGATCAAAATTCATGTATTACTACTACAAGTGAATTGAATTGAATTTTAACGTGAATATTACATAATCTTGTCAACTACACCTGAACTTTTTTGAAACCCGTTACTATAATATTTATAGGATTATATTTTATGTGTGGGTAACTTTGTTTGTGGAGTAGAAATATTGGTTATTGTCGTGAAGACAACATTATCACAAAGAGTGAGTGACGCAAATGCGACTCTCCACTGTAATTCGTCGCCGTGTTTAATTAGCTGCTGCTGTTTTGCGCACATGCCGTCATTAGGCACATGTCATTTTGAAAGAGACATTGACAAAATATTTAATTTCATTTACCATATTGCTAATTTACTCACTTATAAGAAATATAGGTAAATATGTAATACGAAAATTAATAACAAATAAGTGACGCCGCTGTTTGGAGAATTCTGTGGAGCTGTTATCTATCATGTAATTAATATTAATACATTTAATTTTAGTGTCTTCCCACAATAATATACACTGTTATAGCATTATTTGGTATTACATGGAGAAAATTTATGTTATTATATTTTGTTATTGAACAAACAAGTTTCATTTTCTCGAATCCTATCCCTAAAAGTACTCGCATGAAATCGCTACTTAGCAAAATAACATAAGTAGCGTCTTATTGTAACTAACTTGTTATTATTAATCCTTTACAATAAAGAATACAAACGTATAATAATAGACTTCGTCACGTCATACTTCACCCTTTTTGTTGAAATATATATGCAATTGTCACAATTTATTTAGTGTTAAAGTAAAAATCTAAAAAAATACTCAATCTTTACGATAGTGCTTGAGGAAAATTCTGTCAACATGAAACCATGTTGTGCGTTATTAATTAATTTTATGTGAAATATTAAAAAGGTTATCGCCAAACATGGACACTGAATCTTTCTACTCACTGCGCATTAACTATAAACAATACTAAGATGATCGCAACGCGTGCATAAACTACTCATATAATAATAATAGCGTTGCATTAATGTACTGTGTACGATTGAAACATATAATTTAAAAAAAAACTATGCGTGTTTTAGGGTTTCGTACATTGGCTGACAAAATAGAATCCAAAATAAGAATGCCTTCTTGTCTGTTTGTCCGTCTGTCATATTCTATTTCCTCTGAATTTGCTACATGAACAAAGTTGTACTCTAATACACGTGTAGCGACGTGTTGAACGTATTCTTCAAATAATTCTGTTAATGCGGAATATTTTTAGGAGGTTATTAAATAATAAAATTAAAAATTAAGTCAAGTCTTTCACATTAAATAACAAAACAATGGGCTATACTTATGTGGGACGAAATATTTATTGTTTACACATAAAATACGTAGTTGAAAGGCATTCAATATATGTATGTATGATAATTCACCTATCATCCAATTATCTCAGAAACAATCGAGACTAAACTTTCAAGAATAAATATTTGGCTATAAATTACAGAAAATTATACAAAAAAATCTTAGATTTCAAAATTTATATGGCCAACCATAAAAATTTAAGGCGGATACGACTAGTTTATTTATATAGCTATTAAAAGTTTACTAAATACGAGAAACAAAGATAATTATTTCAGTTACATCAAACATAATGATTAAAAACGGCTTAAATATAAAAGGACAGCACATTTCACTTACCTTAACTTTAGGCACGATTTTCGTAGAGTATTTAAAGCAAAGCGTATTCCCTCTGATACAGCAGGTCACGGTTTTCTTAAATTTCATATTTCACTTATAAGTCCGACAGTCCGTGCACACTCACTATTAGAAGCATACGTCTGAATCAAATAGTGATATACTTACCTCTGTGCTGCGCGACAAGAAAAACCGCGCTTGATTCCTTCAAAATCAGCATAAATCATCTACCGACCGATATTTTCCGCGACTATGCACTTCGTTCTCTGACATTATGCAATAAAAGTAGCACACTTGTTTCCATCTTTCGAGTAAAACCACGTAGGCACTTCATTGCAGTTTAATGTTCCAATATAAGAATGGAACAGAAGAGAAGCATTAACCACTTTGGTCTTTAAGTAGGAGTAAAGGAAGAAAAGGAATTTGAATTTATAATTTCAAATAAATCATCATTTATTCATTTACTTTAATAAATCTTAACAATCCTCGATTGTGCGACAAAGATGATACAAACGAGGACAATTTAAAACGGATAAGTTAAAATGACGTGTTAACGTGTCATAGAATTGATATCGCTGAGCTGTAAATATTAAAAATAATTGCTGTAAATATTCTAAATATTCTTTTATAAAAACTACAAGATTTTTTAACGTCTACTATAGTAAGGATACGTAACACAGACAGCTTTTATAATATGGGACAAAATTAAACTTTTTTATTATCCACTGTTACCGAAGCATCGATGTCTTTATAATATATAATATCGGCTGCATATAACACGACTTACAAGACCGTCTGGTGTACATTCATAGATGTTTGTTTTTATTTCAAGCTGGTAGATGTGAACGTGCGGTCAATGCACTTGGGGGCCGCACTAATCGGCATTAATATACGCTTTTTGACACCGCCATCGAATCGCTCCGCCAGCAGATTTGCACACCATATTACTTTTCGGTATAAATGTTGAATTCAGGTACACTAAGTCTGGAAACGTCAGACATATTAAACGCAGATCTGTCATAAACTTTTCCATTGACCCCGATGTAATTTGAATGAATGTGAGTATTCTTTAAAATACTTAAGAAACATATATTTTGTTTTGTTGTGCAGATTCAGACAATGAACGGAACAGCAATAAATGTTTTGCTATATTTTTAAAATTCAGACAACCTGCGAGATAAATCGACTTAAATCAGTCACTGCACACTATACGTATTACAAGTTTTGTTTTCGTTTTACATCAAAATTAGGTATTAAATAAGAGGGGTTATCCAATCGACAATTTTTCTTCTGTTGCAAGATTGTATTGAAATTTATTTATGTTTCTCTACATGTTTTGACTGAGGTCGTGGCGTGACGTCGGACAAATGGTAAAATGGGCCATTGAAATTATTTATTTAGAGGTTAGTTGTAAGCTCTTAGTTCAGATGTTCAACTCCGTCTCATAATATAGACGTTATTTCATGAAACATGTCATTATTAAAACATTACCACGTGCATATTTTCGTACTACACGTGTTTGAGTTAATTTCACGTTAAGAAACTGCATAATTTGCTCTTATATCCGTAGGTACAGAGTATCATGCATAATAATTATACTCCAAATGCAAATCATGTATCGCTGACACAAAGAAATTGAATATTTCGTAAGACGCGTGGGAAGCTACAAAAAAAGATTAACGTGAGGGAAATCACAACAAAGATTGTAGGTATCATATATATATAGATTCATCGTTACTAAAATGTGGTTCGTCTTGGGTCTCTCTTAGTCCTCCTGGAAGAAGTTTGCAAATATGAACAAAGCTGTTGGTCATTATTATTTTTATTACCATTATTATTTATTACTTATTATGTTTCCATATACAAATTAAATTATATATTTACTTATGTTCTGAATGTACATTGGGATATAAATTAGATTTCAATGTCCGTTACTAAGCAACAATAAAAAGCGGTTTAGTTAAATAAATATTCTCGCTCGCTCGTAGACCTTAATATCTCGGGCGTAATTGATTGATTACCCACCTTGGATATAAATTTATTCTTGTAGGTTATAGTTTGCTGTCAAAACACAGTAAGTCATGGCCACTATTTGCTGTGGTTGCCAGGATCGCCTAGGATACTTTTAGGCTTTACAAAATGCAGGCAATTGTACGGTTATATAAGAATCCGAGATCTCCTTCAAATAGGCAGGTATTCAATTGAAGACGGCCCTGCCGAATAAAGCCATATAAAGGGATTTCTATGCTAAAATTAGCTACATTTTACAATGTATTCAGGAACGAACAGACTTCGTTTCAAAGTAACTACGGTTACAATTTTAATAGTTTGAGAAAATGTTTAATATTGAAACTTCAATAACTATACTTCAATACTTTGATGTCGCAATACAAATAGAATTATAGAAACATGTTCATATCAATAACACTACGTAACATTTGGCCATAGGTATACAACTTTAAATTACAGTTTACTTTAGTGCAAATCTCATATTAAATACACACAGTCTCAGTCTCTTCCACTTCGGGTTTTTTTGTCTTATTTGAACAGTTTCTGTCAGAGCATAAGAACCCACGGCGATTACTTAACATGTTTCCCGCAGCACTGGAGCGTTACGGACAAATTGTTGGTGATGGGTTCCCATTCTCTTAAATGCTGCCGGTCACAACGTTACTTAATTTGCGTTGGAGTTTCCTATTCGTTCATGTCACAGAGCTACGACGGCATAATAACTTGTGCATAGAGACAAATTAGCGACTGGGCTTGGCTTAACCCAGACATTTTAAAATTTCTTCACTGATACGACTCTTAAATAAATATGAATAAAAGATATATTAGTACAATTTACTAACAACCAGGGATCTAGATTTGAATCCTTACGCCATTTTTCGAATTATCTACCACAATAACTGAAATTATTAATTACATGTTTTAGTGTAGCAAAATAGCACGAGGAAACATTTGTACCCATTAATTAGCCTTTACACGTAATCACACAAGTACAAGCAGTTATGTTATTATGCAATTGGTAATTAATATTTATCGTATGAATATAATATAATACTTCATTTAAAACCATTTTTAACATTTTATGTACGTACCCATTAATTTAAGTAGTTTACTAAAGGTGTGTAGAACTATGTATCGTTTATCCGTTAACATGTACGCTCAATAAATTATTACGATTACATTTCATTACTCAATTGACCTTCTCTGGTACACATACCACAACGTTTATGTAGATACTGTTTATTTTATAAATGTTTAGTGTGTGCGCGTGAATATATGTGTTTATGTGTAACCCTTTTCAATATTTCATCAGTCTCCAACTTGATGTATAACGATTATGATCAATTTAACAATAACATTCAAACGTGACCATTAAGGTTTACAATTATTTTTATATTATTACCGATAATTTGAAAGACTGAAACTGTTGAAAATTTGTCTCATTATGGAAAAAGTAAATTTGTTTATTTTTGATCACATGAACGTTTTCCAAGTCCATGAGTATTTTCATATTGATAAATTACAAAATGACGTTACACCGTTACAATCTCAAAAAACAAAATGATTTTTGTAAACTTTTAAGAGCTGAAATAATGTTTTGGCAAGATGCGTTGGTATGATTAAGGAAAAACTAGTCTTCACATATATTGATGAAAATGAAACTTTTATAAATTACAACTGGTAATACAAAAGTTAAATCACGTTAATCGACAGTATTTGCTCACAGCAACGTAACTGTGATAGTTTGTCATTCAACACGTCAGAGAGTAAGTAAAGGGATATGTGAGCAGTTCCTGTGCGCTCTAATCTGAGGAGCGCGTGCCTTTACTGTCAACAGAGATAGTGTCACGTGTCGTCACGGGAAACGCTGACGTCACGTAACAAACATCGTTTTACTTTGTTTAAGGTACGACGGGTTTGTTTAAAGTGTGCGTTATCACAAAATAGATAAATGCCTACTGACCACTATCTTAAGTTAAAATACAATTTCGCTCCTTAAAAGTTTTAACAGAGCCATGAAACCATTACGGCCGCCTATTCGGGGTAACAAACCGATACACAATTCTAAAAACGAAAGCTCATTCGATTGGTATAGATCATTATGTACGCCACGTGGCATAACGCCAAGTCGGGTGTTACGAATATATACTTACGTGGCTCAGAAAGGTAAAATAAAATAAATTGCCAGTTTACTTCAAGTTTGCATTGATGTATATTAGAATTGCGTAATTTTTATTAATTCCAGGCCAACCTTCGCTCGCTCTTGGTGCATCCTGTGTAACGAATGAGGCTCGGTCACCGTTTCCCCCCATCAGAGGTGCCTACCTAGTTTAATTCCGACGGTTCCTACAGGTGATAAAAGAGTTTTTTACTTCTTGACCAGTGACCACTGTCTTTCTAGGATCAACCGTGAAATATTTGTAAAGCGTTCCCGTAGTAGTGTCGATCAGCCATATCGAATGGGTACATGATCAAGGAAACTTCTATATTGCCTTTCTGTCTTTGGTGTTATGTTATGGGCGGCGGTGAGCATTTACTGTTAAGTGGCCCGTCTGGTTATTTTTAGTCTATTAACATAAGAATATCGATACCCCTACTGTACACAGCTCTTAAATAATAAAAAAATAATTCCAATACCATTATTTAGAGACGTTTCGCCGAAAAAAATGCTACAAAGAATAAAAGATTAGTCCATACAGCGATTCACGTATTTGTACCGGAACCAAATAGCCTTTTATTGATATATTCTTGTTATAAAACCATGGAATCGGCAAACGATTTTATCGGCCAGCATTTATTCTTGGTACCGTTCATTCAGCGAAACATACTATCTCTAAACATTGATATAGGTTACGTTAATGTATTTGCGCAACATACATATGGATATTATTATAACAGAATAAAAATTACAATTCTTTAAACAATAATTTGATATGACATTGAAAAAAGGGATGCATTACCGAGTTCTGACATCACTTCTAAGATCATTTTAATTTTGCACATCTTATTCATTAGTATATTCTCTTTTTAGTCAATTTAGTGCAACATTGAATTAATACAACATTAATCCCCGATGGGCTGTGTATATCGTTTTTTACTTCGAGTACAGTACGGACATCAGCTTACGTTAAATTAAAAATTTGTGTGTGTACATGAGCGAAGTTTTGTACATTTATGTACATTAACAATCAAACATAAAAGTTAATGGAACTGTTAAAATTTAATAGAAATATCCACATTTAATAAATACGTTAGTAATAATCTCTGTTTACTAGTTATCATAAACTCTTATGTTTAAGGCGAAGACTTAATAGTGGAATTAAATATATGCGCATAGTTATGACAAGTAATTAACATAGTGTACTATTAAATAACATTGCACAGAGTTAGTTTATGTGGGATGATGTATAGTTATCGTAAAATAGTACAAATACGATCGTAAAAATGTAATAGCTTTGTATTGTGTTCGGGATTGCCTATGTTATGCTGTTTAGATTACTTACAGTCTATTGGTAGATTAGCTACGTGTCAAAACAGACATGGTCGATGTTTACAATGAAATTTATTACAATATATATTGCATATCAATATTGCACGCTATTTTACAAGCCTTGAATATTGTCATCGCTGGCAACATTTATCTAAGACCGTTCCAACACACACCGTATCGGTTTTCAAAATATTTTTTTCTATGAAGCCAAGATTAAATGGGCTGTGAATCTAAACATGACTATACAATCGCTCTAGGATAGCTTTATTTGTAAATCCAAGCTAGATTTAATCAAAACATGATTTCGGTGCCACGGTCCAGTGTTAATCAATCTATAAATATAGACTGTATGAGTATATATAGAATACTAGCCGATACGCGTCTGCTTCTTTGGTAACTGACGAAATATCAATAGTTTCTATATTTGACTGTATATTTACTTGCACTTTACTTTTTACCCTGTGAATGTTGTGTATTTTGTATTAAACAGTATGAAATGA
Source organism: Megathymus violae (assembly GCA_003671415.1). Classification (NCBI taxonomy): domain Eukaryota; kingdom Metazoa; phylum Arthropoda; class Insecta; order Lepidoptera; family Hesperiidae; genus Megathymus; species Megathymus violae. The sequence continues at coordinate 12,469,219 of PDGT01000001.1, forward strand.
AGTGATTATTATTAAAGTTATTATTAGGTTACATAATAAAAAAAAATCTCCAAATGATGTAAAAACCGCAATAATAAAATAAAAGATTATAATTATAATTATAAAAAAAAGCAATAATAAAATAAAAATAAAAGAACAAAGTTCACACAGAAACAGTAACAGCCTCAATGTTTTAAACTATAAAGCTGCGTAACAGTTTTAATGTAAATATATTATTATATTAATAGGTTTGTTTACTCTCTATTATAACGCAAATACAATTGTCAAATTGCAGTACGACATTGAAGTCTAACTGCGTGTAGGCGGCGGTCTGAAGTTTAAATGATACCCACAGATTACCAGCGACTAACGACTTTTATGTATACATGTATTTTAGTTAAGTTTTTGTGATTTAAACGTAAAAAACCAGCAGACTACATATATGTGGGCACCGCCATCTTGTGTTTGTAAGTAGCACGTGGAACGGATATACCCTCCTCCCCTGCCATCTTACGACGGTTGCCTGGTGCACACGGTGTGTCATGATAATATTGAAAGTCTTATTTTAATTCAAGTGTAATTTGTTATTAGTGAAAATAATAAAAAAGTAATTAGAAAAATAACTTGTTATTATTTATGAAGATATCCCCCTCTCTCGGCCTATATATACATTATATTTCAATTTAGGTTTTGTGTTTAAAAAATCACCAGCAATAACCAGCAGACTTTATATCCATAAGGTTATATGCATATATTTTATATGACGATAAAATATGGTCTTGTATTTACATGTATGATACACACATACAATATGTTCACCCATACATGCATATAAATAATGAAAATATTAACATTATCTTTGTGTTAAAGTAACTAATTCAAAGGCCAATTCGCAACAGAGTCAACTCACGTCAAGTCAAGAGTCAACTTTCAAATATTTGGCGATCGTTACAAACCTCCTAACTTTTTGTTTTTCACTCAAACTTAAATGAATTTCAAATTAAAGCTACAGAATTTTAACTTTGACATAAATTATTTATTTGTCTGTATTCATTATTCATTTCGGAAAACGAAATATATCGCTTTAATTATGAAAGTGAATTTCGTCGCGACACCAGCGGTGCAGAGGTACTTCGAAAATCTATTATGCGTTTCGACCAGCTCCCGATATTGAACGCAAGGCGCGTTTTTGGTTCCAAAGTTATCGTTTTTAACCCAGTATTCAGATTATTTTGTTATATAGGTATGCGTCTTATAATTTGTAGTAAAAAGTAGAAAATAAGAAGTTGTTCTATGAGTTACAGCTGGTACCAGAAAAATAGTCTTTATTCCTAGGTCAGGGACCAAGCCGCTGTTTCAATAATGTTATGATATAGAAAGAATAATGGAACACAAATACTTTTAATTGCACACCAAATATATACACTATAAATATATATTAAGATACAAAAGTAATAAAGCAAATGGTGATCTTATTACGTTATAAGTTACGGTAAGATAAGGTGTACAATATGTAGTAACAATATTAAATTGGTACAATAATTTAGTGACAAATTTGCAAGAAGGTCAAGATTAACATTAAATATGAGAAAATATATTCAAGAGTCAATCAAGTACAATTTTTTTGGGCTGATTCTTTAATTAATCGAAAGAAGAAGTACATTTAATAGAAACTGGAAGAACAGATATATATATATGTAAATGTACTATATATAAATTATTAATGATGAAAGAAATTTTTAAGCAAATTTTTTTACACATTGATTCACGTTACCGAAGTTTTAGCAAGGGTCGGTTTTTTTTTCTAGTAATAAATATAACCTATGTTACCAGGAATAATGTAGCATTCTAATGGTGAAATAATTTTTTTAAATCGGTTCAGTAGTTTTTGTGTTTATTCGTTACAAACCTACAAAAATACAAAGCTTTTCTTTTATAATATTAGTATAGATATATTGACAATTGAAGTCTGAGTCAGTCTCACATTAATTATTAGGCACAAGAAGCAATAAACTGTCATATGTAACGCTGGGTTCTATTTTGATTTATTTACGATATTTACAAAACTTGGTAAAGTAATAAGAATATAATAAAAACTTACAATGTTTATAAGCCGGAGGTGGTTGCGTAGCCTGAATACATGTAAGCAATCTCGTCGCAAACGGACATCCCAATAGAGCGGGCATAAAGTTATTTGTTTAAGTTTAGTGCCGTCCCACGTGCCCTCGCAAATTACAATATTATGGTTTTATTGAGCCTCATTCATTGCCCACTTCCCCCGGCCGCTTGACCTCTGCTCCTCCATTTCGTTGAACTGTTACACGACACCGCTCTAACGTAATTCCTAACGTTATGATTTTATTTGCGCCCACGACCCACTTATTACTAATGTTAACATTGCCTAATCTCATTTAACCTATGAACATAAAGGTTAACTACATATCCATGAAGAAACTTTACAATTCCGTAAAGACGTCTTGGATAGATAACGATAAGTACTTCAGTGGTTTTACCCAGTATAGGTGTACATTAAAAAAAGGTTTTCTCGCGATGCTTTTTTCATTTAATTAAAAGATAATAAATCTCAGATACGCAGTCAGCTCAGGAATTTGAGGTGCATGCAAGATTCAAATCTAGGAGCGAAATGGCATAACTAACTATAGGATAATCGAAATAAAAATATTTACCAGGACGTAAGTAGCCACGTAGCTCTGATTAACATGTGGCTTTACTATATTATACAAAATAAAGTCCGTGTCAATCTGAACGTGATTATCATTAAAATTATTGCTTTGATTTTCACATGATCGATTGATGATCCTTCTTACGGGTCATAAATTTTCGAAAAACACTTATCTTCATGGATCCTTACCCGACTAAAATCTATACGAAACTGAGCTTTGAATTTCTACGAAAAACGTAAAATACTCCTTCGACATTTAAAAAACGGAATTCTTTTTCACCTGTTCGTATCGGAATTGACAAATTATCCGAACAGCTTGGAGAGTTAGGTCCTAACCGAACCTAATGTAAAAATCGGTCGAAACGGACGACCGACATAACTTGACCTCTCGCAAATGTTTTTTTATAGGAATTCGTTTATCCTTATAGAACTTGTCTGCATGTTTAAGTCACTAAATATACAGTAACAAATACTAACGAAATCAATGCGTAATGTTACTGACAATTTGTATTACTTGCAACAATCCTTGCGCATAGTGAATATTATCACTCAATGACTCATATTGCGCATTTTTTATATTAGAAAGACCCCTTCGTCAACATACTTGCATTATTTTTGAAGAAACATAACGAACAGTGGAATAAAAATGGATTTATAAATGTTATCGGTTATCAGCCTTAGATAAACAAAAGTAACTGGCAGGTTTGAAATGTTATTTCAAGTTTTCCATGTATAGATAAATATCTATTTTCCATGTGATAAGTGGGGAGCCAAACCGAGCCCGATTGTTAATACTGCTTTGTTTGACTTACCAACCTATTAATGAATCATCTCTCTTAAGTTGCTTTACAATTATCACCCAACGGGCATATTACACGGGTCAATTGGCGCCGGAAAACCTCTTTTAGGAGACTACGAATGAATTTCTAAGTACATTGACATTTTTTTATCAATTATAAGCGAAGATAGGAAGTACCTTTTTTTCCAAAATCCTTAGCTCAATTGTTTTCTACAGGTCGATATTTTTATGTTCTACTTTACCCTCCCCTCCTCTTCATTTTATCTATTTATTGCTCATCATCGGATCATGTGTGCCAAGTTTACCGTTAGCTAACCATCTAGAAGATTCGGAAAAAATCGGGTGTAAAAGATAAGCAAATGACCTTATAAAGGTTCTCATTATTCATTGATTGTACGGAACAACAACAAAGGTTTACATACATATATAACCTGTTTTCGATGCTACTTTATGCAATCTATGTAGAATTAAAAAGTTAAAGTGGACACATATACATAATCTGTTTGCTCCTTTGGCAGAGTAACGCCGTTTTACACAACAAAACATAAAAACTGACAACATTATTATGATATAATGATAGTGAATTTTTTGTTCATTGCCCTTAATCAAACATTATTTATTTATTTATTCTTCATTGTAAACCTTAAAACTAAGTTACAATGACGGACTTCATGCCTGATGGCATTCTCCACCAGTTAAAAGTTGAAGTAGGTGATGAATGAAAAATAGTAATAATAATGAACGAATAATACATTACTACGTATAATATAATATATAATAATTACAAATGTATTTATATATAAATACTATATATTTTATTTCAGTATCAGTCTTAAGACCGAAGACGTTGCAAAGATAAAATATTTATAAATAAATGTAATGTTTATCGTAGAAATAGATAAAAAATATCTACAAATCTTCTTGTTTCTTGTATCGCAGCAATTTGGAACAATCTTGAGTAATCGAGTTGACATGCTACAGTAATTCTAAAAAACACATCATATGAAGTGAATAAAACCATGGCGGCTTCTAAGCATAGAGGTATTATATATAGACTAGGGGAGACATACGGCTGCCTGTTAGTTAGAAAGAGAAATAAGATTGCGGTACCCTATCTGTCTCACTCTACTAACGCATGCGTATAAAGAACAGCTTGTTTTTCAAATAATTTAAAACAATTTACAAATTACACACGTTTTTGTCATTTTATAAACACATTATCAACCGCAGAAATTCAATTACAACATCAAACCGTCGAATCGTTCTATTATGCTCACTTTTCTCGCTAATTGGACATGCGCGAGAAGAGAGATATAGAGAAGGTACCGCAATCTTCTCTCTCTTTTTAACCGAAGGACAGCCTGGCTTCCCTGCTCTATCTATAATACCTCTATGCTTCTAAGTGGTAATAGGAATTGGTGGTGAAGGAAACCCTATTTTATCATCATTACATTCTATAGGTACCCCACTGCTTGGCTTAAGATTTAAGGCCTTAGTGTACCACCCTAGTCAAGTGTGATTTAGTAGACTTTAGAAACCTTAAGAATATTACGTACAGTGCCTGTACATATTCCTTTACTGAAGCAAGTGACAATGTATTTGTTTAACGCACATAACTTTGATAAAAGGTCCTTGGAACCCATTAATCATACATCTACCTAGAACATATATTGCGTACTATACTATTATTTTTTCATGTTCATAGCGGATAAACGTGCAGATGGGTCACCTAGGGCTGCTGGTAATTTTTTTATATTTTCATGAATATATTTTACGCAGTACCTTTTTTAATCTAAATAGGTGGCGTACAAGCAGACAAGCTAATCTGATGATACGTTGTCACTATCCTTCATAGACTTCAGTAATAGCAAATTCATCATCGAAATGTTCCCAACCAAAAAGGAAGTGTGGAACCCAGAATATCACTGGCCCTCGGTCACTGCGATCGAAATAAGTATAAAACGTTTTACGGTCGATTTAACAAGGAGGATGGCAACTAACCATTCGGGCAAAATATCCCACCACCAATTAAATTGGGGTGGTATACATTCCAGCGATCTCCAAAGGGAGGGACAGTTTACTACAGTCTCGTTGTTGAGCCGGGTGTACCACGGTAGAGGAGGTTGGCTTGGACTTAAGAATGGATTTTACACCCCAAAATTGTAGCATGTAGATTTGAAGAACGACGAACAGACAGATACGCGAGTGATTATATTTAATATATGTTTTGTCACTAAATTTCAGTAACTGCAACAAGGTCAAGTAATCATATCTCGAATCCAGCACATTTTTTCGCTGTCATCTTTCCTCTTATTTAAATTGTCACATATTATTATGAGGAATTACACGAAAGACTTTAGCGATTCTCATAACTGATTCATTCCGTAATTTTCAGATAAAATGCGTAATAACTCACCGAATTACGCGAGCTACGCGACGCATTCCTGGTATACTGAAGTTCAGACTTACCTGCAACAAAATAGCGGAAATTGTTAATAAATCCTGAATATCACAGAGACGACCGGAGTTCTGATTCATGTATTACTCAACGACATAGCTAGGCAAGCCGGTGAAACAATATTGACTTAGTTAGTAACATTGTCGATAGTAATTTTCAGTATTACAAGCGGAATGGTATCACGAAAACGTAATCCACGTAATGAATTTTGTGTTTGTATGTTTCTTTAAGCCTCTTCCGGTGAGTAGTGATAAAATTCCTGACCGTTGTGATAAGATAATTCCACATGTACTCTTACAAAATGTTTCAACGAGTCATAAACAGGTATCGAAATGATATGATATTACTATTTATTATATTATAAAGTATAGTAATATTTGTACACGCAGTGATATGAAGAATTCTATGTTTTTTGTTAGATTACTTTAAATAAAATTATGAGTACATAAGTTTCTACACAATGTCATATAAATTTGATCTTGATAACAGATTTTAATGTTTAAAATCTAAAGTACATTAATTGTCCTACATCAAAAATACAAATTTAGGGAGCTGTCGGTATGGTGTCAATTCCGATTTTAAACTTAATTTTTTTTGTCTGATAAATTAAAATAAAGTTATTTATAACACTACTTAATTATTAAGGAAAGATTGGACGCTATAGCAAGGTAATATAAATATAAAATCCAAAATAGTAGAGAATTTTTATTCTGTATTATTACTATGATTATTAAAAATGTTTTCTTAAAAATGGGCATAGGAATTGAAAGGTCAAAAATTGCGTATTGCAGATTATAATAGGGCTGTACTAAATTATACTTAATTATAATTTAAATTAGAAATATACTGAGATTTGATTTTAAAATGGAAATTGGCGCATTAGAATACTTGCTTAAAATTAAAATATGTAAATGTTTAAATAATATGATTGATAAAAATAAGTATATATAACATTTTTGATAGTGTACCGTGTGGTGCATAACCCAAAATACTGGCAGCATTACGTGGTTGTAATAGCAATGCTAATACGCTGGGCGAGAAAGCTTCCAGTTCGCGGGCCGCATGTCTTATGTTTGAGATTTTTTATATTTCTCTGAAACGATCATGAGCATCTGGATTCCGCGGGCATTGTCTCGACTCCGAATGCTTCGAAAATCATATTAAATATTATAACATTATCTTTTGCTTACCCTTAAAAATCATGTACTTCATTTTAATTACAATAATAATATAATTATTCAAATGTTCGTCCGTTTTTTTCGTATTCTATTCATTCTCGACTCAAACTTTTCCTAGTATTAAGGTTGAACAATTGTTTGTGCAGTTATAATTTGTAAATTAGGAATGTCATGGAGCTCCGTATCCGTAACTGAAACTATCGGATATCCAAAATAAAAAATATTCGTAACCGTAACCGAATCCGATAAAAAAGTTTCGAATAATTTCGGATAGGGGCAGTCTAAATGAAACACGTTATGACAGGTTTTTGCTGGCCGAGCTGATATTCTAGCCGCGTCGCTCTCATTTTTAGACAGTTTTTATTATTAAATTTTTAAAGCTATTGTGTTTTTTCTTGGTTGTATTACCAGATAATACCTAGAAATAAAATCAAAGTGTGATCTTGTAAATACATTATATATCTTTTTCCGATTCCTAAATCGTTTATTATCCCTAACCGATGTTATCCGAAACAATCGGATAATCCGCATCAATTTCACATCCGTAACCGTATATCCGTATCCATATCCAAATCCGAAATTTCATAACCATAACATCCTTATTGTAAACATAAAGATTGTTTTCCAAAGTGAAACGATGGTAGAATACTACTACTATTTTACAAAACTGGTACCTGACCTGGTACTCAATTAATATAATAGCATTGTTACAGCATCGGTATTATCTACTTATGAATAATTAATAGGAATTCCTGAAACAAGCACGACCTCCATATAAAGTTAAAACTGATTAGACACGTGACATGATATTTTGATGTGTTCATAAAATATTACAGGTAAGGAAAGATAAAAAAATATTAATGTCAAAAGTGTGACTGTACTGTTCGAATAAAGCAGCTTTATACATTCTAAAGGATAAATTTATATTTTCCTACTAGATTACTCAGTATGGACAAAGTGTGAAATCACAATAAAAAAAAATCATGAAAGCTATTATTTTTGGCGGTTTAAAGTTATAGGATATAAAACATTTAATCCCGATTTCCTTCTTTCAATTTGTTAGTTCTACCTTTGATTTAGGAAATATTTGATCTTTTTCAAAACAATAAATTAAATAAAGAAGAAAGACTATTTTAATCATAACTAAACAACGACGTAAAGTACTTTTATTATCTATTATTATTATGAATATCATAAAATAAGTGATCGAATCCTAAAATCGTAGGTCCAATCTGAGACCTAGGTGAGATTTGTACTAATGTTGTTACAACTTTTTTTAAATCCTTTTTTTAAACTTTTCCTTATGAACTACAAATTATGTATATTGATACCATCTTTGTGTATAATGATCCGTAGTCTTGTTCTTACTGGAAATTAGACGGTATTTCTACTGTTCATTGTCGCGTTGGCGAGCGACTAGCCGGCGCCAGCGCACTCTGACAAAGAAAACATTGATTTCTAGTTTACAATGTACGTTTTATTATTTCATGGTGTAATATCTTATTATCGTAAATAATCGCTTAACTTCTCAAATATGTGAATGCGAATGTAGTTATATACACGCAATGTATTTGTTTTGCATGCACGATAGATTACTTTTGTTATAAACGATAAAAACCTAAAATGTTTAATATTTAAATCCAGCTAGTTTTGTATATTTTATGAACTGGTATATACAGGGCGGACCAAAAAGAATATACGTATTTCAAACTGATATATTTAGTAAACTATCGATAGTAGCGGTGTGCTGCGGGTATCGGAGGAACAAGTGCATTGTCTAGTTTGTGTCCATGTCCACCAGATGTCAGTTGTGCTTGGTTACAATGACGTATTCACAGTAGTTGTAAAATGGAATGAAAAAATATGAATTATATATATAATAATTATATATTATATTTTTATGAATGCCACAGCACAGAAGCTTTTGTATTCTTGAGCTTGCGAAGTGTAATGCCGTGATTACAGTGCAAAGACGTTTCCGGTTGAGGTATCAAATTGATCCTCCGAATGGATGAAACATTCGTAGATGGTACCGACAGTTTGTTGACACGGGTTGTGTATGTAAAGGAAAGAATCCTGGCCGCCCTCGTGTATCTGAAGAAAATGTCGCACGGATTCAAGCTGCTTACCAACGTAGCCCTTCAAAATCAACACGCCCTGCCAGTCGGGAATTGCAGCTGCCTAAAACAAACAGTTTAGCGTGTTCTGAGACGCAGGTTAGTTATGAAGCCGTACAAGTTACAGCTGTTACAGGCTCTGACTAATGATGACAAACATAAACCTGAGGAAGTTAGTGGCCAGATTCAGGATGTTATTGACAACGATAACAATTTCGCAGAACGGATCGTGTTCAGTGATGAAGCATTTCTTCCTGTGGGGTTTCATCAAGGACACTGTCTATGTTCCTCCACTACCACAGAACCTCGATGAGTTGAAGAACCGGATCCGTACTGCCATTACATCAGTGACACCGGACATGCTTAGTCGAGTATGACAGGAATTTGAGTATCGATGTGATATTGTTCGTGTCGCTGGTGGAGGACATATTGAAGACCAGTAATCTAAACTAGAGAGTTTTATAAATATGTGTCCCAAGTTCCATAGTTGTATGTCTTTCAGTTTGTTAAATATATCAGTTTGAAATACGTATATTCTTTTTGGTCCGCCCTGTATTTTCATGATAGACGTCGTCGTGGTCCCAGCCTATACCTATCACACAGCTGGGGTTTCGGCTCCTCTCACAAAATAAGGTTCATAGACTTAAACAATATCACCAAACAGCGAGATGGCAGACTTCATCCAGCTTTGAAAATATTATGGAGAACAGTTAGATATGCAAGTTTTCTCATTGTTTTTCTTCACCCATGTAAGTATTGGTTTATTCAAAAGTAGCACATTATTTAGAAAAATGTGAGATGCGTGCAGAATTTGAAACCAGGTCCTCGGACCAAGACCCCAAAGTTCGAACCATTACACTACCATGGATTACATGGCAATACTCGTAGGTCTATTAACTACTAAATATCGAATTAAGATTAGAATCAAAAGACAAGTAAAATGAAATATTTTTTTGTTTTCGGTTGCATTATCAGAGAGTCAGCGGGTTCTCTACTTATTTTTTGGTTGTCGACGCATCAGCATCTGGCTTTGGTGTTTCCTTAAAAATTAATTCTACTTTTTTAAATTAATTTTTACGTAAATTTTAAATTTCATTCGATGAAATACTTACTCGAATGTTAAACTTTAATTATTATATTAAATCGAATGCTCCTGTTGGTAGAAAAAATAATTTTAGCTTAAAAAGTGGAAATAAATTTCAATACATTTATTCCGACAAAGACATTTTTCTTAAAAAAATCGAAGATAACTGGAAATAATTTATTGCTATATTTTGATGAATGATACAAACGATATTATCTCAATTTAGAAAACGAACAGAAAGAACTAGGGTGACAAAGGTAGTGAAGCACCTGATAAAATGGTTTAGCAATAATTGTTCTTGGGACATTTGCAATTTGTTTTATCATGACTTACAGATATCATCGGGGCTTGGTGTATTGGCGTATGGCCATCAACTATAATAGATATTTAACTAAATACACAATCCAAAAATCTTAACCTTGAGGTTATCTTTTTTGACATTTCGATGGTTTTGCTTACAGCACTGCGATTCTCATTATCATACCTACTAGTGAATATCGATTGGAATATCAACCTACTCAACTTCTTAAAAAAATATTTAAGATTTAAGCAATATTCAATTATGATAAATGTATTAACGATTACTTACATACCTATCGTAGTAATAGTAATTCACTATGTTCAACGTTAAACTGTCGTTATAAATTTATATATTTATTAATAAAACAGCCAATTTAATATCCATGTTTTTAAAATTAATGTCCTTTCATTTATATTTTCTGTTTTTTCATGTCTTCGCAGATTTTTGTAAACAAAAATGACATCTACTGACACTTGCTTTTATGACATTCCATGAATTCTGTATTTTTATATACGGTTTGATACTGCAAACAGTACTAAATAGAAGATTGCATTTTAAAGTTGTTAAATTACAATGTTACTTAAGTAGGTATATCACGGCTGAAATACAACAGATTATCTTTCCCATACTGAATGTATTGCGTTCAACTTTATTACATTACAATCAACAAGGAAGTAAATATCAGAAGAGTTTTCTCAGTAGTAAACCTATTAAAAAACCGTCTAGCCAACTAATCTGGCGATGCCCACATGCACGGACGGAGCGGTAACGGTTGCGGACGTAAGGAAATTGAATCAAGAAGAAACGTGATAGCGCCTTTGCGCCATCTTGTGTTCCCGTCGCAAATCGCTGGGCAATGACCTGAATCTATTCTACTAACAAAAATTATTTGTATTAATTACATTTTGCGGCTAATTACTGTCACGATAACTTACCCCAATGATACTACGTTGTATATTCTTATTTTTTTTATTAATGATGACTGCATTTTCTTATGCGATGAGGAGGTAGTTGCAACGCATATCAACAAATATCACTATTATTTTTCATTATACTTTGAGCCCGTGGATTGTTTCAAAGTAGATTCGTCCCAAATTAATAACAATTGATTTCATTAAACAATGGTTAACATATTTATTTGTAATGATTATCTGAACTTCCTACTAGTGATTTTACCTATATATTATTTATCAAATACTTAGAAGTCTTAGTTGAGGAGTAAGCGAAATCATAGAATTCCTTTAATCTGTTCAATAAATAACCAATACTTGGTATTGGTTGTTTCCACATACCCATATTCATTCGTGAATAATTTATCTTTCTTCACATACGTTTTCAAGTGGAGGCACGAATTTCTAAAACTATATGTATAATATAGTTCACTTATTGCTTAACATTATTAGAGGTCAGTTTAGTTTTTATTTATTCTTGTTTTTGGTACATAATTCTATAGATTTTAAATTAGAAATTATTTTGTTATCATCAACAACATCAACAGAGTTGTAAAAATTTTAAACACTTAATATAACATTTTATCATAGACGCCTGAACACACGGATTATATTTTCATTCTATAAAATGAGTGAATCAAGGAGAGAGGCCAAACTTGTGACATGTTAAATTGTAAATATCTACAAAATAAAAGTTTGACTGATTGTTTGCAACTTTTATAATTACTTAATATGTTTTTTATTCATAGAACTAGAAAAAATCACTCTTAAAACAATGCGAGTGCTATTTATAAATGTCCATATTAACTTTTATTTCCTTTCTTGCGGGAACAGGTTCATTTCCCGGGATAACCAGTATACAATATTATTACCCATAACATAAGCTACTAATACGCCAAATAAAGTTCAAATCTGATCATTGATTTAAATGTAGTACTTGGTTAGACAGACAGACAAAAAATTCAAAAAAATATATTTTGACTTTTATATTGAAAATAAAGTCTACTTACATTAAAATGTATAAAAATATTCTATTTAAAATCTCATCCCCACTACAGTTATATTATTAATATACATTTGTTTAGTTTAGTAAAGTACGTAACTTTGATATAGATATATTATTTGGTTTTGTTAGTTGAATAAACCATTCCATCCGCCGTTGTCGGCTATTCCATTTTACAAAACACTTAATAACGACGTACGAAAAAGGACCGGGTCAAATTCTGTTATGCCGTATTTTGAACTTGTTATGAAATGTTCAGATAAGGCATCTCGTTATATTATGGCATACACATAATCTTTCTATAATTGTAGATGTTCATATCTACTTTGAAGTAAATCATTTTGTTTTATATTTACGTAACGAAGTTAGGAATAAAAGCATTGAGCAATATGTTTTTCATCCCATGTATTCGAAAAGAGGCGAAGTGTTCCTCGACAAGTGCGAGCAAAATGGGTCATCCCGGTGCACTTAATAACATTGACGAAATAACTTCTTCAATCTACTAGCAACGCGCCTCGGCTTGCAATGGATGTAGTTTATTAATGAAGAAAACGTGAAGTGTGTTTATTTTATAACATTTTTGTATCTCCAGTCGTTTAGATTGTTCGTTGTTTGTTCAGCGGACATTCATTTCATCGAGAAGGGATTATCATATCAATTAATTGAGCAGAAAGTTAAACTGAACGTCATATTTTTACTGACATTTTCTTACAATCATACCATAGAAAGTTCCGACTCGACCTGTGGATTTGGCAAAAAAATATTTCACGCAAACCTGGCCCTGAAAATTACGAACACAACACAAAAACAAGCAAAACGGTGGACACGTTTCATGTTTATGATATTTCATACATTCAAGTATACATTCATGCGTCAAATGATTTTTATTTATATAGATTACTGTTTAATGCGATAGTGACGTGCTAACTGTAAAGACATGAATAAAGTGACTGGACTGGCAAGAATGGCTTATGTAAAATAAATATTAGTCACTTGTATGTATATGTACGAAGCCCACACATTGTGTAGTCCTTCCTGGGTTATTAATTAATGTGGTCAATAGAAAACGTCACTACCACTACAACCTCGCGAGTCATTAATGGGTGTCAGACGCTATTAATTTGACATCCGAATACATCACACGAGTTTAAACGGTTAGGTGTGGAATGAGGCCTTTTTATAATTCATACATATTAACTGCAATAGTGGGCAAGGATCAATGAGTATGAGCTATTCTTGTTCTAACATATGTCGTATAGTACAAAATAAAATTCGTTTGTTTGATCGCGATAATCTCAAAAATCACTGTGGTTTTTACATTTTGGCAATAGATCGTGTTATTTACGTGTTACGAGTTACATAGGTGTGTGGGTTTAATATGTAAAAAATATATAGCACTTGATAAAAGTGACAACTGTTCGGTTACTATTAATAACTATGAATCCAGAAGAGAAGCAAGGACAAGTTCTGACTAGCTTTGTTAGTAAATAAAGCTTAATTTTTTTTGTTTTTGGGCACAGTCAAAAATGACGTGGAATTATTTAACGTGTTTCGGTTGCGCTGTCGTAGAGCCTTCTTGGCCCGTAACGTGTCGGTGATCCCTTTGATATTTTTCCCATTTATCACTTGGTGTCTGGTCGAAAATTTGGTTGGTATTTTTGTTAGACAATCTCGAAAAAAAAAATTTGTCATTAAATTTGACAATTCAGTGAAAAATTTGTTTGGGTTAAATAAACAAGTGGACTCACCGTTTTCATGTTAATCGCTAAATTGTCAATCACTTACCGTGATGGTTATAATGGTCTCAACGCAGAACCTGCCGTGATTATATGCTGTGTGAGATTCAAGAACCACTATGTGGGAATATTTTACCGTACCGACATTATCACAGCATTAGTGAGTGAGTGTTGGAAGCAAATTTAATTCGTTGATGCATAACGAGCCATTGGAACGACACATCAGGGAATAGCATGTTTAAAAGGACAATAAATTGGGTCACAGTTTTATTGCCTGAGACAATAGACGAATAAAAATAGTACCGTATTTAAAACTACTCGTTTCCAAGGGAACGCTTTTTGAGGCACAGTCGCAAAGTGTATTATAATAATACAGATAGTTTGAGTTAGTATGTTGATGGCCGGATATAATATAGTATTAATAAATAAACGCGCATACTCACGCGCCCACCGTATGACTTGAGCTAAGGAATGCCCAAAAATAAAATCACCAGGAGCGAATAATTATTCAGAGTGCAGTCAAGCATTGGCTTATAATATAGAAGCGGCCCGTCCCGGCTTCGTTAGGGTTGAAAATTAACTATTATACACATACACTTGATATTTAGCCAATGTCTATCCGGAAAAATGTACTTTTCAAATGGTTAAATAATTTTTCAAATTGGTGCCGTGGTTCCGGAGATAACCTCCTGCACATGCTGAAACTCAAAAAAATTGCGCTCTCTCTTTATAATATTAACGTAGAAAAAATTATTTATCCCATATAATTTGTATCTTGGGCAGACGCATAAAATTAGGCACGCGATCTACATTTTGTAATATCGTATTTATTACATATTTAAATTTACACTAAAACAGTAAATCCTAAAAAAATTCGACATCAATAAGGAAAATACAAAATGGTACTAAAAAGCGAAGAATAACTGAATCACTGATTTAATTGATTAATTTAATTTTGACGACCCCATAGCCCAGTTGGTAGTGACCCTGCCTGCCGAGCGAGGGGTCCCGGGTTCGATTCCCGGCCGGGGCAGACATTTATGTGACAGATAAACGTTTGTTCTCGGGTCATGGGTGTTTGTAATGTTATATGTGTATGTCCATGCCACCCGCAACACAGGGAATCCTAGTGCGGGGGTGTGAGTGTGTGAACGTTAAAAAAAAAATTTAAACAGAGAAAATAATAATGTTTAATTTACATACATAATTCCAATGTGTCAATTTGTGTTAAAACCTGTTACTTATTAAATAAAATATGGGCTGCCCATATCTGAATTCCGTGATATTATTTAATTTTTATACATAATTATCAAACAGCATGAATAGATAAAATAAATAAAAAAATAAACATTGCCCATTTCCCACGTCGATATGTCGATACCTCGTGTATGGGTTCCAGGAAACCCAACGTAGCATAAGTCGTTTCTCGTATCTACATGATTTACGAAACGAGTAGCACAAATAAATTATACTATACATTTTTGATCCACTTAATTAAAAAAAGAGACTATTAATTTTTAACGGGTTATATAGATAACCATAGATTACTACGATTTCGAAATTTCACCTCAAATATCGCAGAAAGTATATCATTTACGACATTTTATCAATCAATTTTTTTATTGTAATCGCCTAGTCTATCAATAGTCTTGACACTTGTCTATGACAGGCCGCCAAATCGAGTTTTTTTTTTTTAAATGGCGGACCTTTTAGTAGACCAACTAGATTTGATGTTCTTTAACCAAAAATAATCGATAAATTAACCCATAGATTAAACATTAAATTTACTTATTATTATTAATATTATAGAATTATTGCGCTGCTCTTCAGTTAGTGCTAATACTTTTGTTCAAAAAGGCTAAACATTAAACATCTCCCTATTTAAGTTTTTAATGTTACGGTCTCAATTTCCCTGTCTCGTTAACTACTTTAGCTAATTCGTTAACGCCATATTTCACCACACTAGCCAAGGGCGGTGACCTCATGCATTTGAGAACATCATAGAGAGCTCTCAGGTATGAAGTATTGTAAGTATTCACGTTGTATTTCAATGTAAAGAAATAATACAATTTGTAATATACATATCACTTTAAAAGTTTACGTATATGGAAATGTGCTATTCGAACCGAAAATACACGGTAAAGGAAACCACTATGTTGTCCCTTTGTGACGGAAGTATGCCGCTTAAGAGTTGAAAGGACAATCACCTTAAAAAATCTTGAACAGATAAGATAAGCTGAGTCAATACATGTATTAATTAACAGCGATTACTCTTATAGGTAATGCAAGCAGCTCTTATAATATTATATTTTCATTATTCATCCTAATGTTGACTACTTAAATCTGGAATTTCATCGTGGGCGGTTCATACGTCAAAATCTCGTTCTAACTGCTTTTAACAAACGCAAAAAAATACGTTACTAAAATTTTTATTAGAAACAAAACGCATCATAAAACCAGTACTATAATCGTTTTCTTTTATTTGATGAATGTCCAAAGGATTACCCTTTGTTTGATGCCCGAGCACTATAAACCATAATTTTCCACACAAAAAATAGTTTGAGGACAAAATACCATGGAGTTTCTACTACACTTAGCAATGGAAAAAGGTGTACAATGTAATGTAATGTAATATCCAATAAATTCTCGATGAAAATTATAATCCTACATATAATGTTATAATTATCTTTAATAAAGAATATACATAAAAAAGCAAATATTTATATGCTTTATTTATACACCAAATAAAATTGTAAACAGTGATTTAAGAGATACATTCTGTATACAAAGGGCGACCTAATCGCTAGGATAGCAAACCCTTCCAGGAAGCCTTTCTGTAGAGGTCAATATAAATATAGTTCATACATTCTTGATACCAGAATTATCATTTAACATAATATATCATGATAGCATATAATTCTATTAAAAATAACTATTATTAAAGCATCGATTCCATTAACAATAGTACGAGTATCTCGGGATACCTTTTAAAATGAGCCTAGTTAAAGCCACAACCCATCATAATGTCCTGTGTGAGTTGACAAACTTAACCCTTCGTTAAAAAGTATCATATAGATCTGTTTGTGCGTAGTCTTTTCGATTTTTTCCTTCATTGAAGTAAGTAAATATAAGTGTTACATATTTTGTTTTTAAATTAAAATGTACCACTATAGTTAAACACAAAAATGAGTTTTAGTTTATTTACAGTAAATACTTACTTACTTACTTTGTGTAAGTAACTCATCTAACTCTATATGTATGTGTATTAAATAACGAGTTTTCTCATCCCGTAGGTTTGGAAAATATCGAGACAGACAGACTGAAAGACAGCGATTCAATAAGTAATAATTCCAGTTCTTCGTGAAATGTATGAAACCCTAAATATTAGTAATTCTGCAATCTTCGAACCCAAATGCAGGGCAGCAGGCTCAGTTAAACTTTTATTTATTGCTAGCGACAATCACAATGTTAACAATACATTTAAAATACAAATCCAATACTTAACTGCGCGATATAACAATTTAGATCGTGGGAATAAATCAACAGAACTGTTTTGGTAACAGTTTATTTTTCAGAGTAAGCAAACTGTATTTAAATTTCCGTTAACTTTAAACTCGCCCCAGTTAGCCCCAGAAGTCACGTCGTAGCTCGCCCCGACGCCTATGTACATTGAGTTTTTGCGCTTGCCATAAATAAGTATTCGTTGGTACCTAGATTGTGACATAACTATCACGTAACTATTTAAAGTGGTTATTTTCTACAATTTGACATTTTTCACGGAATGTGATAATTTAAATTTTCTACGTTAAACAATTGAAAACAAGTAAAATTATTAACGGTTTGATAGTGATACGTTCGTGTATTTGTAAAGAGCCTTATATACCTTAGTGACGTTATTTTTTCGTGCGATAAATTGTTTAAATGCTTACTTAGCAAATCCGGATCACAATAATAACCCTAGAAATCTTTACGTTCCATTTCTGAACGTGATCGTCGAAATCGTCATCTGGTATAAATAGATCGAACTGTGGCCATCAACACGCGAAATAATATCAGTTACAACGTTTGTTCGAACGATTGTAGATGATACATGTATGTAGAATGCGTACGTAATACCGAATTAACGTCATTGATCATCAGCCTAGAAAATACTAGCCTAGTATCTCAACTCGAAGTCACTGCTGACTACGTGATGAGACTATTTTTATAATTTTACCAATTAATATTTATTAAACCTTTATTCTTAATTTAACCACAATATAAGGAATCAACATAATAATAAACGGTAATTATAAGATAAATTTATTTATTTGATAAATTTGTTAAATTATAATAATTATTTCGTCGTGGAATCGGCAGCGATTTGGATCTGTGAGAATCAAAGTTTACCATGTCGTAATCAGACTAATTAAAAAATCAAAAGCTATAAGTTGGGTGTGCCCAGGCATAGCATACCAAGCATTTTAACGACATGTGACCCTATGAATTTCTGAGTAGCTACTAGATTTAAATCATGGTATGACCTCACGCGCCATTGACCCGTGCTGTCTCGTTTTGTTGTTTAATTTTATATGTGTCTAAATAGCCTTAGGTTGTTGACAGACTGGTTCACTAATAAGTCGATTCTTCTATTGTATTAAAATATGGCATCAAGTAGCTTATTTACTTCATTAATATAAGATAATGCTTCATGGAAAATTTTAATACATTAAAAACTGAGTAGAAAGATAATTTGATTAAATGTTACGTACATACATAATTTTAGTCAAGATTTGGTTGTTCTTGTATATATGTTATCATAATCCTTCATCAGTGTCAGCACCATATTAAATACGAAAATACATGACGCATTATTTAACATATTGACGACGTAATAATGAAAAACTTTTTGTAATAATAATTTTTTTAGGATTTTTTAGGATTCATAAAATCAAAAGTAGAAGGTGCCTACATGGGTTATATCCTCTCGGTATAAACTAAGTACTCTCAAGGCCGCCATACGAGTTTATCACGCAATTTGTATAGGCTCTATCGTTGACATGGATTTCGGAGCTATATGCGTAATATAAAATACATTGTTTAAAAATCTTAAAAATGTATTATTTAATTTTTTCGTCCCATAATTGGTATTTAAACCAGTTACATTGTTTATTGTACCTGTAAAATATTCTACGGATATTTTTGTGTGCTGTGTGTTAAAGCTGTCAAGGTAAAATACACGTTAAAAATCATTGAAATTTTTATACTTGTAGCCAACTGTTAGTAGAATTTCTTTTAATACATTTTAACTGATCTGAAGAATTATTGCATTTACTTACAATTTTTCATTACACTATGATACAATTTTATAGACAATGCAAAGGTCTTAATTGTAACAGTTTTGTGACTTATTTACTTTTTTACTACCTGGACTAGCCGCAACCAAATAATGTATGAATAAGTAATGAATAATGTAGTACAAATGTAGTAAATGTAGTAATGTAGTACAAGAAAAACCTCAACAGAGACAAACAACAACACAACAACAACAAACACAAGCGAGCATTAACTATTCGCAGGCACCGAACACTATTTTGTCATTTATAACACGAAACTCAGAAAAAGATCAAAGGATAGAAGCACATAAAGTACCGATATATGTACATAATAATAGCGAGGAAACAAAGCAACCGACACAGGTCCATCCAAATGTTACTCCCCCACCGAGGGCGTAGTAGACTATAACCCTACAAAACAAAATTTATATATTATATAACCACATTCAATGTGAGATCTCTCGCGAGCCTACAGAGACTTATGGAGTTTGAGCATGCCATATCGGAAATAAAATAGGACATAATCGGTATTTCGGAAGTGAGAAGGTAAGGATGGGGTACAGTAGCTAGACAAAACTGTGTACTTTATTACTACGGGGAAACCAACGGACAGAAAGGAGTAGGTTTCATAGTAAAGAAAATAAACTATCTGAAAGTACAAGACTTCATACCACTAACGGAACGAGTAGCGCTCCTAAAAGTTGAAATTAATGAACATATGCTGACTATTATACAAGTCTACGCACCAACAGAACGTGCTGAAGAAGATGAAATACAAGAATTTTACGAAACTACATAAAGCCATTGAAAAAAGTACAAAAATATCATATTAATGGGAGATGTTAATGTAAAAGTGGGCCAACCTACAAGAGAAGACAATCACGTACTAACAAAATATTGTTACGACATAAGAAATAAGAGAGGTGATATGATTGTTGACTTCTGTCGGCAATATGAGCTTACCATTATAAATACAACATTCAAAAAAACAATAAGACGAAAATGGACATGGTTGTCCCTGGACGACCACACCTTTAATGAAATAGATTTTATTACCACTAACTCACCACGGGCCATACAAAATATTAACGTATTTAGAAACTTCAAATTTCCCAGTTAAGAGCAGAATTGAATATAAAATCAAAGAAAGAGTCGAGACAAAATTACATGAAATGTTTACATACGGATTTCGACCATGATTATTATCGTAAAATACTTATGGAAACGTTACCCTACTCTACTTTAAATATCGAAACTATGTCTCTAAGGAGCAAAAATTCATAACAATAATAAATATTTACACGTGTTCAATAAAGAAGTCAAAGAAATAATTGACTAAAGACAAACTATCTAACAAAAATAAAAAAACTAAAACAGAAAAACAAACCCATACAAAACTTTATAGAGAAATAAACAGAAAAATAAAGCAAAATTTACAAAATTACAGGCTTAATATTATTGAACAACATTTATCAAAATCAGGAGCGATTAGAAAAGCATATAAAAGATTAAGTTTATCCTTATTTGTTAACTACAATCATGTACTGGTACCTTAACAACAAATAGAAATGATATGGTAGAAATAGCAACTTCATTCTACAGAAACCTGCGAGGAAACCTCGTTCTTCTTTTCAGGGAAAACGAAGTTGAATACTTCATAAATAAGCTTAAATTAGGAAAGAGTACTGGGGTTGAGAGAATCAGTAATGAAATGATAATCGCTGGAAAATAAACTCTTATAAAACCACTAACTTCACATTTTAGCCTCATAATGATTACGAAGAAAATTCCTACCCAATGGATGAACTCCAAAATCGTCCTTCTTTACAAAAAAGGAGATCTTAAACTAATATCAAACTATAGACCGATTAGCCTAATGTCGTGCATCTATAAAGTTTTTCAACAACTCTCGTGAGAAGAATTACTCCAGTGATCGACGAATACCAACAGGTAGAACAAGCTGGATTTCAAAAGAGCTATTCTACTACAGATTACCTACACAGGTTGAAATTGATTATCGAAAATATTATTGAATACATCATGCCTTTATATATTGTGTTTGTAGATTATTCCAAGGCATTCGACTATTATATTTCACGACTCAATATGGGAGGCTCTATCTATGCAAGGAGTTAATAACCACTACATCGAAATTTTAAAACAAATCTATAACAATAGTAAAGCGAGGGTCAAGTTAGATAATGTCGGGAGACAGTTTAATTTAAAACGCGGAGTAAGACAAGGAGACGCACTGTCGCCAAAACTCTTCATTTCAACACTGGAGTTTATATTAAAAAACTTAAATCGGAATAACATTGGTTTAAAAATTCAAGGTACACACATCACACATTTCAGACTTGCAGACGACCTCGTTCTTCTATCAGAAAGCAGTATGGAAATTCAATATATGCTAGACAGCCTAAGTACTTTCAGTCTAAAAGCTGGTTTAGAGATAAATATAGACAAAACTAAAATTATGACCAATACGCACAGAGTACCGATTAAACTACAGTCTTTAACTCTTGAGTACGCCGACGATAATGTATACCTGGGCAGTTTCATATCATACGATAGAGGAACAGAGAAAGAGGTGAATAGAAAAATAGCAAATGCGTGGAAAAAATATTGGAGCATGAAAGAAATATTTAAAAGTAAATTACCAACAAATCTGAAGACTGAAGCGATGGAAATGTGCATTGCGCCATGTTTGACATATGCCTGCCAAACTTGGTCGACAACTAAAACACATATCAAAAAAATTGGAACAAAACAAAGAAACATGGAAAGAAAGTATATAGGAATTAGACTTAAAGACAAAATTAAAAACAATATAATCAAACAAACAACCAAACTTAAAGATATTACAAAATATATTACATTACGCGCGAAATAAAAGTGGGCAGGTCACATACAAAGACTCAGAGACGAAAGACGGGCAAAAACTATAACAAACTGTTTTTTAATGGAATTTAAAATAAAACAGGCAGACCATATAAACGTTGGGACGATGACATTACCAAAGTTGTTGGTGGAGTTTGGGCAAGAACAGCAAGAAACAGAGATCTCTGGCGAGAAACGGAGGAGCCTTTTACCGCTTTAGGCGGTCCTTATGGCGAAGACTAACTGATTTAAATGTAATAAATTTAAATTGTATATTAATTCCTAATCAATTAAATTATGAGACTAAACAACAACGGAAATTAAAACAAATAATAATTGTATAGTAACTAAAATATAATTTGTAACATGTAATTTTTGATAATTTCAATAATAATAATAAAGACAATAATAATAAATCTAGTTCACAGGAATTAAAATTTAAAACTTGACATGACATGGTACGATGATAAGATATGAACTTTCGAATGTATGACGTTATAAGGAAAAATAAAAACTTATTTCTTTTTTGATTTATTATAATGTAGTATAGTAAAAAGTTACGATAACGTTCCCAATTTTTGGACAGGTATTTAAAGAAAGTTACATAAAAAAAATATTTTGCATACATTTTAGAATAATTAGTGGAACGAATTGGAACTATAAAAAACATCATATAGTGTAACATTGCAAACTGATTTTCATTTCATTTATTCAGACGAAGTCACTTTCAACAGTTAAGGCCGTGACGACAGTTTTCATCTCGGCGCTGCCAAGTCGTTAGCGCGTAAATAGTAATATAACAAAATACATTGTCGTCCGCATACCTTAATTCATACATTAACGAGGTAAAGAGATGGAGCGTCGAAAGTCAGTTATTCAGATATAAATGTCTATTTCATTCGTTTACACATAATCATCGTTAGAAAGACACAGTCAACTATTGCTTGCAAGTAATAATAAAAATAATTCCGAATGTCAAAATAGATTCCTAAATGTATGTAAGGGCAAATTATATATATAATTACAATGAAGCATATTATAGCATATCTAGCTGTGGTCGTTTAGTTGTTTCTATGTCGATCATCCGCACGGGACACTTGAGTTAGAACCCCCCATGCACCCTTAATTTTTCAAATGATGTGCGTATTACAAAATAAAGGTTACTTGCTTTGGTAAAGGAAAACATGCTAGCGGACTATGGCCGTAATTCCTCTCATTGTGAGAGTGCTGCGGGACACATAGGATTGTAATGTTGATGAAGCATAGAAAAATAATCATTGATATTATGTGTATATTTTTATACTCATAAGCTCATGGTTTTAGTACAATTGTACTTAACGTAACAAAACTTCGCGATTATCTTTTTGTTATGACGCCATTCTTGGCATTCAATATATTTGCTTATCATTTAACATATAATGACAAGTAAGTACCTAAGTGCCTAACTAAATAAAAACAGTTATCTTGTAGAAGTGAAATAATCCAAGAAATGCATTTCTTTGTGTTTAAATTCTATTACATGGCTTTATAGTTTAAATGTTTCCCGATATGTTTGAACTTGATTTACCAGAGTGAGATCTGTTTTTAGATGTTTTAGTACGGGACAGTACACAAGGGCTTAAGTAGGCAAAATTTTGGTAAGAAAAATATTATTTTCTTGTAATGTACCCTCACAAGTAAAAGTAAGTAAAGAACATAGCGACATCTGTGGTGTCATTATTAAATCATTTATGATGTAACCGATTTTAAGGAGGAACTTCTCAATCAGTGTTTTTTTGTATGTTCATCAAAATCTTTAATTAGTTCATCGTAACTTCAGTTCAATAAGTTCCAAAGTGGTCCCGTTTGATTTATCTTCTTTTTCTAACTTAGACTTCGAAGACACGAAGAACTTATGTATATAATGTATAATAATTTAGATATAGTTAATAATACCCAAAACAATATCTATTTATGGTTTGGTGCATATTTCTGGTTCGTTTCAATTAACCGTCGTTTCCTTACTCAAGAAACATTCTTCTTAGGTTTACATACCTATCAGACAAAATTGTAAAATGAATAAGTTAAGAAAATGTACTTTCAAAAAAATAAAACATAATTAAAAAGCAAGAACCAAATGTTTATACAACAATTAATTAATTTACGATTATAACACGAAAATACTTTTGAAAATTCTGTGGTCGATGTCGAAAGATTTAAATGTTTTTGATTTCGGTTCTTTTTACTTATTATAAGTAAAAGTTTGACTACAGTCCCACCTAATCATGAGTAACGATATAGTCTTAGATGGTAAAGCGTATGAATTTGGAAAAAGCGTATTCTTGCGTCTTGCCTTGAAACCATTCAAATTTTAACGCGTTGGAAACACCGAAGTGGGCAAATCATTGTCAATCCTTCGCAGTATGCATTATAAATGACGAAGCAAAACGGATCATCCGTACCGTATGGATGGTTACGACGAAATGATGGATAGTCGCCGTACGTCATGTGGTTCGATAGTGGAAAGGGGATGGGGCAATCAGATCGTATAGTACCAGCGCATAATCTCGAAAATGTATCCCTTAGAACACCGAGAGGCTGGTTACTCTGCGTCTATACTCGTGGCTCTGAAGCTAAATCTCAACCAATTCTGAGTCATTAATAAGCCTTTATTATATTAAGACGATGTATAGAGAAATGAGAGAACACCAGATCATAGTTATGCTTATTTTTATAATTCGAATGCAAAATTTTAAATAAGTTTTGGATGTGTAAACTGTGGATGTGTCTGAAAGGTATGTAAAACATTAAATTATATTCATACATACAGGAGAAGTGAAAAAAGACTTTTTTCAAAATACAATAAAATTGGCAATATTTCAACATTACTTCATTCGTCAGTAAGCACTTTTAGTGATAATTTGATGTTGAATTTGACTGTATACTTTTGTATTATGTTTATGCCAGAAAAATGCTTACACTAGCATACATTATAACCGATATTAATGTAATATATAAATAATAATAATGTGTCTAGCAAAATGTTATGTAGGACCTACATAGTTAATTATGATAATTCCCTCAAAGTAGTCAGTGGCGAGCAACAGCTACTGATTTTCAGTGCGAACAAGCGATTACAATGAGTTACTGGACAAATATTCTGTATTATATACATAAAGATGGCTTTGGTGTAACAATATCTTGCAGAATTCATTTGAATGCACATTGTAGTATCGCAAGGCAGTTGCAATAAACAACGAAATAATGTATATTTCTTGAAACGTAATACTTGAGTATTTCCAATTCATTATATGACTGTCCTAGGACTCACAAACGATTAAGTGCCATGATAGCATCGTGATGTTTATAGGTAAAATGTGATAAAGAAGTTAAGCAGGTCTCAGTGTGAATCTCATCTCCAAACGGCGATCGCTTTTGCGGTTCGACTTCAAAGTCTCTTATCATCAGCTTGTACATCGTCTTTAGCCATTTAGCTAAAGCTAGTTCAAAACAATTGAATATGTTATTTTCAAATTTATCTATATCCATTATGGTGATGATTTCAATTTGGTTTCAACGTAATTACATACTGATCTTACAACAAGCTTCATTTTTATTAGTGTAAATAAATGTATGCAAATTCACATCAATACGATAATCAGCGAGTGATCATGCGAGAAGAGTTTATTTACATAAGCATGATGACGTTACTTGGAATCAGTTTATACTAACATTTTTATCTCAGTAATTTAAAATTCAATGTAAATGAAATAACGAACAAAGTCTTGACGTGCTCATGGACATTTGAATGTCCGAAGTTATATAAAACAAACGGTTGACACGAATCATCAGTCTCTGATGACTCATGTGTTCATTATTGATCACCTAGTCTTTTTTATTATTATTTGTACACCTCGAGAAGTTAAACAAGATATTGGATTTCTTCGTAATATATGAACGCTTTTGAAAACGGAAAATTTCTACCGTATAATATGAGATCACGCCACGGTATACCTATACGTTAGGTATACCTAAATCACGCTATCAAAGTTATGTATCGTAGTTTTATAAACTGCATAAGTTTTGAAACTGGTGATGTTCTTTAAGAAAGATTCGAAATGTTTGGTGAAAGAGAAGAGCATGTTACTTCTGTTTAGCGATAGCAAGGCCGCACTCTCATATCTTACCCTAAGCGTAAATGGGGTTCCAGAAATTTTAAGAGCAAGGATATCCACTTCGCTTCAATTCGATGGACTTCTGTTCCCAGACTGTGCAATAAACATTACATTCTAGTTGTTTTTTCGCCATTATTCTAGATAGATTGTTCTGTTTCTTCAGTGAAATTATTTTTGGAGTACTACGACACAGGGTTATCTTCCAACGGCTTGCTTTTTCTGTTGGTATCGTATGAAGAAATATTGATTTAAGAAATAATATCTATCTGTCTTTCGCTCGTTACATTTAAACAGAAATTGATAAAAATAAAATAAATCAAAAATGCCAAATAACACACAACTGTTGGTTTTAAAATGTTACATAAACAATCATGATTGATATTGTGTTTTACGTAGATAAATCATAACATCAGGATAAGTCCGCTGTTTCTCTCATTGTTTAACCATAAGATGAAGTTGCGATTGGATACAGATGACCGTCAAATTGAGACATAATTTAACTACAAGAGTATATATCGGGCGAAACAAACGATTGCAAGCGAATAAAGTCTCACACTAACAGGGAACTGAGGGAGTTATTTCGGGAAGTCGGCTGGAGCTGCTCCAAAAACCGCAAGCAGAATGAGAACCCGGTCACTTTTGCGCTGAGTCAACGACTTGCGTGAGTAAGAGAGATGTCCCGACGATCAAAGTGAATTCGCGTTTCATGAATACAATATTGGGGGCGATTCACAGAATCCACTATTTTTATTCAATTACACTACGTTTTCCTGATTTACGTTTTTCGTGAAAAGCGTAGGATTTTGTGTAGGATGGTTCTGATACATCGAGGAACGTTTGGGTTATACGTGGAAAGTGTGAGGAATACAAAAAGTTACGAGTTGGTCCCGTTTCCGCCGATACAAATGTCAGTCACTCCAACGTGATACGCGTCTTGATAAAATGATTTTAAAGTTGACCGTGCCGACTTATGAAAGTCAATGAAGAGACAGGTTTATTAGGTTTTATAAAATATATTGGGCTTTGTATTTTGGGCCGATAGAATAAGAACATTATGGATATCATGTAAGAAGTTCTATTCTGCTATCATTCTATTAGTTAAACAAAATATTGTAAGAATGTAAATACTTTTGAGTTGCTTTTCTCAAATATTTTTTTAGTTAATTTCACTTAGAAGAACTTGAAAAGCCAAATTTTGAAACCTTAACAAAATACAATAGAATGAACAGAAAATAAAGTATTAAATTTTGTTAATGCCTATGTTGCTATCTAGATATATATATAACTATAGAGCGAAGGTTATTTATGTATAATTCACCAATACCTACTAATATTCTATATACTAATATCTCTATTATTACAGGTACTAAGCAGCATTTCGTGTAATAATGTTTACAGATTACACTTTTATTATCCCTGGAAGTAAAATTTTAAGATAACGTATTTTTAATGCTTACTCATAAATGGTAGATCATTAGATCTAAATAAATTTTATTACTTTTTCTTTTATAGAAAATACTGAAAATATATAGAATATAACTAAATTAGTGAACATTAATCACTGGTGGCCATTAAATTTAAAATAAGAGTTACTATCAATCTTCACATTTTCATGCAATTAATAACTTGGTAAGTACCTAACGTATTTGATATATCCCAGACGCATACGGGATCTACAGCGTTTGATAGGCATAAGAAAGATAAATACAAGACACCGGGTTGTAATTTATTTATAACATAGAACATTTCCCAATTCGTTCACCATGAAACACTTAACAGAGGATGGAAGAACCAGTTGCTGAGAGATAATCAATGCATATTAGATCATCGGGTCAAACCCGTTCGATAATTTTAAAATATTTATGCAGTTTGTAAACCTTTCTTTAATGAGAATAATAAGCGTGCTATTGTGAAACGTAAGGTTAAAGTCTACTCTGCGACAAAACGTAAATGGAAATCTGCTTCGTATTATTATATCTATGGTGTGATGTAACAATCTTTGGATGAATGTAATAAGAATTTTTAAAACGTATTTTCCGAAAGTAAGTTCAATGACATAATAGTAAGTCAGTTCTTGTATTCAACTAGAATTCTGGTACGTCTGATTTTCGTTCTCATTTAAACAATGTCCTTGCAAGGTTTGTATCGTATCGTATCGTTCGCGGTATTCATTTGCATATAAACAATACAATACTTATCAACGCAATTTCTACTTGACGTTATGGTATGGTAGATATGTACATACATACATACTTTACGTGTAATCAAACATCTGTTTTATTAACATTGAACTCTTAAGATAACGCAAGAAAACAGACAGCATTTAAAAGTCTTTATCGAGATTTAGTTGATGTAAAGCAGAGCGGCGAACCGATTCGTTCCGCTACGATAAGAGGATTAGGTCGTTCCGCCGCATAACGCCAGATCTTTGCTTATATTTCAGTAATCTAAAAGTTTTGTTTTGTTTACCTGACCAAAGAATCGCTCTCTTGCAGTAGCCATACTTTCATTACGCGTCACATCCGTCTCCGAAATCGTCGGGTCGTTAGATTGCGCCGGGTTTGATTCAGCTTCGTTGCCGGCTTGTTCTTTAGGATCACTCGCAGGAGTACCCTGCGCCTGCGCCTCCTTCGGCGCAACCCGTTCTGAAGCGTCTTCAGCCACGGCTACCACTTTCTGTCCACCTTCACTCTTACCACCTACTCCGTTAGTCTTTACACTAATATTTTTTTGTTTCTTTTTGTTCTTCTTCTTATTGATGGGTTTCTTCAGCGGTTTACCTTCGTGGGGCCTGTCGCTCGCGCAGCACTGCACGTTACCCATGTCGATGAGCGAGCATGTCGTGATGCTCGTTCGGCGGGAGTCGGCTCGATCGGTCGGTCGTTTGAGGCGCGTCGGCGTCGGCGCCGGC
Organism: Megathymus violae; assembly: GCA_003671415.1. NCBI lineage: Eukaryota > Metazoa > Arthropoda > Insecta > Lepidoptera > Hesperiidae > Megathymus > Megathymus violae. The sequence goes on from PDGT01000001.1 coordinate 12,498,767, forward strand.
TCGCGGAATGAGCTCGTCGCTAGTCCCCGGCGTCGCGGCACCCACCCACCCCGGTATTTTTGATGCAAACTTCGGAATCGCACTGACCGCCGATTACGCGGATGCCGTCCGCGAAGGATCGCACCCGAAAGCCGAACCGCGTGCCGGCCGCGCTGGCGTCATCGCGCTCCCCGGCCCCCGCGCGCGAAGGTCAAGGCGGGCTCATTGTTCCCGCTGATGGACGGACGCGTACCTCTCAGACTAGACGTTCTAATAGCTTTTCCAGCACAACTACCACACCACAGGGGCAATTGGTGCCCCTTCGTCACGCGAACACGTCAACTGCTATCGATCACGCAATGTTTACGTCCAGCTGCCACGGGAACGGGGCCGTCGCCATTGGCAACGAGAAATTTATGGCCATACACCAGCTGTATACAACTTAGTCCTAATTACACTGATCACGGCGAGTGTCAAATGTGGCGTGTGTATATAAAACGTTTGTTGTGGCAGTACTGTGCGACGGACGGTCGCCGGTCGTGTTGTTAGTGCGCTTATCGGACGCACATGGGCCGGAGCCTGATAGGCAGTGCGCACGTGCTGTGAGCGGCTGTATGCGTAATCGTAGTAAACAATGACACTTCGCTCACATTTGATGTGAGAAAAATTAGGATGACAATCACGTCGAAGTTATTGCTTTATTCTTTCCCTATTGTTATTGTAGAATGGATGGTCCTAATACTTACTTCCATATTACCTTTATATTTATATACTAGAAATTTTCGAAACGAAACGAGGGTTAATAAATACACTAAGGTACGATAGAGAACGTTATGTTCATGGTTACGGTTATCCTATGTGTCAAGGATAACTCATTCATTTTTATACACACATATTGCAGACCTACGTCGTCACATTAGCGAGTTTTAGGTACACAATAATTTTATTTGGCTAAGTACACGAAATCTATCGTTACATAAAACACAGTTTTTATTTATCTGAAACTCAAAAACTATTACACGGTTTTCAAATGGTTACTAAAAATATGATATGATATATAAAGGGTATGAGATAAATATAAAAAATCATAAAACGCCTTATGAAAACGAGTAACAATTACTAGATCTGCGTTTACCTATTGTTTGTGAACATTAATATCTTGTTTCCCCAAACGGAGTGAAAACGTAAACTTACTAGTAATATGTCAATCTACTCGGTTCTTTGTACGGTATTTCTCGTCAGTATGAAAGTTTATTTTCTGCTTACTGTTATCCAAGTAAGCTGGAAGGATTAAATATTCGGCGCGGTGCATTATGCAAATCCATGTCATTATTTAGTATCTAATAAACTTCAAAGGAGTCTTTGTTGTCGTACCGCCACTGGTTATTTCCAGCGCAATTAACTTTAGGGCTTTCACAGTACACAGTACACGTCTGTACATATGTGTATTTATGACATTTACGAAATAAGCACGAGACAAAAAGTAAATCTTGCTAAATACAATCAAACTTGGTTTTATTACATAACTGTAAGATAATTTTATATACAATTACATTTGAATTTTGTTTATGAATTAAGAGGGCTACTTTTAGATTCTTATGATTGTTCTCTTACTCCTAGTTATTATTGAATGTCAGAAACACTACGCATTTAAATTTATTGGTAAAAGTATCATCGGAAACATTGTATCATCATGTATTTAAAACATGCATACTGGAAATGCGTTAACCTAAAAGACTTCTTTGTGACGTCAAAATAGCCCTACCTAAACAGACTACCGCACTTACACGCACACACATCATACATACACACAAGCGCGCGCACACACACAAAACACACAAGCACACACACACTAAACACACACGCAAGTGTTAAGTTATATATTTTTTTTACTTATTATTATTATTATTTTTGTTATTTAAAACATTTTTTTTTGTTTGAATAAAGAACCAATGACCAAATATCAGCTGGTGACTAGGGGATCAACGATTAAAACTCCCGCATAACAGGGAGGAGGGAGTGACTGAAGACCAGCGCTACATCTGTGTAGCGTGAACTTCATAAATATGTTAACAAAAGTTATTGTTGATTAAATTGTTAAAAACGGTTTCTGTTTGGCCTGATGTTTTTAAATAATTAAAAAAAAATTGTTTTACTTCTAATTAAAATATATTGTTATATTTGTGAAATAATATATAATCACTAATATACAAATATCAGTATGCTACGGGTATGGAAATGTTTATCCTTCATATAATCTCCCTATCTGTTTCAAATTCAAACTGTTTTTTTTTTTTATGTTAATAGCCGACAAACGAGCAGACGAGCCACCTGATGGTAAGTGGTCACCATCGCCCATGGACATCAGCAAGACCAAAGGTATGATTGATGCGTTGTCGGCCAGGAAACGAGAAGAAGTTTAGAAAGAAGGTACTGGCTCTCAAGCTCCCAGCCGGAACACGACGAGTCGTTTGGCGGCTGACTCAAGCAAGAGGGTGGTAGCTAGCCAGGCAGGCTTCACGGAACGATAATAATACCAGTAATAATATTAATGACTTAATAATAATACTGTTAATATAATCCATACGCGAAGCCCTACCACCAAGCAGGCTGGCTTCTGTCGCCTCTTACGACACCTTGTTCTGCCAGCATGGGATTGGGGGGAGTATTCTAAGCCGCCCCAATACGGCGATCATTTCTCAATATGCTGGATCGCTACCAACTAAGCCGCTTGGACATCAAATTGATTGTGTTAAACACACAACTTGAGAATTTCCAGGAAATTTACATTATTCGAGAAAAAAATTAAATGTCACGAGATCAAGAAATAGATTAGCGCTTGTCTTATCATATGTTTATATGTTACATTTATCATATTTAACTTTAGGTATTGTAACTAATAGATTTTTTATGTTTCTACTTCGCAGACTGTGTGGTTATAATTTTTGTGTATCTTAGAAATTTTAAGAAATGATATTTTAATAATAATTTTTGATAGTTTGAGTGTTGTGAAATCGGAAATCAATCTGGTCTTTTCATGGTGTTTCATGGTCGAAAACTTTTCATGGGGAGGAGCGATTATTTGGGATCGTTTTGTAATATCGATTATACGACACGGTCGTATATGGAACACACTTCGTGTTTTTAGTGTTTATGTATTATCAGATCGATTACTGTACTATTCTGTAAGAAATAAAAAAATTTAAATAAGATCTTTACTTATAGATCTATATTCACTTTCAAGTCTGAAGCGAAAATACTCAATTATTAAACGTTAAAAATTACAAAAAATATTAATATAATTATTCATATATACTTCGGAAGAATGAGACATTATTCAAGAATTCATGAAACAGCCTTTCAAAAATTACGATCGTTACCATTTGAAAGGTACACATCATAATTGTAGATATTACAAAACATCTTGTATTTATTTATTCCCTTTATGTTTGAGCACCATTAATCAATTAACATTTAACATTAGGACGCATTACATTAAAATATTTTTTTTCCTGTTCAACGTTGCAATCATCGCTGACGTTATTAAGCCATGCCGCATATATATATATATATATATATATATATATACATATATATATATATGTGTATCTCTTTTGCTATACCGCCTACTCCACATTCTCACCAACAGCAAGAATGCCATTAAGCATTAAGTTCACCCATCACATAAAAATAAAGGGTAATTAAATTAATTAATTCATGTAAACAGTAAATATTTGATTGATATGTATATTGATGATAGTATATTGATATTTGTAACGCATATTCTATTACGTTTACGTCTATTATATTACGTTTACGTTTTAGTTCTGCACTCCTTTTCCCTATAAGTCTGCAAAGTTTTCATTTCACGTATTTTTATAACATAGATTAACAAATTATGATTTGTATCTTCATGTTCCCTTGTTATCTTTTTACAGATTTCATTGATAAACTTATCAGGCATTGACAATTGCTGTTCAGGAAATTTTACCTAAAGTGTTCACCGCGGAATAACATGTGGCAGTAAATAGCTATACTTCGTAGTACAGATAAAACTCAACTGATAATTGAATATCATTTATGATATCGTGTAATGCATTATCAGTGTCAATAAACGGCACACTTGCAAATAAATCGATAGACTTTGTAGAGTATCAATAATTTCTAATAGTGTTGTTGCAAGTAAATAATCAGTCGCTGGGTTCGAATACCAAAGAAAACTTCAAATTTTTTAAGGTTTATATGCCTCTTAAAAATTAATTACTAAGCTTGGATGGAGAAAAAATGTGAGTGTGTAATTAGTTTCTTTCTGCTCATGCTCATTATTAAAAAACAGACAAAGCAATCTTTATCGTTCATATTGTAAGAGTGGAACTGTACCCAGTAATGTGACCAGCAGGTCGGGTTGTAATGAAGTAAGTCACATGTACGTGATCGACCAAACTGAGAAACTATCAGCTCTTGGTTGAGGAATATTTATTGGAACTATAATTGTTACTCTACTGCGATTTGGTCTTCTCTCAAAGTAAGAGCAATTAAGGTTACGTCGGCCATGCTGCCCAAGTTGGGATTAACAGACTTCATACAACTTATAATTTGTGAAATGCACATAGTTTGAAAGTCCATCCCTGCATACTATAGATGGCATTAAAAATACAAAAAAAATCGGTTATAATAAATGACCAAATTTACGGAATTCACTATCAAAACGTTAGTTTCAAAAAAATGTCTAAACAGTACGTAAACTCTGTTTTATAGTTTAAAAGAATATTTAACACATACATAATTATCCGACAAATTATTTAAGCAAATTTGTAATAAAAACATCACAATAACATTTATACCAAAATTAAATATAGAAATTACTTTAATTAGGGATTTTACATTTATTATAAAATTACATTTATTTATTTGTAATTTATTGTATAAACTTAAAATGTATCTGTCATCCGTCAGTGTCATGTATCATTAGTCAAAAATTTCTACCCGCCACTGCAGTCTCGCCGTAACCATGATTTACGTAATTGAATCGAAATAGAGCTATTAAATCAATAATCGTTGGTATCAGTTATAGTCAAAATGTATAATTTCCGTAATGGGATAAGTTTATAGTCATACATCATTTTTTATTTATATAAATTCAGTAATGGTTTTGAGTACTGTAAAAGATTTCCTTTTTATTTTGTTTGATAGTTATTAAGGAGATTTAGTGACGTGAATAATAATATTGGAAACAAACCTTACTTGAGGAGTCTGATCAAATTTAGACCTCGAGGTGAACATCAATAAACATTGTATTGTATTCTTATAAAATAAGCAAAATAACCTACTTGTTTGATATCAATGTTCCTCAATTAAAATATTTTTTTTATTATTTAAGAAAATTTCTTTTCACTCTATTGACATCGGTGTAAAAGAGTCATACTAATCGATTATAGAATATTATAGAAGTTTTAACACAAACCAATATTCCGTGAGCTCTAAACAAAACTCGGGCGCTGGCTGTGGAATTAAAAATACGACTACGTTTGGATTGATATTATGAAAAATGTGAATCTATTATAGAAGCTGGTATCATATACTACTGGATGGAACTCTAGTCTCGCCAGGCGATTAAGGTTCAAATCATATATGGACTTTAAATTTTTGAGCTGAAACTTCTACATAAGGTATTAGGATTTTTTATGTCACGAAAAAGCATTACGGCCGCATGGAGGGGGTAGACGATAATATCGCGTGGTGAGAGGCGGACGGCGGCGGAGGGAGTTCCACTTGTGCCTTGAAGTTTCACTTCTACATGTGTCCCAGCACACCTTTAGATTCTTTTTATTAAACCTACATACTTAGTACAAAATGTTTTGACTAAGTCAATCAATTCTCAGTTGATCAGCTTGGTGGACTTATAAACTTTATTCCTCACTTATGATGAATGCCGAGCTCGGCAGTTTACATTTATGGGTTATAATGGTGACTTAGAGACATCAAAGTGTCAAGTTATTTGAATGATTTGAATCATTTCGCGATATAAATACAAATCTTGGTAATAATTTGATTATTGCCAACTGTTGGAATAGCTATGAATCATAACCTCAACAAAATGTATGGTTAAAAAATCATTACAGTCATAATAAATTAATAATTATTAAAGCGATATACGGGACAAGGCGAACAACCTGCCATCCAAAATTTTTATAATCGTGTTAACAAATCGTTTTATCTAATATCATATATCACGTTAAATGATCAAATAATATAAACATTTTGGAGAAATATTAATTTTCAAGGGAATATCCGTAGAGTTCTCAAAATATTACAATGGAGAAGATCTGAATATTAATTTATTTTTATAGCTAAAATGTCAATAATAACAAATGAAATTAATATAATATGGGTTTTAGTTAAAAATCTAAAGGGCTATACGGAAGAGTAGATAATAGATCCTATACCTAAGTATTTTTATGAAGATATTCCATTAACCAATATATATATATATATTAAGGCATTTATGTGACAGATAATTCGCTTAGGAAAAGTCCCTGACAACGTAAAAGATGAAAAGTATTCTAGATTATGACCCACAATACATGTTCCAAATATAACAAAGTCTACTTATATTAAAATTTATAAAAAATATTCCATGTACAGATCGGTCCCGTTGCAGTTCTATTATTAGGTATTATAAATTAATAATTAAGGCCGTTGACTTTTTATGGTTCAGATTGAGGTCACGTCACTAAATGGTATTAGAGGGATAACTCGGGGGTTCAATAAATATTTTTAATTTACACACAAAAACTAGTATATAACTATTTTCATAGCGCAGTTAAAACTGCGTGTTTTGCTAGGAGACTGAACGTGCGATATTTTTAACGCCACAAGGTAAGTATATGACTACCATTATATATGTATTATGCAGAAGTAAAAAAATTACTTAGCGTGTTGATAATACACGTAGCCTGTATTTAAATAAATGTCATGTTTGGTTTCATGGTTTTTTTTCTAGAGTTTACAACTGTTACATGCAAACTACTTGAGCTATTATGATAAAAAAAATGTCTTTGTTTCGTTATTATTTATTTATTTTCGTGCCTTTCACATCTTATGTTATTTGCGTTATGTCGAACGCAAGAGTACTTTATTTTATAGCCATGTTCAAGTTGAGCCTTTATTTCTTTGAATTTGCGATTTTGTCTTAAATATAAGTATCATTCATTTTCATATCGTTGTTTCTTAAGCATTCACATTTGGTAATTTTGCAGTAAAACCAGTTGTAAAATAACTGTTTTTCAACTATACATTTTTAATTTTTTTCCCCAGACAGAATTATAAATAAGGCACATTATCGTTTTACATTAATAGATGATGCCATCAGATTGTATATGTTGACCTTCGTCCATTAAAATGTTTTCTTTTTGTATGATGTAGAATAAAGTATTGTAGCAGTAGTCAGCTTGTTAAATTAATTTTTAACACGGCAACCAAAACATGTAACAACATGTCACGGTTTATTTAAAAAGAGGGTGCTAGTTAACCAGACAGGACAATAACCGTATCAATATTTAAGTACAAAGTATGTATGTGTAACAAAGTCCAGCGATCTCCAACAAAAGATCTGATCATAGTCTCGTTTATTGCTCACGGAATTATGTTTGTGTTAATTTAAAAAAAATAATGGATATGAGAGTATAACTATAATTCCGATCGACTTGTAACAAACAATTTTAGCTGCCGCTATTTAGTGTATGTGTTCCATTAATTACTCTTAGTTGGTTGTTCATGTTACGTAATGTCAGTCTACTAGCTGAGGTCAATAATAGGGGGTAATGTATTTTTATGCAATGGCTATTTATGGTTGTCAACGTTATTATGATAGATCACACGTAAGAAGTATTAAGATTTATTTTGTAACGAGATGTCACTAATGTGGGTGGTCTGTCTTCCTGATTCGACTAACTGTGGTACTTTAATATCGTTTATAATAATAAAACTCCTCTGTTTATAACGTAATTTGTTTAAACATTGCGATAATAACTTGTTAAAAATTCAATGTAAAATGAAAGTAACATTGTTGAACTCACTAAAAAAGAGAGGATAGTGATAAAGAGATTTAGAATCTGCTCGTCATTGAAGTCTCTTAATTGACTAGTAAATATCAAGTTAATGTTTGTTATTACTTTTAGAAACTCAAACGCAGCTTAGAAAATGCCAACACGCCATTGTGTTTTCAGTAACCAAAAATTAAAACTTACCGTGTCAGCATCACTCTCTTCCGTAGCGATGGCAACACCACCCTCCAAATGCTGTTCGCCGTTGTCAATTTCTCGTTCAAGCTCTAAAGCTTCCAGTTCCAGTTGAGGAGATGATTGCAGTTCCTCGATCCCTGGAGACGACTGCTCCATGCTTGACTGCAGCGAATGGTGCGCCGGCATTTTAACAACCAATGGTCGGAATTTTTGAGACGTGAAACCTGAAATGTGTGTGAATAAATTTAATATATATAGATGCG
>PDGT01000001.1:12507266-12527474 GCA_003671415.1 Megathymus violae
TATATCCGCTGGATTCAGAGGGCTCAGGACCGATCAGAGTGGCGCAAGTTAGGGGAGGCCTATGTCCATGAGTGGACCTCCAAAGGCTGATGGATGGATGGATGATGGATATAGATGCGAAGTGGTCTATCGCAAATAGTTAAATAATTTCGATATAATGAACACGATTTATGTGTTAATGGTGAAGCAACTATAATCATGGTCTTTTAACTGCATCGAAATGTGTCTAATTTTTAAAGTGACAAGCATCACTAATTCGACATTTAATCACATAATACCTACTCTTACGACGAAGAAATATGAGCCTATCAAAATACTAAACATGTAATACGTCCATGACCTTGTGAAACTCGCCCCACCGTTCTTGGTGGGTTTGTAAATAAGTATCTAACTTATGAAGGTGAATTTGATCAAGTTTTTAATCAAGTAAGAAAATCTCATTGTGGGTTCGTAATTTGGTCAAATGAGTTACAGTACTTACTACATTTGTCCTTTTTCTCCTTTTGCATTTTTTTCATCGCGTCTCGAGCGCTTTGTAATGTTTGTGTGGTGCCTGTTGATATCGGCTTAATTATAACTCTTTGAATTCCGCTGCCCGGAAGAAGAGCTGCAACTACTCTTTTCGGTTCTTCCTTTTCAGGACTTCTTCTAAATTGACCAAAAATTGTCTCATCTTGGTCAGCGTCAATATCTATGAAACAATCTTCGAATTGTTCAAAATTTTCCAGATCAGAGTCAAGCTCGCTTCTCGAGCCGTGCGCCTTTGGCCTGTAGAACGAATCAGAGTTTCTTCTGTAACTCATTTGCTTTGAATCAGGAGATGAAAAACTTCGCATAACGTAAGCCTTAGGTTGATTTAAGATAGCATCTGGATCACTTTGCGACGCTGGAGATGAATAACTCCGTGGTAACTGCGACCTCATCCCTTGCATTTTGCGGTGTTGATGCTGACTCGTTCTTATTGCTATCAAACTTCGGCCTCTCCCGGCGCCTTGCGGCAGCGCTGGGTCTTTACGACGCATAATATGGAGTACACCCAAAACAATGAGACGTGTGGAACTCTTTGGATCCTGTGACCAACTGTGAACAGGACTCCGTCTAGATATCGCATGTAACTTCACTGTGCCTTATGCGTGTCCAGTTCTAGCATCTCGAATTTCCATATCGGATAACAAGGCCGGTGCGGGTAGATAGTATATCATGCGATAGGCAACAGTGAGCACAGCGTTGTACTGATATTGCTGAATCCTATAAATTAACTAAATCGTGCATTTATAAATTTTTATGATAAAATCACGTCACATAATCACCTCCTATTTGATGATGAGTGTGTTTTATTTCGTGACAGTTATTGCATTGTTTGTATAATGAGCACTTTAATCATTAATATTTCCACTCGCGTTAAGCCTCACTGAAATGAAAAGAGTTTCAATAGCACACGTGGCTCGAAATATTGCATAACTTGAGGCCCAGTGACTTATTCAACGCACGTCGGTATAATAACATTGGAACAAGAGCTTACGCTACGGTATACGAAGAAGCTGCGTAGGCTCACCTGTAGGTGGACAACTTTCCCTTCTAGGTACCTTGAAGGTTATAATTCAAAGTCATCAAAATTTTACAACAATTTATAGTAGGTACTGTTGTAGGTCATTGTGTGTGATTTAAGAATTGGCTACTGGTTCGTTAACTTTCGGTAGGAGAACAAAGTTTACATAAAAATAAACAATTATGAAACTTCATTGATTGGTGTTTGAGAGAACATGATATTGTTTCTTGTTTTTTCCCTTCCTTTTATCTCTTAATTTTACATGATAATAACGATAGTTAACCAACTTTAAAAAAGGAGGGGATTTTAATGTTTGATCCATAAGTTTTTCATGCAAAAGACATTTTTAATTGGCTCTACTCTTTAAATTGGTGGAGGTAGGCGGAGGTTAACTTCAAACAACTATTAAATACAATATAGAGAAATCTAAAGTATACACACTACTGAGGAACAATATGGCTTGTATTATGACATGGTTGTTGAACGATATAGAAACGTGTCTCACCGTGATTAAAACCTAAATTTATTTATATTTGTTAGACATACAAGACGTAAAGTTTGCGTCGGTTTAATGAAGGAAAATGGACAGTGTTGCATAAACACTTGTATATTGGGTTTTAGTATGAAATACGTGTACAACTCTTCTTCGTATCTTCGTGACCGATTCGACTTCGTTCATCCACCGACTTTTCCATTTGAATTTTAAGAGTGTGCACAGGAATTGTTCGAATTAATTTCCCCATCGCCGTTCCCCCAGCAGACAACTCGACGTACGGCAGGTACTCTTACATAGTGAACGTACCACCTGCTCGGACGACGCGGTTTGCGTCTTCATTCATTATGCGCACTGCAAAGGACTGGAATACCTTGCCCGCGTCGGTGTTCCCGGCTACTTACGATGTGGGAGTCTTTAAGAGGAGAGTCAAAAAGCTATTATAAGTTAGTGCGTTCAACATCTTAGATCAATACCATCAGATGGGATTGTTGTCCAGCATTAACTTATTTTATGTAAAAAAAATGTACCTTGTTCAATACATTGTTGAGTTCGTTCTCGCCTTAAATTAGGTGGTATATAGATAAATTAAAGAACAATTTTCATGTTCGTGAAACTGCGAGATATAGATATGTATTACAGAGTTGCAAGAATTTGATTCTGAGGATAATCTTAGCTCAGACTGTGAAGCCGAGGCGAACCCACTAACGGTAAAAGATTAGACATTAATGATAAGACCCATAACTAAGTCGCACCTATAAGCCTATAAGGCCTGTATGAGACTACATGGCATGTAGCAGTTTTAGTAAGGTATCACCGCTGTATCTGATACACCAAATTGATGTTTCAAGCAAAATAATTAGCAGATCCTACCTACAAATGAAGCATTCTATCTTCAATCCTCGTGGTTATTTAATTAACATAAAATCACTCAACATTCACATAAAACGTTTAATGGCATCGTGATAGAATTTTAATAGCATTAATTACATAAATATAACATAACGTGAACTGATATCCGACAAATTATCAATCAGACTGTCTGACGATAAATGGCTACCGCCTCAAAATACAAAAGGCATCACCAAAAATTACATAATCACTCACTACTCGAACATCTTCGACTAAAGACAAAATGTGACGTCGATTCCCACCGACAAGATTCTATAACTTTTCGCTTTGGCTTAAAGCAAAATTTGACCTAATTTCCTTTCGGAAAATTCTAAATGTAAAGTACTCCAAGTTGTCACGACAAATGTATGAGACTCCTTAGCAAATTTAAGTATAACGTTGTCAACAACCGGTATGGGTGTTGTAGTATTTACAATACTTACATGTTTTTATATCTAGTATTTTGGCACTCGCATAGTTTGTAACTCTTATAGTACTCCTTTGGTTAACTTCTTTTATAATTTCCTGTATCTTTTATCCATTTATTCTGTAATTGCTTTATATATTTTATTAGTTAAATGTTTTGTTATTGTTGTCAAATGTTTGACAAATGTTCTAAATTATTGTCATCATCATTACTTTTATTTTTAATTTGTATAATTTTTATCCTTTTTGTTAACGTTCTTTTATATCTTCTAAATTTCTTTGATCTTTTACTTTTAATATTACAGTGTAACATAAATATTTAATTTAATTTTTGTTTCACCCAACGTAAGATACACCCGTTGTGAGTCGCTACTCGAGTTCCAAGGATAAATACAATATGGAATACATAATTATTTCAGAAAACCAGCAGGTTAGCTGTATAAGGTAGACATGCGATTCGCTATTTACTGTATTTTTCACTGCTTAGAAAATTTAGCGAAAATAATAATACTTTCAACTATTATACAAATCTGCCACATTAAATATAAGGAAGCATATGTTTACTAGTTTCATGGCAGAAAGCAAGAAACGGCCAAATCGACATAGTATGTCCAGCAGCTTGTTGCTACGCAGACGACTGTATCGTAATTTAATACACGCACTAGAATGAATAGAGAATATTTATATACATATCATATTCTCAAAAATATACACACAGATAATTAATCTAAATTTATATTTAGCCACAAGTGGGTGTTACAAATCTTAGTGATGACAAGTGAATCATGGGTACATATTTAAAAAACGACGATGATATAAACGATATTTACGTAAATATATTTTACAATTAACCTATATTCACTGATTCGACATGGTAAGACATGCCACTATGCTATAACTCGTTGTCCATCAAAACGACCAAATCCTTAGTCCAGTGGTCTACTGTGGATTAACGAAACTTAGGGAATATTACGGAGAACGAGGAGTTTCCGTATTAATATGCAATATATACAGATATGTAGGTTTCCTAACGATATTTTGCACTGAAGCAAGAGATAATTTTTAATGAAGTCCTTGCAGGATTCAAACCTAGGTCCTACATGCTGGAAACCTACGTTTGGAAACCTACGGTTACCTAGGAACTTCTATATATAACTACTTCATTATTTCTAAAATAAATACTAATTACAGCTTGGCCAACTAATATAACCTCTTATCATTATTAAACGCGTTAAATTAATATTATTATGTTTGTATGATCAGTGAATGCAATCCACCTGATAATAAAGCGACTAATATTACTAATTATTTTAAGATATAGGTAATGTAATGTTATTTTTACAAATAAGGTAGGCTTAGATATGTAGCTATCCAAAAAAGACACCGTCTTATTTCTATGGAAAACAAGTTGTAGCTTAGTGATTTAAAGGACCGTTTAACATTCGAGGGATATCTTTCGAAGCTACTGTAGATCAGTAATTTTCCATAATTAAGTGCATTTGAAAATTGGAAATTGATATAATAATATATCCAACTATCTATAATATAGTGAAGAAACTGGCATGATTGATAATTCTTTATAACGATATTAAGATTTGCGAAGGTCCTCTATAAACATGTTGCCGGCATGTTGCAACTTGGACCCCTTTAATTCTGAGAACTTATCCGAGCCCAGCAGAGAGACAGTTATAGCAATGATTATGATGATATTTAATAATGAATGGATTAACTATGGAAGCACTTTGCTTTGGGAAACCCTCCACTGACTCTCCCCTCGTCGATTTAAAAAAATCTTCCACATATTGTAAATCGGAGCGTAATAAAAGGAAATTAACTTTCTTAATTACACCTTAGCCAAGTTATACTTCATTTTCCACTTCCTTATCGTTCGATTTTTTTAAAATTAAAATACCATTTATTACAAAGTAAATTATTTGTACACACTAGCAACTGACGCGATAGAAAAAAAAATGTATACTAATAATTGCAGAGGTTACTGTTACTGTTTGACATATCAAATATTTTAACAAAGAAAACGAATACAACTTCTGACCGAAATCTATACTAATAATATAAAGAGGGAACACGGATTTTGTGTGTGTATATTCGAAGGATAATCTCTGGAAACACAGCACTTATTTCAAAAAATATTTCACCATTTCAAAAGTACATTATAGCTGATGGACATAGGTTGTTTATCAATTTTATAATATGTATAATAATTAATTGTGAACCTCGAAAGAAGTAGGTGCGGGCCGCTAGTTACAAATAAAATTTGAATCCATTCCGTAAGGGTAAAAAAATAACATCTCCTATTTTTCGCCCTTAGCGATGATATATTTTTGTTTTCAAGCATAAATTTACTTTATTTCAAAATATATATCCATGATATATTGTTAGTATCTAGCTTCAAAAGAGTTATATTCTTTGATTTCTAATAATCCATTACATTATGACACATTTTCAAAGCTATAGCAAAATAAAATTAAGTACACTGTCATTGTTATACTGACATATTTTATTTTTGTTAGTATTTATATATATTTTTAGTTGTTGAACAGACTCCACAAAAATCTATATCATAAATGACTGACGAAGAAGTTATTTTCATTGTAAAATAATACATATAATGGATTATTTTAACAAATCTTAATATTCAATTACTTACCTTTAGATAGGTTTTAGTGACAATCACGTCAGTGGTTTTGCTGTACAAGTGTTTATGATACAATACTCAAGATCTTTATCATATTTATCAAATACATATAAGTGCATTGACAACGTATTTACACGATTCGTCTTATTTAAGTCGTAGATTTTAAACTTTAAGATTGACAAGAACTTGTTTTATTCCAAGGTTGAAGGAAATACCTAACTAAAAAAACAGTCATTAAAATTTATGCTTTTAAAATGGATAAAATGTACATAATATTTTGTGTCCTAAAGATTTTAACGGTAACAATTGTAATGAGTTCGTATCCAGTTCGATTCGATTCAAACTCGACATGGTCGAGAGTGAGTAGGCTAATGATAACGGCGTGGTGGTCGTGATTGATTTTATACTACTTCATATTGAATTCAGAAGGCAGAAAACAGGAGCAGCTCAGGTGCCGCCTGGATAGTTCAAATAATAATTAGGAACTGATGTCCTTGGAACTTACCTAAGTAATAATAAGTCGATGTAGGAAAAATTGTAAAGTTTAAACTATGGATTAATTGCGAGCTTTTCCAAAGACGTGTTTTCTCTGGTCAGAAAGGTTCCGGATGATTGTACTCCAAGAGTCTCTTCCCTTCTGTTTATTCGTCCCGTGTATACTGTTAAATGTAATAAAACTGAATAAACACATTTAGAGACGGCGTTCAACAAAATTTTAACGTACGGAAATATAGTTTAGTTAATTAGCGCCATCTGTGTTGAAGTTACAGAGTTACTACTATTACTAGAGTTAACGTTTTGTACCCCATCCGCATTCTGCCCTATTTAGTACAATGAACTTCTACTAGGTGTCACTACATTGATAAACTTGTAATCCACGGTAGCTGTATACATGTGAATTTTTCACCAATAGTCATAACTACTGAGTACATTTGTATATACTGATAGTCATAACGTACACACGGTTATTAGTTTATATAAATGTGAATGTTTAGTTTGAAATATAGTATGTGAAATTCATATAATTTGCCGTAAAAAGACCCTGCAAATTGAATATTAGCTTGCAATCAAGCAAGTAAAAAATCTCCTCAGTTGAGATAATGTGAGAGCATCTTTCACCATGTCCTCTTTGGTGCCCTGGACATATAATAAATGTTAGTGTACATATCTTGCATGATAATTCTTAATAAGTAGGTACTCGTACGTTATAAAAGTTTTGACTATAATATTGACGGGTATTCATACATATTATGTACTTATATTATTAATAATTTTATTATTTATTTAACCATTTTTTATTATTAAATAATATAAAATAGGTATTACATGAACTTTCAAAATACCTATGGCACAAAACACTTGCACTCTCGGTGTTGTCTGTTAGATTTTTTAGTATTATTGATAAATATTACAATCTCACGAAATCAAGACGACTTAACCCAAAACAATAAGTTTAACTAGTTGTATGCAAGATTAAAAGTACAATTTAGTATCTATTAACATTTAGTTACCGGTTTCCAATGCGGTAATCAGGGCATGATTTACCCGAATAACTGGATTCTCTCGTTTTCAGGGATGTTACTTGTAGTTTTCTACTTAAATTTTACTCAAACGTAATAAGTTAGTAAACGTAATACAAACACGCAAAACATGGAAATTATTTAATCCAACTTTATGCCTTTGTATGTATATTAATTTAAATCTATCCTGGGTTTTAACATAATAACGCAATGTATGTGAACTTAAAACATAGTATGGTGGTATAGTAATAAATATAAATAATGTATATCTAATATTCGTGTAAGGTTTATGTCTCCTACCGCGAATTCTCGTCATCGTCCAGGGTAATAAGACAATAATTCATTGCATGAATTTTCAATATAAGATTCTAAACAAATATATCTAATTAGTCAACTGTTAAATGTTTTCAGTAAAATTTTATAATTCGGCAAATAACTTACCAACTCTTGGAGATAATGAAATTATAAACTGCTGGATAGTAACGAAATTTAGGAGTGATACTTATCTATTTTTATGTGGTAATTATGTTCTTAAGTATAAAAAGCGATTAACTAAGAATAATTTAATGAAATAATTATGGTTTAGGATTAAGTAATAAAAGTTCTATTGTACTTAGAAAACACACATCTTTGCACATCAATTGCTTGGCAATCACGTCATCCTAACAAAACATTTTTTCCACACGTAAACGTGATTCTCCTTCCATAGCTCAACACTCGGCAGGTTGTTAGACAAGAGTTATACAACTCGGAATCAGTAGGTCGGCGCGCGAGCACCGCGTCAGTGTAGTGGCATTTGTTGCACCGACAATTTCAACGATCGCCCACGGTAAGTTTATATTGCACTTTCCTACGCAATCGGTAAGTGCTTTCTTCGTAGGTTTCATTAAGTTACAATTTATTTTGTCTATATATTTAAATTATGAGTACCTAAAAATTTGATATCGTTTGAACAAGAACTTTATTTACACTTCGCTCTCTGCTTCAAAATGCGAAATGATTGCTTTACGTCTTTATTAGAAGGTATTGTGTGTATATTATTATGTGATGCATTTTCACCTTACTGCCATTTTGGTTAGTTTTGCGTTTGAAACACAATAATCATTTTTAATTATTAATTTCGTTTGTCTGCATTTTATTTTTGTAATAAAGTTTTCGCATTGCTTAAATATAAAGTCTCAAGCGGTAACGAAATACTAACCCTTCTACGAGACTTCGGAAAGATTTCGGTTAAAGCAAACCTCCTCTGGAAATTCAGGATACCTCACTTCTTTTTCACTAAGTCTTCTTTGTAGAACAACTTAAAACTACTCAAGAAACACCTTAAAATTTAGTAATGAGTGGACTAAACCTCCATACTAAATTTTATTTCTTATTAATTTTATTTCTGGCAGTTACAAGTATGCCATATGTCATCTAAATCTGTTCAGCGCTGTCCACGTGATACGTGTATAGACTGACAACAAACAGACAGACAAAAATTTGAAAAATATATAAAGTATACAGAAAATATACTCGTAGATTTAGTTTGAAATTTACATCATTAAGTTAAAATTAATAATTGTAGCATTAATACGTCCCTAGTCTCCTTGACACCGAAATCCTAATGTAATGTAGAAGAAGATATTAAGAGAAATAAATAAAACTACCATTATTACCTTATCTTAGAAAATTATTAAGAAAGTTTTAAGCTTCTAGGAACTTAGATCTTGGTATTGGATTGTTTGTCAATAAAAAAATAACGATAAACGAGCAATCGGGCCACTTGATGAAAAGTTGAATTTATTTGATTATTGAGATCGTTCTTCTATTTTACTATGTTTCCTAAAATCTGAAGAAGTATACGAAGGTGAAGATATGAATATTGCCATTTCGTGGGAAAATTACACAAATTAAAACATAAGATCTGTCGTGACTAAGCTACGCCTGATGGTGTTACGAATATCCGGCTTAAAGGTGACTCTTTAGCTTGTCTGTTAGCTTCCAATATAAAAACTTATATGCATATTACTGCCTTCTACAGTATATTAAATGCGCTGTGAAATATATTAAAGCTTTTATTATACAAAACTTCAACAACACTTGCATTAAATAGAAATTTACTTGCTTGATCTCTATTGTCAGCATTGTTAATTGTAATATCGTGTAACTTCTTGCAATTTATTACAGTTGATGTTACGTAAAAATTATTCAGATCATCTTTCTTTCTCTTTCTTGTTCCAGGCTAAACGTCTTTTTTGTGTTAGTGAATAATAAATATAAATTATGATAACTAACTACACTCCGCTAACACTGAAAAGCGTTTTTTTTTATTTTCTTTGTTGTTCATTTTTATGTTGTTTATGGAAATAATTTTTCATATGTTATTTATAAACATGCTATACTGTGAGATTTTGCTTCTTTTAATATAATAGAAGTAATCATAGTTTGGCTGTTCATAAAGTAATTCTGTTTGTTGTATAAAATAAAATAGTTATGCTTTTTTTATCACACCAATTTTAACATAACAAGGACGCAATTAAAGCACAAGGATATCTGTATCTATACGTAATTATTTTAATTTTTCTGAACTTTAGTTTGCTCTAATAACTGACGTGTATTTTATCCCATAACCTCCTGATCTGATAATTGTTAGTGTCACATAAAATAATACATTTCAAAGCAGTAATGATAGCTACTTTAATTGTCATGCAGGTCTACAATTTAATAGTTTGACTGCCAAAGAATCTAGTGTCTAGATCATATTAAATAACTATATTAAACCATATTAAATAACCAAAATTTAAATAAGTACCTTTTGTGGTTGTATTAAGGGGACAAGTCGTAGGTAGTGTCGCACATAGGAGCTGGATCTGTTATATTCACAGATACAGTTCTTGTTTTTATTTGTCGTCACAATATAAATAGAATAATTAAACAAAGATGGAAAAGTTCAAATTTATTCCGCTTATTGGAAAGAAAATATCGCGTCGAAAGTAGTACATTATCAGTATAACATCAGTCAATCGTAAAATATATTATTTTTGGGAGTATTACTTGTTAAGAGTTAGATAAGAACACCTATGTCTCAAAACGTATAACGACTTGCTTATATTTTCTTAAAAAATATGGAAAGTATATACGTATTTATCAAAAAATGACGTTTGACAGTGTTTGTCTCATCATAGCCAATAAATGTCTCATAATTAGTAGTTAGATAATGGGCTCGATTCCGATAGCTATATTATCTTTATAGTATGAGCTGAGTAGTTCAGTGCCAAGCGACCTCCTACAGCTGGGATCTGGTGTCATGTTTTCTTCCGTTGTTCAGGAACATGCCATAATTAGTAAGGTTGGTTTGGAAAGTCATCAAAGATGGATGGAGCCCCTTACACACCACATTACACAATGCATTTACTTAAACAATCTCGCTCTAAGTGATGTTTATTGATGTGATAACGTCTTATAAATCGATGAACGCCGGCTGCACGAACGAAAAAGCATGACTCATTGTCATTGAGTATCACAAATTATTTTAAATCGGCCTTTGAAAACCTGTCATGGAGCAGAACGATGCTTCTTAAAGACAAATAAGGTCTATCTGCGAGAAGTTGCCAGTATTTGCGGTTGAAACGGGATTTCTTGCAAATCCGCAAACCGTGGGTTACTTTCTTACGACACCCGGTTACAACACTGGTTACGGTTACGAAATACTGAAGTTACTCGCACTTACATCGCTAGAACGCATTACATTATACTTGTATACAGATATCGTGTATATAGGTAGATACATTCTATACTTAGAAATGTGATGCTATGTTATGTGGTTAAAATCAGATTAAATGACCTTAATTGATGCAGTGGTTTTTGAGTGATCTGATGGAAGATAAAGTCGTGCGCGGTCGAGAATTGGATGGATGACCACTTGTGGCAAAATTTCAAGAATCAGTATCAAATAGAAAAAATAACAGAGATTGTCTTTGATAGTATTTTGTTTTGTAGACGTCAATTGTTTAGAAAGTATTAGTAAATCTGTGTACAAATGTAAGGAAGCACGGCTAGCCGATAAAAAGTGGAATGAAAAAAATGTTACGTCGTTTGCTTTGCCAAAAACAATACCAATTGAGGTTGATTTTCCGATTCCGTGGTTTGATGAACCATGTCAGGACTAAACAGTCTCTTAGCGGTAGATCGGGGCCAAACTGCTTCTCCAATCTTTTAAATTACGAATCAGAAACATAAGTGCGAATTCATCAAATATTAAAAGTTATGGACAAAATCAGTCACGTACTTGTATCAATAATTGTAATGTTAAATGAATGATGGATGAAGTTGCAGTTTCATTGCAACGAGATATTACCAATCATTAATTTCGGTTACGTAGTTCGTTCTGTTAAATATTTTTTTACATTAGTCAAGATTTTTGATATTTATCATATTTATTCGAAACTAGCAAATGCTCTCGCTGCACTTCGGAAAGACTACCTCACGCTTAAATATAGCATCTGCATTTTTCTGGGTTTTTCTCGTTTTGCGAATTAGAAATACATATATTAATTAATAACTTTTTTTATTTATGGACGGATTGCAATAAAACAAACTGTAAGTATTAAGTGATGCTTCCTGCAATACATTAGTGCAAACCAGACAAAATCGGTTAAGCCATTTCTGAGATTAGCGGGAACAAACGCACAGACCACCGGACAAAAATTCTAACAACTATTGTTTTGGGTTCTATTGCGTTAATAAAGGCCCGTTATAATGGTTTTTCTCATATATAGTTCATGTACAGAAAGCGATCAGTTAGAATTTTATTATTAGTATAGATTAGAAATCTAAACCTAGTGTCTAAGAACATCAAGTGCAATCAAAGTCCGTTTGATAACTTCATATCAAAAATTGTTTAATGCTCGTTAGAGGAGCTAGTCCGTTCCGTTATTCGCTAATTCATAGGTGAATGAACTTTTTTGCCGTGATAACGTCTTATAAATCGATGAACGCCAACTGCACGCACGAAATAGCATGACTCATTGTCACGTTCCGCCTAAGCCGAGCGTACAAGCGAGAGCGCGGAACAAGCACGATAAAGAGGCACGATCGGCCTAAGCGTTCAGCTTGTAACGCATCTATCTCTCTTCCACTCCATCGGCCGATGCGTCTTAAATATCACACATGTATATAAGTTGTATATAAATTGTTAATATCACATTGTTACTTGTAATTAACATGTATAATTTAAGTAAAAAAATATTTCAATTAACGAGTTCAAATAAATGTTAATTTATCGAAAAATTGTAATTTTCAATTAACCCCTCCGTTGTATTATACAAAATAATAATAATTCAGTGATAATAATTAATTCAACTCATAAAGGTATGCAATTTTTCATCAATGTTTTTTTTATGATGTTATCACGTAAAATTATCGTCCATAAACCGATTTTACGGACAACCAATTTTTTAAATTGTTGTTTGTGGTGTGGTCCGCATATATATAATATACAGTATGTTCGAATGTTTCGTTATATTGTTCTTTATTCATGTTTGGCTTACAATTATTAAGATATTCCGGACACCATCAGGTAGCAAATGATACTAACGCTAGGCTGGGTCACTATCATCTGTAGTAATCTCCACTAGAGCAGCGTGGTGGTGGACGGTGGTGGATTAGTAACCTGCAATGGGTTGCTAGTGGATTGAAGAGACATAGATAATTTAAAAATGATATATGAGATATGATTACAGATAACTTTGCAACATGAAGTCGGATGTGAACGAGTGGTACCGTGGCCGGAAGGTAATGGTGACGGGGGCCTCAGGCCTGATGGGCAAGGTGCTGATCGAAAAACTGCTGTACAGTGTCCCTGATGTGGAATGCGTGTATGCAGTGGTCCGGACAAAACGAGGCAAAACACCGGAATCACGCATTGAAGATATGTGGAAATTACCTGTGAGTGATTAAAGTTATTGCGCGTACATACTGCATAAAACCTATGTAGGTATTTTATATATGTATACCTGTTTTGTATATCACACATAATAACAATATCGATTTCTTTAAGCGAATAGTAATAAAAGTTGATATCCGAATTATAAAATATCGACTTTTTAAAGGAAGGTAGATTAAATAACATGACAATATTTATTTAGGAACCAGAAGAAGAATTACAATTTTGTATCCTGTACCTATCCCAAAATTAGAGGAGTTATTTGTTTTTTAATAAATATAATTGATTAGGGAAACAAGAATAACTAGTCTGTTACTGGGCGAATAATACTAGAAGCTCCTACTTATTAGTGTCATCAAAAGAACCTTTATATCTGTTTCGTTGATAACTGATTTCACTAATAAAAACTACATATATTTTTAATAATTCTATCTTTTAGTTATTTGCAAGAATACGAACAGAGAAACCATATGTGATGAAGAAACTCATTCCAGTTACCGGAGATATCGCATACGATAACTTAGGTATCGAAAAGAAGCAATTGGAACAAATATGTGAAGAGGTAAGACGGCGTTGTTTTATACGCGGAGCAATGAAAGTTTAGAAAAATTAAAAAAAAAAAAAAATACCTTTTCAAAAAACTCTCCACCAGCATTTTTACAAAATTTCTTTCGATTAATTTCAAGCACCTCTACTAAAGCCTGCTGGTGCTGGAACTATGCTTACTCATTAACCAGCGATAAGAACTAAATTGCCGAATCATACGACGGAACTATACCAGGAAATGTTATCCTGGGTCTGCTTTTGAACATTATTGAGATTGTGCAGTGGTCAAAACTATTGTTGTCCCTTGAATTTCCTCGTGTAAAATTTCAGGAATGTTTCCCTATAAAATCTGCAATGTATGCTGAATCTCTTACCTTTATTTTCGTTTATTTTCATATTAAGGTATATGTATTTCAGGTATCCGTTGTCTTCCATTTCGCAGCCACCCTACGCTTAGAAGCTCCTCTCAAAGAGGGTTTAGAAATGAACACCAAAGGAACCAAGCGCGTCTTAGAAATCGCTAAAAATATGAAGAACTTGGCTGCTTTCATCCATCTCTCAACGGCGTTCTGTTATCCTGATTATGAGAGAATGGCAGAAAAGGTATTTAAAAGACTGTGAATACTTCGGTGTTGGTTGAGATGGTGTTTCGCTAGACGTAACAAAGTATTTGGCCTTTTGATATAAAGAAATTGATGTTCAATCATTAAATACCTCTAAAGGAAGAATTATTTTCGAAACAAATACAGTAGGAAGGCTAAGCGGCGATAGATATAGATGAAAAAAATTTGAGAAAACAATTGCAAGGCCTGCTGTCCTGGGAGATGGTGAATAATATGAAGGAGAATTATAAAACTAAAATAGGTTAATTAATAATGGTTATTTTTTGTAATAGTTACGAGTATAGTATATGACTTTTTTCTGTTAATTGCCGACAAACGAGCAGAAGAGCCATCTGATGATAAGTGATCACTGTCACCCATGGACTAAACGTATCACTGATGCGTTGCAGGCCAGGAAATGAGAAGAAAGAAAGTACTGGCTCTCAAACCCCCATCTGGAATACGACGAGTCGTTTGGCGGCTAACTCAAGCAGGCGAGTGGTAGCTAGCCAAGCAGGCTTGAAGAAAGACACTAATACCAGTAATAATATTAACGACTTAATAATTATATTGGTAATAATCCTTACGGGAAGCCCCACCACCAAGCAGACTGGCTTCTCTCGCCTCTTATGACAAATTGTTCTGTTAGCATGTGGTTGGGGGAAGTATTCTATGCCGCCCCAATACGGTCAAGAAGAAGTTATTACAAAAATTATAGAAGAAACCGAATCACAATAAAATATAGACGCTTATTATGTTCGTTAGTGAACTTTAAAAGGCTGATAAATAGATCGTAGTTCTTGATAATTGATTTTAGTGAATATCGATTTTTTTATGCAAAATGGTTACTTTACTTTCAAGTTGACGCAATTACGGAAGAGACGAAATCCGGTTTTTTTCACACGGTATCACATTTTCGTCATTTACATTACAAATATTGATTGTTTGATGTCAAATAACGTAAAAAATGTGTAATATTTTCTCGTACTACTTATTTCTTATGAAATATACCTGTATTAATAATATGTTATATAAAAGTTTATTTCTGTTCGGAAATTTGTATTTGGTGTAAAAACTCCGTTACAACTAAATAGCCGTCAGAAAGCGGTGCTTTTCTACGTAGGAATTGAAAGGAATTAATTTTTTCACTGGTCTCTCTATCGAATGTATGCGTATCAAAACAAAAAATCGACTAATCGCTACGAAAACTATTGAATTATAAACAAACTTCAGCAGATTATATACTGAATATTACTGTCATTTACTGTATATTAATTATATATTTTAATATACTGCTTAGTCTAAAGGTTGACTGGCAGAGAATGCTTTTAGCATTCCGCATTCTATACCAGCGTGTCTAGTATACTAAAGTTTAAATAAATTTCCTACTGATTATTTAATAGGAATATCAAGTCATCGACTAGTCACATTCGTATGTATCGATAATGCTTTCACATTTGCCCTCATACCCAAAATTTTACCGCGTCATTTAAAGCGTTTAGCTACAGTTAATATTCGCGGCAATTGTCAGAGCTATTTTTGTACAGTTATAAATGCTTGTTGGTAATACCTTCTTTTATTCTTTGTAAGTCTAATGTAAATGAGTATTTTTTTTTTGCCTTTTTAGCGAGTGGTACCTGTCATACTTTCCCTACTCCATGTTAGTTAATACCCCTATGTATGTATTTTTATTACTTGTACAACCTATAATAGAAATCTCAGGGTTTGTGCTGTGATTTCGTCGTAAGTCTGACGTCACTGAAATTCTGGTCTACAGAGTTAGCTTAATATTCATTTGCGTTCTACAAAAATTAATCCAATGAATGTGTATGGTTGGATTGTTGAACTGCCAATTGAAATGACGTTACAATGTATTGATCAAAGAGGATGTTAATTTCATTACTACGATATAAGTTATAATTTTGTGTGAAATGTTTTGGATGTTAAGATTGTAGATGCTTTAGTAGTCTAATTTTGTAAAAAAATACTTTAGTCTTATACTTCTTTGTTGGTTTGAGTTTGGTGGGACTGGTTTCGTTCGCAGACATAAAATAATAAATGTCGTGTGTTACTTACCTTGTAGCTTTCTAAAACGAAGATTATATTATTTTGCTCTATAGTGGGGAAATTATTTGTTCATTCATTGTATCATCTTAAGATATAGACTATAAATCTTTTTACAATATACTTAAATTAAAGCCAAAACACGTAATACATGTATACGCAGTAGATTTATAAATTATCGCTTAGTATAGATCAGTTAAGTAAACTAATTTGAAATTGTACAAAGCTTTACAATTCTATACTGTGTTCCTTTGCAGATTCATGATCCGCCAGCAAATCCCGAGGAAGTCCTTCGAGCAGCAAGCTGGCTCTCCGAGGAGCAATTGAACATCCTAGCACCGAGTATCATGCAGAAGCATCCCAATTCGTATACATACTCCAAAAGATTAGCAGAGGCGCTAGTGAAGAGGAGTTATCCCGAACTACCTGTTGTTGTCGTTCGACCCAGCATAGGTTAGTGATGTGTTTCCTTGACCATATTTACAAACAAAACGAATAAGCAGTCGGACCAGCAAATGGCAAGTAGTGACCTCTCCTATACTTCCACAACATCAGGGGCGTCAGTAAGGCATTGTCAGCCATCACAGAACTGATGAAGTCTCTCGGTAACTGGCTCTCTTACATTGAACTCGAAAAACGTGAAATCTTTTTATGGTTGATTTTTAACGAAGGATGACAGCAAATCCGCCAAGTAATTAACCTTACCATCATGTATCAGCCACCAGGATTGAAGAGATGGCCCAGCGACAGCAAACAGATGTCGTGCAATCTTAATAATCTATGCCGTATTTTTTGCGTACTGAGAGTTTACTCTCGAATCTGCAAATTACTTATACAGGTTAAATATATGATTTTCAGTAACACCATCCTTCAAGGAGCCGATGCCAGGTTGGGTGGATAACTTGAACGGTCCCATCGGGCTGATGATCGGAGCCGGCAAGGGAGTGATCCGCTCGATGCACTGCTATGGACACTATCACGCAGAAGTCATTCCCGTCGATAGCGCCGTCAACGCCATAATTATAATCCCGTACTATATTAACACTCAAATTGAAAAGTATGTTGAACTTTTGAAATATAAATGAGTAACTAAGTCACGTTCGTGTTATAGTTACAACCTATGGGTTAAGAGCCCGGCAAATTTATTTTCGTATCTGAAGAGGTTTACCATAATTCATCACTCTGTTAATTGGTGCGGGTGTTATTTGATATCCGAACATTGGAAGTTGTTAGACGGCACAAAGGCTTCCAATAATACTTAATTTCTGCTATCTAACGTTAACAATCGTTATTTCTGTCACGTGATATGCCCTGTGAAATGCGACGTTTCCAGTCAGACAATTTCTCAAGCATACGTTACCCATTCGATACTGCTTAAATTGCTCGATCAAAGTCCGATAAATGGTATAATTTGCTTGGGGTATCCACATCTGTTAATTCTGTAACAAATTGAGGGCCTTTAGACCAATTTAAGTAGCGGATCATAATCCTTTATATTGTCTTTACTAAACTATAAAAACAAGTTGATAGTGAAAATAGCTGACCATTACAAATTTTATATCACTAGGCCTACAGAAATACCCGTCTTCAACTTGACCACCGGTGATGACAGGAATACCACATGGCGAGAGGTGTTGGATGTCGGCAAGGCTTCAGTACGCAAGTTCCCTTTCGAAGGTCCCTTGTGGTATCCCAATGGAAACATCAGACATAACAAGTTCATACATGATTTATGCGTCTTCTTCTACCATATTATTCCCGCATATTTAATCGACTTTCTTATGCTAATTTTTGGACAAAAAAGATTGTGAGTATACAATTTTTTAATCACTTTAACATTTAACTAGTTTTTCTTATTGAAAAGCCTGCGATTATACAGAACAATTCTGAGTAATTTGTTTCGAATAAAAATGGGATTCCTAAATAAAAATCACTAAGTATTTTATCAGTAACACAATGAACAACAATGAGGATGAATAACTTTTTGAATAATGTTTAATAATAATAAACTTTAATTTAACAAAGTAATGTTTATTTTTTGTTTTAGTATGGTGAGGATTCAAAAGAGGATTTCAGTGGGGTTGGAAGTATTACAATACTTCACGACTCGCGAATGGTGGTTTGATACAAACAACTTTAAAGCGCTCGCCACCAAACTGAATCCTGTTGACTTCGCAACCTTCCCCATGGATTTAACTGTCATCGAAATGGTATCATACATAGAAAGCTGCATGATCGGTGGTAAAATGTTTTGTCTCAAAGAAAAAATGGAAAACCTTCCGAAAGCCAGACTGCAAAATAATATGTGAGTAACAATAATTATAATTATTGTATTCGGGTAGGTAATAATTATTGAAACCGATTAATTACGACAACGAATATTTACCTCTATTATTAATTATGTTTTCATTAAAGGTGGAAAATAAATCGACAGTTTTATAGGTAAATAATAATAATTATAATTTAATAGTTAATTATTGTATATATAAAGTTTTCAACTTTTCTCTTTTAACTGTAACAATATAAAATGAAATAATTAAACAAAGTTAATCGTTGTAATTTTGTTTGTATTGCGATATAAAGGTAGTGTCACTAGTCAAAAGATAAACAATTTTATGTTTTTAAAACACTTTTCAAAATAAAACTATATTACGTTATATAACAATAGTGACACTGCAATAAACTATTAAATTAGTATTAATTTATTTTGCAACAATCCGCAAGCACAATGTACGTTGGTATATACTTCTATACATGCATAGAACCTCCCTCCCTCCCACAAAGGCAAACTTACATGAGTATGATCATTTCTTTATTATCATTAAGATGATCTGAGCAGCAGACAATCACAAAAATTATCGTTGCGTCCCCACTTGACGACTTTCATATAAAAAGTCATACCTATCCTATATCTCAAACACTACTCTACTGTTATTGTACTTCTAAATACTCTGTTGTTTCAGATTATTCGTGCTGGATCTGATTGCATCTGCTTTCTTCTATTTACTGCTACTGTATGTGATGGTCATGTTTTTGAAGCCACTCAAAGTCTTGTTAAGCTACATCCCTTTGGTATGGTACTTACCGCTTGTAGGCAACGCTGTGTTCGATCTATAGCGATATTGTACGCTCTTTGTTTAAACACTTACTTTTCTAATAAAAGAACCGCTTCAACTTGTATTTTATTGAATACAAACAGCAACAGACCAAAAAGCATAAGAGCGATTGCTAATTCTGCAGTGAAGCCAATCACTTCAAGTGACCTCGTGTATAATAAGAGTACTGGGGCCAGGTATGCGTAAAAATAAAGTGTATTTGTCCGTTCTCAAATAGGAGGTTATTATTTCAGTTTATGATCGTTTTTCACTCTACTATTACAATGGCGTAGTGGTATCACTGTTCTAGTGGCACTATTATAAATAATTAAAAAAATCATAAATACACATTTGCATCAGTAAAGCAGGTAAAAGTTGTAAAATGAGTAAAAAACTCGAGGGGATATGTATTGGCTGTGGCAGATTCGCTGACTGTTTCC
>PDGT01000001.1:12527561-12572922 GCA_003671415.1 Megathymus violae
TAGGAGGTTATTATTTCAGTTTATGATCGTTTTTCACTCTACTATTACAATGGCGTAGTGGTATCACTGTTCTAATGGCACTATTATAAATAATTAAAAAAATCATAAATACACATTTGCATCAGTAAAGCAGGTAAAAGTTGTAAAATGAGTAAAAAGCTCGAGGGGATATGTATTGGCTGTGGCAGATTCGCTGACTGTTTCCTAGTTGTATGACCTGATCGGCTCGATGGTATCAATTTATGTTATAGACATAAGAATTGCAAAGATTTGCTAAGTGACTCTATACAATTATGATTAGAATTGTTAAATTAGTATTAATTTACTTTGCAACAAACCGCAAGCGCAATGTATGATGGTATATATTTCTATACATGCATGAAAACTCCCTCCCTCCCGCAAAGGAAAACATGCAATTATGATAAAAGTATATACCAACACACGTACCGTCACCAACACGTGTTTCGCTCCGAAACAGAGCATCATTAGAATTGTAATTAAAACGGAAATCTCACATTTGTTTAGGTATATTCTTGAAAAATGCAAATATCAATGATATTGTAGTTTTACTGTTGATCTTTTGCCGCTGCACACAAAGTTCTGTACGCACCATTAATTCTTTCATTCGCTTTCTAGAAAGTTTTACATGACATTGCTCTTTAATTATCTCCAAATTGTGTGAACTCCCGCAAATCCATACAAGCGTGATGGAATATGGTTAATATGGTTCTTCTCACTATTGGAAGAGGTTTTCTTCTTAGCGCCCAGCAGAGAGCCGTTTTAGATTTTTATGAACGGTATTTTAAAAAACTTTTAAATATAAGAGATTGTTTTGTAAATTGCGTGTTATATTTTCAATATATAAAACATATTTACTTTTTCATATATTTTATTTTGTAAATGTGTTAAAAATAGCATTATAGATATTTTTTACAAAGATCACAATATAAATCATAGATTTATCTTCATTACCAATATCCGTCAATATTTGTTGTCTCAGTGAAGTCACATCATGCAATAATTTACTTTTTGTATATTATTACTTAGGTTTATTAATAATATTATACAAATAAAATATCTTAAAACCAATACCCACCTTGCTGTGTTAATTTAATTCCATTTTTCCTTTTTAATTTCTAAAAGTGCTTAAGACCTTTGTATTGTATTTATTCAGACCAATTTACGCATCACTCAGTGAAGAAAATAATAATTTTATATATATTAATAACTTAGTAAGTCTGCGTCGAAGTCATAAGTTATCATACTACTTGACTTGTTATCTGTGCAAGTGCTGAGGGAATATTATTATTAGTATCATGTATACCAGGGGCGTTAAAATTACAATCCCAAAAATATCTAAATGCTTGTACCTGTATCAAAATTCTATATGTAGTATACTTATACACTTATACAGTCACATTTAATTTAATTCTTTTGAAGTACTTGAAGTACCGGAGAAGCTTTCACTGCATCGTTTGTCTGTTTTGTAGTGACCACAGACCATCATGTGACCCGCCTGCTCGTTTATCAGCGACTATCTTAAAAATGTAGGTTGAAGATATGAAACTATTTCTGCGACCTTTAGCTGTGTATGTATATATATATATATATATATACACACAAAGACGAATATGCTTCTCATTTTCATGGAATCTTAGGAATCGTCACACATTAGGGATGAAAATATATATTTATGGTAAATGGTCATTCGAATATCGTTTTTCTCTACATAGAAACTATTAATCTAAAGCAACCTACGTTTAAAATCGTCAGTACCAAATAACTGACTTTTCTAATTCTGCAAATCTATTACCTAAATTCTAAAAATGTTTTAAACTACATTCTTTTTTCGATTCCATGTCGTAGGTGATCTGTACTTAGGGTTAAAAATGTTGGTACTCTTGACCTAATTGGAATCGAAAATAAAAATCGTGCTACGATTAATTAGAGCGAGTAGTTATCTGCTTAATTATTTTCTATTTAATTAACACAGTAATACATACACATTAATTGTTTAAATTCTCATTTTTTTTAATAAATAATTAAATTATATTACATAATTCTCAAAATATAAATTGTTAATTCCAGTTGGACAACAAGTTGGCATGGTTCGATTTCAAGAGTAATAATTTAATTAATTCGGTCTAAAATCGATGCTATATATGCTGCGATAAACTTACTCAATTTAGTCTTAAAATATGTTTGACCGTATTATTTGGAATTAAATCTTAAGCTGATATCTTCAATCCGCAACTTCATTTCATGTTCACAAATAAAGAACATCTTGTGAAAGCAGCCGATGTCGTTGAGTTGTCCGTTGTAGAACATGGAACCACAATTCTCGTTTTCTCCACCGTCTGGCTGTGCATACCCCCAATTGTTATAACCACTCTGGTGTAAGGGCACTCCTGTACGATAATAATTATGATATTAAATTATGATATTAAACTGTAATAAATAAAAAATAAAAATGATCAAGTTTCAATCAAATTTATATGAGATGGATTCTTAGGAATCATATGAATGGATTCCGATTCTTGATGCAATTTATGTCCTTATTTTATATATCCTGTAAATTATGAGTGAAAACTTACGTATTTTTTATTATAATTCGTATTTCAACGCTTTAAAGATTGATTCCTATATTTTTATCTATATGTCAAGATTGATCAAGCTTTTTTAAATGTTAAAAACAAAGTTAAAATCTTTTCAGTTTGACACCTGACATGATCTATATCTCTTTTCTTTATTTTCTAATTTACCTTCAAGGTTTTATGTTATACATTTGTTATTGGGTTGCAAAATTCCAAGTATGTATATTTCTACCAAATTTCAAATTTGCCATCAGTAAATTAAAACCAAGGATTTTGTTAGATGATTTCGTCTATCAAGTAACTTATTCTATATGGATATCAGTTTTATTCGGATGCGTAGAACCAAAAAAACCTTTTATAATGATTACCTGCTGTCGTGACCCAACCATCTTGATTTTTAAACCCTAAATGTACCGCTCCTCTCAAGTAATTGCCTTTGACATCATCCTTAGATGCATTAGCAGTGAGACTGATCAAGTGATTGGCTTCTACTTCAGAATTGATGATCGCCAAGTAGGACTGTTCAGCTCGACAAACAGCGTATGCTTCAGTCCAATTCTTTGGCGTCAAGTGAAACTTGTAGCATCTATCCAGTGATGGGCTGTACTCGTAAACTAAATTCGAAAAATAGACGTATGACATATAAGAAATAAATATAAAATATATTAATAATAAATTTCAAATGATTACCTAATATACCACCGGATGGTAAGTAGTGATGTAGTGCTGGATAATAAAGCACCTACTGTAACTCAAAGCCATTCAGTCACTTTTGCTTCAAAAACGCCCAAATTATAATTTTGCGATAACACCGAAACAAATAAGTAATTCCTTCGTAATAAAATCAAAAATAATAGATTTTAACTGGACACACTGACCAACAATAATGTTAACACGACCTCCATTTAGCAAACTCGGATAATTAAACCCTGTCTTAAAGAGTGTAAAGGACTCCTATTATCCTTCAATCCAAGCCAACCTTGTTGCATTCTGTTCAACAGCGGACGAGGTTTTGATTTTGTGTTAGATGACTCCTTAAAGAGATTGCTAGGTCTTTACGTATAAATCATCCAGCTTAACCACAACGCTATTCGAGCATGGTTGTAGGGATTCTTAATATGTCCGGTCAGCTACCACACTTAAAAATTGACCTTCATATGAATTTAGCATATTTTGGCTGCATTGTTGTAGAATTGCGCTTATTAACCAACTGGTTTTTTTAGCGTTTCCTTCTTGGTCGACAATGTGCCGTTGGATATATTAGTGCTACAAGTGTACGGCGGTTTATTTTCTACTGGTATTGAGTCGAGTATGAGTGTTTAGAGTGAGATTTCGAATTTTATTAATGACTAGCGGCCCGCCCCTACTTTTTTCGGGTTGAACAATTAATGATACTATACCTACGTCAATTCGGAATAATGTACTTTTGAAATGGTAAAATTTTTCCAATAGATGCCGTGATACCGAAGATTACCTTCCGTATACAAACTTATAAAATTCGCCTTTAGTCTTAACAATAATAGCAGTTTTATAATAGTAGTATAAATAAAATAATCAGGAATTCTAAGTACTGTTTGATTTTCAATAAAATTTGAAATGTTACCTACACAGATGTGTAAATGTGTAGATGTCTACGTGGATGTCAATGATGTGGCATGGAAATTTTTTAAACGGATTTAGGATAATACTTTATAAAATATTTTATGTTTTAAATTCTACATAATATTATTATTGTCATTTAAGAGCATGTAAATAAAGTATACCTTAAAATGTATAATACTTATTATTATTCTTATATATATATTACCAATTATTTAAACAAATAAAACTGAGCAAAAAAAAACGAGATGAAAAAAAGTATCGATAGACTTACATGGGTCAGGTATGTCACATAAAGTGTTCCATTGTAGCGTGGCCAGAGTTTTTTTGCATATAAATGGGTTGCGTTTATTGCAATTGTCGTCATTGAGGGTACCGTCATCTCTCCGCAACACTACGCAACCCTCGACACCACCAGCGTTGTTAGGCTCTCCATAGCCCCAGGCATCGTAAACATCTGATATTGGCCGACCTAAATAAAATTTAAATAAATCTGTATCTCTAGTCAAAATTTAATTTTTTTCAGCTAACGTTAATTAACATTTCCATAAGGTTTTTTTAATTTCTGTAAACATTTGGTTTTCGGTTTTCGAGTGTAAGGGGACGGGTTACCAGACGGGTTACGGGTTAGAGACCAATCCTTGCGGGAGGTAATGGACTCCACCCATACCTAAGACCGGCTAACTTCCTCTGCTTATCGTACACCCTACTGAATAATGGACGAAACTATGGCAAACGGGTCCTCTTGTTGGAGGTCGCTGAACTCTATGTCCCTTATGCGCTCCTCTTCCCTGGCCGTATGCCCAAAGTCAAGCTCGGGTGGTGTTTAGTGGGTAGGCCCCTAGGTTTAGCGGGAGTCCCATATAACCAGCGCAGCCGGTTGCTCTGGTATGCATGGTTTTCCCTTTTGTCTGGGCGCAAAAAAGAACTCCCTTATTTCCTATATCCCTTAGTATAATTCTGTTGGTAGGAACCTTAGCGGAATGTACTAGGCCTTTATTATTAAGACCAAACTAACATCCCCTACTTGTGGTACAGGTATTGGAAGTCACTGAGCTCTGTACCACTCAATTTAATGCGAATGGTAGGACCGTGGTGCTCCTGCTAGAATCTACTGTAAAAAGATTTTCATGTGTCATTAGTGAGCGGGTCCTCCCTTTCAACTTTGCCGGCAACCCGGAGGTGATTTCTTTGGTAGGTACTACAGGCATGAATAAGTGACTGTGACCAATTGCCATCAGATGACCTGTTCATTGTATTATGTATGCAGTCTTCGAACTCTGTGTTAGAATATAGACGGCTCAATAAACAGATCTCCAAGTGTAGGTGAGGTCATTTGCGTTGCCATAATACAAATCGTGTAAAAAACACAATAGAGTGAAATCGTCGCTCAAAAGTGTTCGCCAGGGACCTACGTCTTGGGCAAAGTCTATTGACTAGGTTGAAGACCGATTTCGGCACCATAGTCTCATCAAAACCTGAAGTTCTGAGAGAGCTAGAGACATACTATGGACAGTTGTATACTTCTTCGCGTGCTATTGTGCCCAGACAGGCGAACAATAAGCGCCCTAAATCGACTTGATATTACACTGAATATATCCTGGACGTCAGTCTGTACGAGATTAGAGAGGCCCTGAAGCAGTTAAAGAATAACAAGACACCAGGCGTCGACGGTATCACAACAGAGCTGCTAAAAGCTCGTGGGAAACTCCTTGTGCTCTCCAAAAGTTGTTTGATTCCGTCATTAGAAGTGGCACTACCCCGAAAGCGTGGAGCAGAAGTTTGGTGACACTGTTTTCCAAAAAGGGAGATAAAACCCTTTTAAAGAACTATAGGCCCATTGCACTTTGGAGCCACGTTTACAAACTGTTCTCAGAATATTCACTAATCGCACGCACTAACCTACGGATCAGAGACATGATCTTTTACCGTTGGCCTCATCTGAAAGCTTTGATATCCGAGAATTATGTTAGGTATATCGCTACGAAACAAGATTCGTAACGATGAAATCCATAGACGAACAAACGTTACCGACATAGCTCGCAGAATTAGCCGGCTGAAGTGGCAATGGGCAGGGCACATCGTTCGAAGGACTAACAACCGATGGTGAAGAAAAGTCCTCGAATGGCGCCCACGCCTTAGTAAAAGAAGTACAGGACGCCCTCCGAGTGATGACCTGAAAAAAACAGCTGGAAGCCGTTGGATTCAGAGGGCTCAGGAGTGGTCGGAGTGGTGCCAACTAGGGAAGGCCTATGTCCAGCAGTGGACTATAAAAGGTTGATAGATATATAGATAGACCTGTTCGTTTGTCGACTACTGGCTTAAATTGTATTATAAATTATAGATATAATGTGAGGACACTCAAAATATATTCATATAGTAATTTACTGGAATTGTGTATTGCAGTAATATGTAATTGGTAAAGGTTGCCTGGAAGAGATTTCTTAAGGAAAAAATGAGCACCTAAGTACATGATAATTATGTTCGTGATTAAATTCTTCATTATTTTGCATTACGCATGTGTATGTTAAATTATATAATTACTGTCATAAAATTAGATTATTGTTTGCTATTGGAATATTGATGTTCAGAGGAAGAAATATTAAAAATTTATAAGTGTATGTGTTTATTTTTTGTGTGTGTGTGTGTGTGTTTTATGTGTGTGTTTTATTGATTATTTATATAGGACACATTTATAACAAGTATGTATGTATGATAACATATGATAAGGCGATACTAATGTACAATTAATGTCTTTTTATTTGTCACAAAACGAACATTACTGAGAGACATTCTTTTAAAATAGACACAAGTTGTACGTGAGTCTTTAATGACATAAATAAAACTCAAGATTTGAGTCTGCGATAAGATCATCATAATTGCGAGTATTATAGTTTATTACGTTATTATGTGCGAGTATTATGTTTCATTTCATAAAAAAATACCGATAACCAGTAATAATGTAAACAGAGAAATAAATGGTAATGAAATTCTATGTTGTTTTTGTGGTGAACCGTACAAATACTAGTGATTACAAAATCATCTTGCAGACTTTTCAAAACATAACATATACGGTAACTCGTCTGACTCACCGTCTATTGTGTCAAATACTTCTTTGGTGTTCCAATCAGCCACACCGATGAAAATCCATTGTATAAACGGCTGTGTTTGGTTTAAATGGGATATGATGACCTGTGCTTCGTCGGCGTCTTCTGGATAGAATAAAGTAGCGCCTTCCATCTCGCATTTTGCTTTAGCCTCCTGCCAGGTTTTGGACAATGTGTGGATTTTGTAAAAACTCTCTGTATCTTTTATATACTTATAATCAGTGCGGAAAAATTTATCATTCTCTTGGCCATCTAGAATATTACACAAATAAATTTTATTTCAATCACTGATACACGTATGTATAAATAATAACAAACAACATCACTTACGTATAACTCCAAAAACGGCAACTATCAACAAAAAGCGCACAAATCTATTTAACATTTTGATTTTAAACGAAATACTTTTTATCGATTAAAGTACCTACTGGTGGCTATAAAAAATATGGTTAAAATTATTGGACTCGTAACAACCTTATAGCGCACGTCAGTCCGTCACTCGCACTGTAACACCGTTTAAAGATAGTATGCGTTAACTTGTTAACATTGTACACAATTATCCAAGTTTTCCGTCTTGGACGAGATAAACTTTATATAACATGCATCGCTGTTAGCCAATCAAAACCCATCATGATGACGTTTTTATGAAATCTGGACACGCGGCAAAGGTTTTTTCGGTAACGCAAAAAGTGATATTCAATGACATAGTTATTATATTTTAGTAATTATATTTTTATAATTAAGATTACAAATAATATTTTGAACCCGAATCACTTAACATTTGCTAGAATTGAACTCTTATTAGTATTAAAAATGTTATGAATTTTCATAAAAAATGCGAAAAGACTTTCTCCCCAACCTAATATTACATTTTATCGACATATGGACTTTAATAAATACCCCAAACGTGATTATATTGTAATATTATTATTATTGTCAAAGGTACGGTACTTTTCGTTATTTCCTTTCTTCTGTCCGAGCAGGCAAGTAAAAATTATAATACACAATATTTTAAACAGTTTTATTTAAAACAATTACATAATAATTTAACTTTTTTTTCCAATGGTCACTTCGATTCTGAAAAGACATTGTTGTTCTTATGGATACCTGTTGAGCAGATAGCGGATCATATATCTGTATAGATAAAATAAAATAGAATATTTACTAAAAATGTGCATAAAAAAGTAAAAATATAGTATCGGTAACAGTCTTGCAAACGCACTGTATAATTACAATTCAAAGTGTAACACATTAACTAAAAACCAAGTCTCTGTGCATGTTATATTATTGTAATTATGATAAAAGGTAGCTAAAGAGTGTATGACAACCTGTTAGATTTCACTAAAACCATTTGCCGGCGAATAATAATTTAATCTAAAGTCTGGTAATAGACATTACTTTGGAATTTTCCGCAAACCAACACATACGGATATGATCATGGCAACATAAAATGGCAGCCTTTCATTGCTATATTAGTAGATTAATGTCTATTTTTATATTTAACCTATCTATGTCTATGTTTAACCTATCTTGGTCCAATTTCAGAACGAATTGCAAAGACGCTCCGTTAAAACAACATTTCCGTTGCCTTCAGAACAAACAATAATGTAATTAACTGTAAAGATAAGAGAAATGGCCACGAACAATCTGGTGTCTATAAGATTCTCTGTTCTGACTGTTACGGTGTTAACGTGGGTCAAACGGGTAGAAATTTGGACACATGTTACCAACATATAGCCAACACATAGGGAACATATAGCCACGTACAAAAATGGTCACGTAGACAGATCTAACTTTGCCAAACTTCTTATAGAATCCGATCATAGTATAACAAATAACCGTTCTTACGAAATCTTACATAACTGCGGGAAAGGCTTTCGACTAAGCGTGCTTGAGGAATTAGAAATAATTAGATATAACAACAACAGTAACATTACACTGCTGAATGAACAAACGAATGTATCCAAATCGACTTTACTGAGGATTTTTTAATAATAAACACCACCAAAATATGTCAAAGTCGGTTTTAAAGGTGATCCATACTATCAAGAACTAGTTCAGATAACCAGTCGGCGAGTTGGTATAAAAGGCCTGCGTTCGGTAGAAGGCGCTCGCACCCCCCGCTCAACAGCGGGGGTTGACAACACCAGGCGGCTTTTGTCCCCCGGGCAAGGAGGAATCCCTCGAGTCCCGAATTCCCCACGCATAGGCCGCGCCCCCACAGAGGGCGCCGTAGCGTAGGAAGCCTCGTATCGTATCGCTGGCGCTCACTTTGCTGTTAACACTTGTAGTCTACTAACCCTGAGGATGCTCTGTTTCGGAGTGAAACGCATGTTGGTGAAGATATGTATGTCGGTATATACTTTTATTTATCATAAATGCATGTTTTCCTTTGTGGGAGGGAGGTTCTATGCATATATACAAGTATATACCGTCATACAATGTATTTGCGGATTGTTGCAAAGTAAATTAATACTAATATAATACTAATTATGAAGAAAATTATAGACTATTTCATTAATATTAGAAAACTTGAACTTCCTTTAAACTGTTCAGTTTGATTTCTTGAGGGATAAAAATGTACCTATTACTTAAAATGTGATATTAACAAAATATACTATTAATTAATTATTACATGCGACCCACCAACTGAAAGCTCTCTGAGCGTATAAGCATTGTTATGCAACATGGTAATACTGCCAACTTTTTGGATACTGGAAACAATACATCCTAATTGATCAGTTGAATTTACATTTTAACTAATCAATTAATAATCATAATTCATTAATAATCGCTAATTGGGCTATTCTTCAAAACGTACTTGGTTTGTTGATTTGGTCTCAAAGATGATTTCACTTCCAAAATTAGTATTCTCTTTGAACAGTGATAGTGCGTAAGGAAAAGCTAAATAAACTTAGAATTACTAAACTGACTTATAAAATTTAGTTCTATCAATGCGACTGAGGCTTCAAATATTTAATTTTGAGAATAAATCCAATAGTTAAATCGACTGAATAGTATTCTAGTACAGTTCGAATGAACAAACTATATATTTTTTTTATTCCTGTCGTAGCTTAAATAACAAATTATTTTCAAGATTTCACTCTGTTATTGCTATATTGAGTAGACGCTTAAATTATTTAAAATGGTTAGGTTAGGTCATTTTCATTTAAAATATACCAATGTCATGTTGAAGAAATATAAATAATAAACTATTTATCGGAGATTTTATGGAATTAAATTTATTCAAATAGGAATCGTCCACCTTACATTCCATTCACGTGAAGGTATAATAGGATAACTAATTTTGCAACACTTCTTGTTCTCATACGAAAAACATTTCTGACTACACGCGACATCATGTAGCAATCCGTCGAAAGACATCGCGCCACAATCTTCGCTGATCCCGCCATCGGGGTGGAACTGGGCCCATTTGTTGTAACCACTCACGTGTAATGGTATCCCTGGTATAATAATAAGTAGCATACTCCTGTAACAATAGTAAGTAACATGAAATATGGAGTATGGCTTATTACATTCTAAATTAATAGTTTTGATAGTAAGTGGGTATGTTTACTTACAACACGTACTGTGTCAGTGTTACAATACAAAAACCTGTAACTAGAAGAATTATAAAGTAGGAATAGTAATAACAAGTAATAGTATATTTAACCTTTATTAACAAGACATATTTTGTTATTATAATAAAAATAATACACTGTTTGATATTAATGTTTAACTGTTAACGATAAGTTGAACACTTGAACTGCTTCACGCTTGTTTCTATTTAGTATATCTTCGAGTACAGACAAATTATTCGTAGGCTTCTAATGTTTTGTTTCAGGATGTTTTGAACAATTGACGTTAACGTCATAATAAGTTGAATTTATCAAATTATTTATGAACGTATGACATTCAGCGATTCACTGTAATGAAAAAAAAAATTAAATATCTAGATATCGTACGCATTATCATTAATATAAAGTAGGGGTATAATTAAAGTTACCTTCCATATTTATATTTAATGTCTTCGAAACGAAAATCTATCTCGTGTTCACATATGAAGAACATTCTTTGCCAGCAGCCGATATCGTTTAGTTCTCCAGTATAGAACATGGAGCCACATTTCTCCTCGTCTCCACCATCAGGCTGTGTGTACCCCCAACCGCCACCAAAACCACTGATTTCAAGAGGTACTCCTAGAATTATGACAAATTGAAGATTCGGAAAATCCGTATCTTGTGTTTAGATCCTCGGGCATAACTCGTGTTCAACCAAGTTATATGTAAACGAGCTGGTGGTTATAATCAAGGCTACTCCGTTAAATAATTGTAATATTTACCGTTCTTTTCCTTATATATTACAAAGTACCTATGTGTTTGGCAGTTAAATTTTAATTAATAAAAAAAATATTCTGCTAAAATTTATGTTCTACTATTTAATATGACCCACAATTAGCCCATTAGCGGAATAGTTTTAATTCGTCTTTAAATTGATTCATCTCTTCTTGAAAATAAGAGGGTTTTGGCCACGGAGTACCTTTATAGATAAGAATAGTGTACTATGGAAAAAATAGATTTGTCGTATAACACACTTTGAGTATAATAAGAACGGTATGGTAAAAAAGGTATTGACTTTAGACTGAACAAAATTTTATCGAAGTTGAGATTGCTAAAGTAACATCATATTCAAATTACGTACCTTTAATCGTTTCCCAAATACCGTCCCTTTTATGAAATCCTAAATGTACCGCTCCACGTAAATAATTGCCTCTAATATTTTCTTTGGGTGCCTCCGCAGTAATATTTATCAAATACTGGTCTTCCTCAGGAGAATTTATAATGGCCAAATATGACTGTTCAGCATCGCATATAAGGTAAGCGTCTGTCCAATTCGTTGGGGCCAAGTGGAATTTGTAACACTTGCCCATTTCTTTGCTGTATTTATAATCTATAATATATTTTTTTTTAACATTATTAACAGCTTGGTTACTTGTGTGAGGAAGACAACTACCTATTATTAAAATATTTCGTTTGATGTATTTAAAAGTAAACAACATAATTATTTCCACTACTGGTCGCTTAGTGGTCGAAACTCGACGATAATTGTATTAAATTTTAATTTTAAACATCATTAAGGTTGTGTTGTCAAAGTCTATACTTTTATAATTCGTTATTATATTAAATCCACACAAAAAAAATAAACACTGAAAACACGAAACTTCGCGCATGGCTTTTAACTTCAAACTTTTTCACAACAGCCACGGTCATTTCATTTGTAGAGGTTTTATAGTTCGAACATGAATCAATAGATCAATAAATGTATTATAAAGCAGACTAGGATAGACTCTAAACGAAAGAGTACCTATTCATGTAATATTTATTATTTTTTATACTTATTATAATTTTAACAACCATTGTCCCTCAAATAAACCTACATGTTTAATAATTATTTAATTATATTTATTTACGTCCGTTACTTCATCAACTATCTATTATATACCGTATGGTTTACATGCAATAATAATACAAACAGGGAAATCCTAGGGATTTTCCCATTTGCAGGAAAATCAATAACATGCTAGACATATTATACACTTATCAGGTTAATACTTAGTACGCTTATACACCCGTATATCTATCATATATCAATCAATAAGTTAACACAAAAAAATTGTATAGAAAGTTCTTAATTGGAAGCAAAGACTTTCTGGTTTTTGCTTCAATCTATTAGCGGCCCAGTGTAGGCAGATCTTAATTTGATTTAAGAGATTGTCCTCGTGACAAGGAGGCCTATACGTGAAAACTTTTATATTTCTGTGCGAATTGCCAGAGGAATTACAGGCC
The DNA here is from genome assembly GCA_003671415.1 of Megathymus violae. Taxonomy (NCBI): domain Eukaryota; kingdom Metazoa; phylum Arthropoda; class Insecta; order Lepidoptera; family Hesperiidae; genus Megathymus; species Megathymus violae. Next base: position 12,540,708 of record PDGT01000001.1, read on the forward strand.
AATCCATAGTGACCCCTTAATGCTCGAAGGCCTTCATTAGGGCATAACTTTTGCGGTCTAGTCGAGGTCAATGGCATCACGTGTCTTTCGAAACATAGAAGCAGTCAAGGAATTTTACCACTCACGGTCGGCTTTTTAATTACCAACCGTACCTGAGATTTGTTATTAAGTGATTCGATGGGTGACTGCTAGAGGTAAAGGTTCTTAAAGGCTCCCTTGCTTCGGATGAGTTCCTATTAAGCTAACGGCCCAGTTATTATAGTTTAATAACAATGATTAAGCCATGTTGGAAGTCTACGGTTGACATGAGAATTTCCGTTAAATGGTTTGGCGATTGTCCCTTCTTTAATCAAAGTTTTAACAGTGTATTCCAGTACTCTAGGCCTCTTCAATAACGAGGAGAAATCTGAACTCTACAGTGGGCTTCTTAATTACTTTTTTACTTTCTTAATTCTATTGTAAGTAAAGAAAATGACGAATTCTCACATGGATCAGGTAAGTTACAATTTGTATTCCACTGGACGGTGCCCAAGGTCTTCTTGCAAATGTAAGGATATTTAAAATCACAGTTTTCATCTTTCAGCGAACCGTCTCTTTGCATGACCACGCAAGCTTCGTTGTCACCATTGTTGTTTGGCTCGCCATTCGCCCAATTTTCGTATATATCTGATATACGCCTTCCTATAATAATATATCACAAGATTACTAATGGAAAATATTTTATTCGCTTTCCTGTAATAATTTTATAAGTAAAAGTATATTAATGAAAAATATTTTATTTGAGTAACTCATCCTCGCTTCGTTAATTAAAGGAGTATGTATATAGTATATTATATAGTAATTCATTTCTTACATTGACAGATTATAAACCGCATCTGAAACAATTGCTATTAAAGTGTCTTAGTTAGCCAGAGTACTATTATTAATGGAAGAGTTTAAAAGAATATTACCGTCTATAGTTTCGTAAACGTCCCTAACGTTCCAGCCAGCTACACCAATATATATCTCGTTCATTTGAGGCTGCGTATTATTCCACAAATCGATAATTCCCAATGCTTCTTCGTCGTCGTCAGGATAGAAGAGTCTCGCACCCTCATGTAAACATTTGACCTTCGCTTCTGACCAAGTTTTTGCCAATGTATGAATTTTGTAGAAATTGGTTAATTCATCAACATATATATAGTCTTTTCGGAAGAATTCGCCATCTAAAACGTAATTATTATTACCTCATTTTGCTATGGAAAACAGAGTCCTTAAGTTTAAAATGGAACTTATTAGAGTTCCTTATCGAGTGCACTGTATATTTTTTGTAGTAGAAATTTAAAAGTAAATGAATAGTAGATGTTGCTTTATCATAAAGGTAAGCACAACAAATCAAAAAATAACGTTTGTTAGGTCTTCATCTTCTTTTCGACTCGATAAAAGTTAAAATTTTGCTCGACCCGAACTTGTCCACTCTGACTGCACTTTCGGTGGCTCAGCAAGTCCTCATGTGTGCAGCTGTTAGGGCAAGCAGGACAGGACATAAGTGTTCCATTGTTTGCGGGGAGGCACCACACACGCATGCATCGTTTCCTCTCCCGGAAAAATGATCTTTGCTACGGCCAACTCGTGTCCAGAGCCTAGTTAAGACTTTCCATGTTGGCCACGGCAAATCATGTCCAGGCGGAAGAGTTTCCGAGGGAGGTTCACAGCAAGCAAGAGGATATCTTTCCCGCCACAATTCACAGCGTGCTGCTGAGGCATCGGATGTATCTGCAGGAGTTACATATTTCATGAAACTGTTTCTGCTCGGTAGCTTTTGAGTCACTCCGGAATACAAATGCATTGGGTGACGAGCATTATTTTTAAGTTTGGCTCTTTCAAGCTATTTCTCGGCGGACGTCTGCGGGCACAATTTCTGCCAAGCTTCTGAACCGGGGTCGGCTTAAGGCAGCCTGTAATAATCTGGCAGGGTTCGTTTAGAGTTGTACCCACTTGTTTTGCATGAGCGGAGTGGCTCCATACAGGGCTTGTGTACTCTCCAGCAGAGAAGGACAGTCCTTTGTTGGGTTGCTAACAGTACTCATAGTGTAAAAAACAATATTGTTATTCATTTTTATCAGCCGCTTCATAAACGTAACTTAAACGTCATTTGATCAATTCGGGCGTCGATCGGTCAGAGTTGTATGTATGAATTATAAAAATATTTATTGCGATAACTATAAATATCAACTCAAAACATGTTTTTATCCTCCTATTGTCATGTCTTTTTCGAGATAATAAAATTAAATGGAATACCCACCTAAACTTATTTTGTCTTCGCATAAACAGACGAGCGGAATCATTTAATATTTTGTAAACATTTTAATGTAGGTATAATTTCATCTGCCCTAAGATATCTCATTAACATTTAAGGTATCTAGGTACATTCCTCAAAGAGGCTGGTCAAATCTGAACGTAGTGCTCCTGAGAAATTAGAAGGAACGCCTCTGTTGCAAATATCTCATAATTGGTAATGATCGATTTTTATGCGGACATAATTTAAAAAATTGAAACCATTATATTGCTATTGCTACAATAGAATAACACATCGAATAAATAATATTGTCTAATTGTTAAAAAGTTACTGTTATTTATAAAACAATTCAAATGTTATTCATATATAAGTACCTATTCGTTTGTTTCAAGTAACTGATTAATATATAATATTATAAATATTACTGAAACTATCTTGCAATGTATATTTTATGTCATGTCAATATGTTATCGAAAGAATATGACTGTAACAAATAAACGAGGTCGAATTAAAGATATGTGAACAGTGTAGTTTCCATTAATGTACATACTAAACTATGTAAATCCTTACTATTTATAATAATGATTTCTATAATATGATAATAAGAGTATTTTAAAATTTTAATTAAAGATAAAGTACTTATGCTAAGTTCGTGTTAAAGACTTACAAATTGTTCTGGACTCAAACGCCACCAGTAGGAGGACAGTTAGACACTTAGACCACATCGTTATAAGCAAATAGAAATGCCCAGAGCAGACACCCTTCTACTCGCGACGGAATGTCGCAGTGTAATGAATTGTATTATGTATTTAATAACTACGGAGGTTTATTTCAAAAAATAACTCCATCGCTGATATTTAATAAACATACTAGAATAATTCCAAGACAATGTGTAAAAACATCTAAATAATTAGAAAATATATTGAAGATATTTTCTTTCTTATATTATACAGCGCATCTATTTATTTGACTGATACTCTATTTAAAAATAATCTTTTTTCATATATATCAATGTCAAAATGTAAGAAAGAAAAAGCAGGTTGCCGTTAATAGCTTTTCAACAGAACCTCACAGACGATCGACTTGTCCACTGAGCGGCTATCTCTATATCTTACAGTTTAGTAGACAATACTTTCATTATCAACATACATAAAAATCAACTTTATTGACAAAATATTTTAATGGATCACCACTTTATACATTCAAGCAACTGTATTAAAAATTCTAAATACAACTGGCTTTCTTATTGCCTTCAGCCTTAAAATCTTTCCGTCCCCACATTCCGCTCTTTCAGATTGATCCTTTTCTCAATCACATGAACGCGTCTTTATCAATTTTACTGTATGATCGTTTAAAGTAACAGACAGAAGTTTATATTTACAAAATAAATAATAATTTGAACGAAAATAACGTAGCACCATAGTCGTAGTATAGCGTAGTAAACAAGTTTATCTAACAATTTGCCTGTTGTTCAGAAACATAGACGATGGTGTCTCAATTTAACTTTCAGGATTGGAACAAACATGACTGAATTTATGACTCATTTATAACTCAATGTTTGTATGTTAAATATGTATAGTTTTGTTACCTTCAACAATCGTAACATGAAATTTTTCTTCACCAAAAAATGTTGACTCGTATGTAACTTGATATATGAAAATTCATCAAACTATCAGTGATTACTACTTTTTAAATTTCCTAGAAGAAATCAATTATCAATATAGAAGCCAAAACATTTTTTAATTATTGTTTACATGAAACCCACCAATTAAAGTTGAAGCTTTGTATGTTGCTCATATCGCTGGTAAATATCTTGAATATCCCAAGGGAATTTAATCTCTTCCAGCGTGAAATAGAAGTAAACATGAATGTTCAGTACAGATAATTCAGTAAATAAAGAATACTGAATTTTCATCGGAATTTATAAACATTTGAAAGTTAAAGAATTCTAGAAACGGATACCTAAAAGAATAAAACGGGACAATAAGAAGGCGCCTGACAAAAATTAATAACAATCTAAGTCGGATGACATTTCTAAAGTTAACTATTATATTTCTCAAAGTGAAGCGAGGGCTTAGAGGTTACTTACGAAACAAAATACTCACTTAGATCGTACAAGTTACCTTCAGTATTACACTGGAGAGAGCTCAAGGTCTTCTTGCAAATGAAAGAATATTCATTGTTGCCCTTTTTTACTTTGAAAGTGCCGTTCCTCTGCATATGTACACAACTCTCGTTGCCAAAATAATTGCTAGGTTTGCCAAGCGCCCAGTTGTGATAAACATCTGATACTTTCCTTCCTTCAATTACGATCATCACTATACATATAATTATCGGTGCGTCATCTTCTGGTAATTATTGCATAAATCTTATCCAATACCCCAACATTGCTACTAGTAACAATCAGCTATAATAAAGTCTTGACAGGTGGCACTGTAGTTCAATGATTTGTTACGCTCATTTTATGTTTATGAAGTAAAGTAGCTCATCATCTTACATTGATTTATAATTAGTTCATGTAATTTAATATAACTTAAATACAGACGAAAATAAAAATTGGTACTGTGATAGTAAAATTTATTTACCAGGGATCGAATTCTGAATGCATCTTTAACATATCAAAGTGAGTATTAAAAAATAATTATCCCTTGTTTCGTTGTAGGCAAATATTGTGAGGAAACGCATATATATCAGAGTTTTGATAATGTTCTCTAAAATTTATGAACTTCGCTATTCCATATAAAGACAACGTGGTGAACGATAGCCTTAATTCCTATTTATTGTGTGACAAAATCCGCGCTCAGCCGTAAGCTTGCGACGATGAAATAGTTACATAAATTTCTTTATGATAGTTACATTTTATTATGTCAGGATCGATATCACTGTTAGATTAAATATATTATCCAGCCGACGTGTAGACGAGCCTCAAACTATCTTAACCGTCTGCGGTTTCGTAATGAAAATTCTTTACTTTGTTAACATGCTTATAATCTTTTCGGAAGAATTTACCAGCTAAAACATAATCATACAAAATTATATTTCAACGAGTGCTGATTTACTCTGTAATAAGTAAAGGATTATCAATTTTAGTACATCAAAAGAAAGCAATAACAGCAATAACATATGTATTGGATAAGGGCCTTATATTCCGAAAGTAGCCCTATTAAGCATTACCGAGAAATCGTCTGACTCTGCGCCGCTGTACCACTGTGTCGCATTAGAGTGAATAGAGTAGAACATGAGAGTAGAGGTAAAATACTGCATCAGCATTCTCCGTTTCCACCGAATAACGATTTCAACATATAAAATCATTTTTGGAGCTTGTGTATATTTGAAATCCCAGCTTCTTACAGGAACTGTCATCCATGGTCTCCTAAAGACTAAAGACTTTCCGTCGACGGTCGCTACCATGGAAGTACATTCTGGTTTCGTCTGAGAACAGGACTCAGCTCCATTGCTCCATATCCCAATGTAAGTGATCGTGAGCAAACTGAATTCGGGCTTGTCGGTGGGTTGGTGAAAATTGGGGTCTCGAGGCTGACATTTTTGGGGTCAAGTAATGCGTGAAACTGACATAAACATTTCCATAGTCCACGCATTTTTTGCATACTGTTGTTTGCGGGGTTCCACTTCTTTCCTCATTTAAGGTTAATTTTACCACTTTAAAATTATTGCAAGATTGTCACCTTTGTAAACTTTTGTTCGATGTCAGCGGTCGGTACAAATGTAAGTACTCTGTGATATTGACGGCCGCAAGAAGATTATTAAGAATGGCGGCCGGACAGAAAAGTTATAAAAAGATTGTTTCTGTTATTGTAATTAATTAATAAATAATTATATTAAAACAACATCACATTCGGTTAAACAAAATTTTAAATAGATCGTAGTGCGCAAACTTCCGCGGTTAAGCTAGTTCGTTTTAAAAGAAATCCGCGGAAAACGATACAGAAAAATAATCACATCATTATGTGTTTATGAACTGACCGAATAGCTTACTGGGTTCAATTTTCAAATAAATTTGCTTTTTAAAAACATAAATACAGGTGCATTCCATTTTTAAATTTAGACCATATAAAACTTGTTGAGAAGTGGCGCTGCGATTGAATATCAAAAGAGTTTTTTTATTTTTGACAACCTATTTTTCCTACCTTACCTTACCTTAATCTACTAATAGCAGGCAAACCAACGATCGGGCAGATTGGGCTGGTGAGTTCACTAGTATGAAATAAATACGAAATAATGTATCACTCTTAATTTGTCATTTTGGCTTAATTAATTAATTCCAATTTTAGGTTAAAACTCAAACGAGCAGACGGACTACCTGAGGAAGAAACGCGCGGGTGAAAAAAGCATAAATGTGTTTTGTAAAGAATATATTTTAGTGACCTTTTCGTTGTTTTTGGTAAGTTTTACTTGGTTTTTAATATACATAAACTTGCAGTTATATCAGTGAGTTATATTATAATATAAGTGATATAAACATGTTTTAGTAACTTGGGTTATTATAAAAAAATATGTGAACTCTTGGACAGAGCAATATAATATTCCGGACAAATCATACTTATTTCATTTTCTCCATTAGTCTTTCGAAAAAGTAAATCCATAATATTTCTAGGTACACGTTACGACACTAACAAGAAAAAACTGCAGGTTAACTTTTGTATAAAAAAAATAATTGAAACAGTTCAGTAAAGTAAAATGGTGCGGCAATTGGGCACAAATGCTTTTGGTATCACAACCCTGGAGATATGCGTTAAACGATGATCCGACAATAATGATGATAATGGTTGTGGTGCTGTGAATGGTCAATGCGTCGAATCACGTTGAAAAAAACCATTAAATAAACTTAAAAACTTTTTGAATATATACTGGTTCCTCTATTGAAATACTATACTATTGGTTGCTGGTGAGACAAATTACGTTCCAAAGAACAGAAGCCTTACAGAGGTATACAAGTCTCCTGGAAGATAGTCTGCTGAAACCAGTACTGATCATATATTTTTTTTTTTATTTATTATTATATCAATATAATATAAGAACTACGACGTCGGAGTATTTTATGTTCTGTTCCCAATGTCTTAACCACCACAACAAGGATATAATACTCAGGGGCGACACAACAAAAAAGAGAAAATCCGAGAAGGGCACTAGAGTTTTACTCTTTATTTGGAAGAAGCAGGTGCAGATAATGTCCTCAAAACCCGCAAAAAAAATATTTGGTTCACAATCTACGGACAGAATGGATTCTGTAGTAGATTGCTGGCAGTAAACATATATCCTTTCGCATAGTTACATGCCAATTATCCGATCATGTAATTCAAAGTTAATGAACCAGAAATATATTTAAAAAACAAACCGGTATGCCACTATTATACCGTTCATCGGTGAGCCGGGCTTTTTGGGTACATTTGTGTCGTATAACGGTCATACACCGTATGGATGTCGTGTGCATTAAGTTAATACATTGCTAAGTAAATAACAATATTTTCTAAAGTAATCATGTATAAAGTAAGATGTGTAACAATACACATCTTACTTTATACTTACATAGTTAAAGTGAACCAGGATTTAAATGTGAATATTAATTGAAATCATTGTATACTTAAAATTCATACATTTTTTCTTGTTACAGATGCTAATGTTAAATTTACATTAACACCAGTTCAAAGTTTTAAAGATGAATGACGTCACTAGTGTAATACTTAAGCTTGTGAGTTTTCCTGTTAATCTCGTTTATAAGTTGCAAATCAACTTTTGCGTATCAGCCTTCATTATTATACCGCCGCGATCCTCAGACGGGTGCTTCTTTGTAGCTAACATGATCACAAAATTCGTTTACGTCATCCTTTTGTTAGAAAATATTGTTCAAGTAACTAGTGAGTGATATACAATTTACAAAACTGCACAAAGGATTTTATTTTGTTTCAAACATGCAATCTTAAATAGTGAAATTTCTAATGTTTTAGACGGCCAGGTCAAAGAAAACTTCTTTCGCCAGGATTACGGTTACATAGAAGACACGCATAGTTTTTATAAAGTTCATACTTTGCATAAGAACTGGGTAGATGCGAAAACTAAATGTGAATTAGAAGGGGCTACTCTCTTCTATCCCGAAGATGATGATGAAGCTTTGGCGGTTATAGCCTATTGGAATACGACGCAACCAGGTTTTCATTGGGTGTTCATTGGCATAGCTGATTGGAATGTCAAAGAAGTCTTCGAGACCATCGACGGTGAGTCAGTGTTACTTACTATACGAGTGACTATTTAATTCCTTTTTTATTCTGAGTTTTAGAAGTTTGAGTGATACCTACACTCATCGTACAACTATGCGAATCAATGAAATTCTTGATGCCAATATATTTTACATATTTAAAATATCCAAATAAGTATGGATATTTGTAAAATGATATTTTACATGTTTCAAAGTAAATTTTGTTAAAAATAATATGTATTGTTATTATATGTTTACTTATCGTTTTTCACCTATATTATGATATTACTTATTGCAAATCTGTAAACAGGTTGTAGACAAATTTATATACAATTGTAAAAACAGTGTTTTTACAGTATCACCCAGCAAAAATAAACGGGCCAAGTACTGGTAAATTAGCAATATTAAATATAGTATTAATAGTATTGCACCGGGAACGTTTTGAAATATATATACGATTCATTCCTAGGAGTGTGTTAGTTAAATAGAAAATATACGAAACCCCACCGAAAAAGAATTAAAATGCTTAGATGGATAACACCGGCCATCCCGGCGACCTTCTAAAAAAGGAACTAACGCTTCTGTCTCGTCGGTTTTTTTGACAATGTATAATTTTATTATAAAGTTAATATACTAGCGTAATAGAGGAATACCCATCTCAAAATCGCGTCACCAAAACATAAATTTGCATGTGTGTGAAAATGACAACTGTTGAGTGACTTTTATTAAATTCACAACCATGCACTGTCGACATTAATGTCGACTATTCCAACACAGGTTTTTTACTATATTTTACATATTTGATTATTTAATTCGTTCTCTTGATTATTTATTACATTTTAAATTAAATAATATAATTCTAGCAACTTCTCTTTACTTCGCTTCATCTACTCTAAACTTAACCTTATTAATTTAATTATTATATACTATATTAATTTAATTTCGGACGGGATTCTTTATATTAACATATCTTTTTTATTTGTAAACTGATTGAAATTAAACACAACGTGATTAAACGGTAATAAAGAAAACAATAATAAATTTTGTGCAAGTCCTACACGAAACGGTATCATTTTCACGTACACAATATCTTTTTATCTTACACATAATTATGAAAAATAAGTTATTATTCATAAAATGGAGTATTCACTACATGTTATTAATATTAATTTATTTAATTTTAAGATCAACAATGACTTAAATAAATAATGTATGTGGTTGAAATGCCATATACATAAATATAGGGGCGTTAAACTGTAAATGGGACCCAACCCATACTCAGCTACTGAACAATATGTGTTAATAATAATGATTGAATAAAGAGAAAACAATATTATTATATTTCAGGTAGGCCAGTATCTGCCGTATACAACAATTGGGGTTATGGAGAACCCAACAACGCAGATGACAAGGAAGGCTGCGTGATCTTGCGCAGAGACGGTACCCTCAATGATGATAACTGCAACAACAAATACCCGTTCATCTGTAAAAAAACCTTAGCTACGTTGCTATGGAACAAAAAATGCAACATTCCCGATTTAAGTATGTATCTTATTCACTAACCTATAATATATTTTGTAATACTAAAAACAATGCAGTTTATTAATAGTTATAACTTTTATACTTTTCTCAATTATTCGAATTAACATATTGCATTTTTAAATTTCGAGAATCTCCGACCTTATTGAGTGACGTAGGTAAATTTGACCTTGATTTTGGTACTCTTCGACGAGATGTTAGCGTACTGTTACGGATGGCTCATGCAGCCCTCTCTGCTAACATTTCCCTACACCTACAACATTCCTAAGCGACCACATCAATCGCTACTCGAGTGCAGTTGGTCTCCTTCCAACTTCCCATCCAGACGGTAGACTTAAAATTAAATAATAATTCTTTTTCTTTAGCCCTCTAACCCCGAGACTTGTAACAGAGTACGCACGAACATTTGAATGTTTCGTTTACTCTTAGTGTGAAATACTTTTAGATTTTTTTTAATAATTACACATGATAAATTATTGTCATTAAAACTTAAAATTGCGGATACGTAGAATCATAAAACAATTAAAAGGTATTAAAACTCTTCACACTACATAATAGGATGAGTTAAAAACGCGTGCGATGATGACGTCATGTAACTAATTACACTATGTTTGAATGTTTTAAATTTTACCTCACATTTAAGTACTTTTTAATTATTGATTAAAGTGTTTACAAGTCAATATGTTGACTCTAAATTCGTACTGGTTTGGTTTGTTTTGGTATTCGGACTTAAGGTTAAGAGACCTTGATCTGATGTCGACATATAAGGTACATCACAAGATTATCACCGCCTACAGCCACGAAACATAGGAGCGGCTATTTAGTCAACTTATTGATATCGATATTGACTTGACATAATTGAAAGCGATTTTAATATATTTTACACTATTCAAATGGTAAAATTGACGGAACAGATGCTTTTGATGTAACAGAAGAATTTATATTACTTTTAATATTTACCAAAAAAATAATAATAATTCTAATTAAAATCCTTATTTCAGACAGTTTCTATAGTTATAGTTTTTCATAGTAATTGATTAATTATAAAGTTACTTAATTTCTATATTAATATAGGTCAGGAAAGAGAGAAATAAGTGAATAATAAAAAAAACCGTAAAATCATACAACATGAACAATTTCGTAAAATAATTATGCACAATAATGGTACACAATTGTCATGCCAAACGCAAAATTTATTTCACGACAAAAAATATTTGGCTGTAGGTACCCTCAAAACCAAACAAATTTTTATGCGACCTACTTATCGATCAATATCTCACTAGTCTGGTTCCTAGTTCGATTGATCGAACTGCTGACAATTCTTTTAGTATAATTACACATTCGCTTTCGTTTGCAATAATTATACGTTGTCATATTTTTAGATTACGTGTACAATGGCAAATTGCGCAGATGTTACAAGTTTCACCTGATGCCGCGTAATTGGACGGACGCGCATACCGTGTGCAACGCGGAGCAATCATACCTGGCCGTCATCAACTCTGAGGAGGAGCGCGCCCATCTGGTCAACATCACCGCCTCTGCACCCAAGGACTCGGTCGTTGGCGATTACTTGTACGGTGGGGTGCATCTGGGTTTCCACAACAAGAACGGCTGGGTCACTGTTAAAGGTTTGTATCGAGCAACATGTCCAAAACCCTGAAAATATAAATTCATATTCAGAATACTTAAATATTGAAAATATCTTTCGTTTTGCCACTTTGTCTTTATTTCAATCACTGGCAAATTCGCCACTGCCCCTCGTAATATACTTCCAGGACTTCTGTTCTATAAGGTTTCGCTGAAATTAAATAAAATATATATGGTAGATCGATGATGAGCAAATACAGTTACCATCCACGAGCCCGCAAGTAAAATTCAATAGTATCCGCATAGGTCCACAGTTGGATAATGTAATAAGCTATGATGAATGTAACAAATAATAAATAATAAAATTGTTTAGGCCATCGAATTTATATAAAACATATATGTATTCATAATAATTTTAATTAAACTACGTTAACTATATGTGCATTAATATGCACGAATTACGGAACAACGCAAAATAATACTATCCATAAAGGCGAAGACGTGGAAAAGATTTAATTAGTAAAATTTTATTGAAGTATTTTTATGTATATATTAATAGCCGACAAACGAGTAGACGAACCACCTGATGGTAATTGGTTACCGTCCGTTACATTAATAACACAAAAGGCATCATTGATACGTTTGTCGGCTAGAAAAGAATAAAGAAAGAAGAAGTATTATCATTCTACCAGTCGGTGCCCAATACAATCAATCTGATGTCATTCTGACGTCAGTTATGGTCTTAACTGATGCAAGAATAAATATAATACTTCAAATTATTACGGCGTAAAAATTATTAAGTATTGTAACTTAGAAATGTCTGTTTTATGGTGGTATATTTATCTAAGAAGTTATTTTAAACGTATGTACTTTATAAAAGGATACTTGTTTGAAAAATTATAAAATATAATCGGTCGCCACCTATACTGTAATTTAAAAATTGCCAAAAAAAACATTTAATTTTTTCAAAATTTTAAGGTGTTCCACTTCACGAAAGCGGTTACAACCGTTGGGCCAACCAGCAACCCGACGGAGGCGTCACCGAGACCTGTGGCTCCATGTTCTTCTCTGGAGAGCTCAATGATATCGGCTGCTTCCAAAAAATGTTCTTCATATGCGAACACGAGGTGCAAATTCGCACCGAAGACATAGTTTACAAATTTGGAGACGAATCTAAAATTGAAGATAGTATTGCTAAAGTTTTCGGAACTCCAGCTACGAAGACTTAGTTAATTGTTTAAATTTATTTTAGGTTATTTTAGCATTTCTATAGATTTCCTGTTTGTGAATAACATGCAGGCTGTATGTATCTATTCAGTAGTGATGGCTACATTTTGTTGATGATGGTTAGGTTTACTAAAATTAATGACTCAAAAAATAAAAAGAGTAAGGAAAATATTGGTAATAATGAATTCAGATCAATAAAGAATTTTTTCTTTTCCCTACTATTACGACTTGGCTTGGCGATTCACTAAGAAATTCAAAGTGATGACGCGCAGCGGACGTTGTTAATATTTATGGTGTTGTTTGTATGGTAAATAGGGTTGTGACAACGAAAATATCAAAATATCTAACCAACTGTACCTACTATTTGTTACCGGCACAACAAAATATTGCTTAAGCATTACTTTTTTTTAATTTAACAACTTACAAAAACATATAAATTGTCATACATATCAAAAATACATAAACATATCAAAACATATCAAAAAAACATCAAATTTAGCTTTTGCAATTAAATTTTCCTGAATTCGATTTCTTGAACCGAAAGGGAAAGTAATTTTTTTACAAGTAGCTATTTGACGGGAGATGTTATATTTTCTCGGGAGTTTGACAACCTAATTATTGGCGGGACAATCGAGAGGATTATCCACCGGAAAGCAAAAGTTGTCTTCTTTAGATTCTTGTATAATGAATAATAATCAATATTACATCTATTTAGATTCATATGTCGTGATATTTTTTGTTAGCTACAAACGAGTTAAAACTCATTAGACAAGGTTATTCATATTTATAGTCATGCTTTGATTGGATACTCATCTCACTCCTCAATACGCGTCATTTTACAAAGATTATGTAAAAAAAATCCCCGAGGTCAACGAAGAAGCGTACGTGTTTTATATCACCTGACGTCATTACTACCTGTCCCTGTCTAAAATTGATATCTATGGGTTAGTTAAGATTGTAAATTAAAGGTTACTAGATGCCGTTAAAACCGCTCTCTTTAAGTACAACACTTATTATAACCAAAGACCTTTCTTTTTTCATGTTTACTTAACGACTAAAAAATCCAGGGGAAATGTGTATTAGTAATTTGTCCTGGTCGATTTAACTTTATAGAATTCCATTGAAATGTTCAGTTCGGTACAACTCATTATCTTTTATTTCTGACGACCCCTTTGAACAACCATCTCAAGTAGTCGTGAGAGCTGTCTCTGACATTCCCCTTCTTTACAACCCTCACGCCCGTCAATATAGGAACAACAACAAAAAAACTCAACAGACAGGCGTTTTTATAAGATTTCACCGTTAAGTAAAATTAATAAATACAAGTATTATTATGTCCCGTTAAATCAAAATAATGTAATAAGCAGTGATAGTCACTTGGTTTAAATATTGCGCCTCGCTTTCCGTCACGGAGGCCCTGAATCTAATCCAACACGCAACAAGTTATGGACGTATTAAAAATGAATTATCACTTCAAGGAAAAAACTTTGATGACACCAATGAAAACATGTTGATGGTACCAAAGACCATTTTCGTATATTCTGTACAATTGCTAAATTCTTTGTCATTTAGAAAATGTTTACGTAAACCGATCTCCTTGTAATTGTAATTTAGTGGGTAGTTAAAAAACCACAAGTCGCATTTGTTTTCTGTTAACAACAAAACAAAAATGACCGAGAAATTTAGCATAACTAAAACTACTGCTAGTGGGCTCATGTTCGATTTGCAGTTGCTAAGTTATGCTATAAATAATTCCTTGTGGAATTTTACACGCAAAATAACTGGAAAAATTAATTAGTTTCATGATCATTAATTTTTGCAAGCTGTTGATTGACACTAGAAAAGACAGAACTTACATTGAACAAAGAATTAGCAATCCGACTCGGTAGTACCGTAACAATTTCCGTCGTCTTTTGTTACTTTCGCTGCAAAGGATTGGAGTAACTTGCCCGCGTCGGTGTTCCCGCCTACTTACGTTGTAAGAATCTTCAAGAAGAGAGTGAATAGGCTATTTATAAGTTAGTGCGTTCAACATCACCACATACCATCAGGTGGGATTGTTGTCAAGCATTAAGTTATTTTTAGGAAAAAGAAATGTCTTTTGTTTCAATTACTTTTAAGTTTTCCTTATGCAAGTTATACATTGTGATAATCGTATAATAATAGTATATTTCAAATGTTTAAAATACGATCTTGATAAATTGATTTCAATGCCCATGGAGAGTTCTCTAGAATTTCGAAAGTCCGTACGCCAAGCTGCGCCAAGTATCGCAACGTACGATAACCCCGTGATAATTATTATACGGTGCCGGATGTATTATTAAGTTTAGATGAGGTAAAACAGATTGCACTAATAATGTACTCTAGTACCAATCCATTTCCTTTTTACTCGTGCGCACCGCAAAAGTCAGCAAATAGGCTGTTCCAATAAGATTAGTAGTATTTTAAAATAGGATGAGAGTGTGATGTGTCGACACCGTTCGAACCCCTTATGGACGGACCTTTAGTTTGTATCCCATTGACATTCCATTCCATTGCTCTACATTTAACATGATCCCCTAATGATACCTAAAGTAGCTTCCCCCGCGTTGGAGTAAGTCTGAGATCGTAATAGGTTCAGAACGTAAAAATGAAAGACTGTAATATTTTTATATTGAGGTGTAAGTTTATTCGCATAACAATGTTTCATACAAATTTCCTCATTTTGTACACACCTTTTCACGTTTTGTTTTGTAGTTATTATTATCTTTTATAAAAGTTGACTCTCTAAAATTTAACATATCATGTCTGTTCCCTATAGCTAACTCGCTTCACCGCTGCGGTTAAATCATACAAGAGGATTCACTAAGGCAAAGTATTAGGAGGAAATAAAGGTTACCATCGTACACAAGTTACCAAACAATATACAAAAAATTGTGTTTCAGTGAACACGGAATGGGCTCGTATCGTATAAATCAGCCTTCCTGCAACATTCGTACGTGGCACGGGAGCCAACCAAAGTGGACTCCTACACAATTTTTTAATGGACATTGCACATATCGCACTGGTATCGGCGACTGGCCACGATGCTGCCAGTTACACTTATAAGAAAAATTCGTCACTAATAACAACTAAATCACTTTAAAATCAATTCAAAATGTACATTATTCATCTTATTGGAGTAAACGAATCTAAACTGCTACAAAAAATTAGCAAATTTAAATACAAATGTCACCTAGTCCATCTATGTAAAATTAAACACTTAAGTATTAGAAAAAAAAACACAAGAACGAAGGTCACGACCTCGCTTGTGATATATTATATTATGCCTTTCATGTACATTCAACGAATGATAAGCGAAAGATATTGCGTTGACACATTAAAACTAAAAATTGACTGTACATTTTATATGTAAATATTTGTACATATTGCACTCTGAAGTAACAAAAATTATTAGAAAAAAATCTGTCGAAACGAAGAAAATATAAGCAGAACAAAAAAAAATATCTCAGTAAATACAAATTCAAAGAAATTACTTTCAATCACAACGTTCGTAGCTCGTATAATAATCTAAGTCCCTATGGCTTACAAAGCTTACAAAAGATAAATACAGAGGTCATTTACAAAAAATATACTTCTACCCAAATAATATAAAAATAACAACAGCCATCTGTACTTCCTTAGATGAATAAAATTAAACATATGTCAGACATATGACAATAGAATCTAAAGGTACTTATATACAAAGTATGAATGGACACGAGTGGACTGCTCCGAAGCCCACGTTTTGTTGACAGACTGGATGTGCCACGTTTGGTCACTGCAGTACAATGCTCGCTTGCCGTGTCAAATAAATATTTTAAAAAACCATCCAAGGGCCCAACGCTCCACTTCATCCCGTACCGTCACACGCCTCGCGAACTTCCCTTTACTACCCGGATATAAACGAATCCGGCTCTAATTATCACCTAAGACACAAATTATGTATATTAGGGTATCTCATTACTTATTCTCTTGTGAGATTATTACATACTTATTAATCTATTACAATTTCGAAATTGAATAATATGTATCAAATACGACCGCTGCGCACCGACGGAATCCGTAATCTATGAAGCTATCCATAATGTCACTACGCGTCGAATGATCTATATAACAATTTACTTATCGAATGGCAGTTATAATTGTCACAAACACGAGATGCAAAGTACACACGGGCCGTGTAACACTAAGAGCGTGTCGCATCTCACTTATAAGGCATCTTAGCATTAAGTTATTATTTTATTATGTCTTAACATTCAAACTGGAGTATAAACGTGTCACACCCTACCACGACCTCAACCACACGAGACGTGAACATATTTTAATGGCAGTGTGTTATCAATGCGCCCCATCAACAGAGACGGTAAGACACTCGTGACGTTTTGTGCTTCGTTTATCTATTTTAGATTCGCCTACTGCTACTATAAAATTATATATGTAAGTCGAAAAGATGTAATAATATAAGCGGACTAGCGCGCGGTCCGCGGTGCCAGCTCGAAGGTCGCACGCTCAATTTTATACGTATATTAAGAAATGCATATCCAAAACATCATTCACGCTATTCATGTAAATTTACACCATATTACGGCATGTAAAGAAGACACATCCAACGCGCACCAAACAGAGACTTACAATTAATTTTAATCGCATCAACATGGAGCATAGATCGACGATAAGAGATTGTAAGCAGAAAAATAATTGAGATTTAAACATTTATCTCGTTGCCCCACATAGTACTGCCAACATTGAACATCTTGCGAACGTTAATAAACATATTTATGTTCAATGCAATTACATCTGTCTTTAATTGAGCTTTAGTAAACGTTTTTGTAAACGCCCCAACCTATTCGTGGTCCACTGCAGGGTACGGTTATTTCCTTATAATTGACGAGACCTATTATAGTATACTACACGACGCTCCTCTAATGAAGATCGATTAGTGTTTAGTGGCCAACTCAACTGTCCCAAGAACCTATGCCGACCGAGGTCTTTCGACGTGGCTGGGTGACTGTTATGTCACGGTAGGAACCGAGAATGGCGGTTCATAGTGCCCTCCGAAGTTGCCAGTAGCGGTCACCTATTATATAAATTCACACATACTTGCTATCTATGTGCGCTTAATACGTCAAATATTATTCAACATGACAACTTCGAGAGATTTTTTTCTTTCTTCGAAATTTCCCTTATACGTATCTCAAAATTATTTTGCTACAATCAATCTCTTCTCATTAATCTATGGAGACTGAGGTGAGGTGTCGGCGAGTGAGTGACATTACTACGAGATGAGCGCACGATGCCACACAGAAGGGTACCACGGTCACGACTGTATATGGAAGCCTTCCTGGCGGATATTGTAACAACTACTCATACGAAAAGACGATCGAACGAAACAAAAGATGAAAATGCCCACAAGTAACGGAAACATGCTTAACGTATGCTTTGACACTTAGGGGTAATTGAGATCGATTAATTTTATTTTTTATATACTATGATATTCCATAACAATGTAGGTACATAGTACAGGTAACGCGAAATAAGGCATTTCGTACGGTTTTATCGCTTATGGGCAGTTATATTTTTTTTTTGTTATAATTTCTCTTTTGTGTATTTATTTATAATATTAATTTGTAGCTCTTATTGAATCCAAGTTGCCTTAAATTATCGTAAGAGGCAGGTTTGGTTTAATATTCAAACAGAAGATAGCATTGCATGCATGTTACAACTACCCTCATATACATTTATAACACCTACTATTCCAATATTGTTCCCATGTCGTAAGCTCAGCTGAATATGAAAGTGAAATTTGTCCCTTTTTTTTTTGTAATAAATATAGAATCAATATATCAGCTGCCATTGTCAACTAAGCTAGTAGCTAGAGTACATAATTAAAATTAAAATAACTACGGGGCAGAGTGTACGGGGACAACAATTCTAATCTCCACCTACATAACAGCTGCCAACTGACAACATACATGCAATGTTATGTATAAACACAGTAATAATAACAGTATATGTAATTAAAACACTAGTAGTACAATAGAAAATAGTGTCAACCAAACCTGTCTCTGGTAATCCTAAATTTAGTTCACAATGAGACATTTAGAAGTTCAGAACGTTCCACACCTACTGCGAATACTACTGTACATTGCACGACGTTACCTATTATTTGGCCTTTTAATAACTGGATGTTAAAAGATTCCGAGCGCCGTCAAATAACAGGTCTTCAGTACGGTAGTGTTCGCGAACGTCAAATTAACTTAACATCGATTCGGTGCATATATTGGTAAGGTGGCGGTCATAATAAAACTGAACGGCGACGACAGTAGAACTATTACATGTAATAAGACACACTTATCTCAGACTACGTAAGATATTTCAACACATTTATAATTGTAATCACAGCATAATAAATTAAAATTATCCGTTAAATCGAGTGACGCGGACGCAGTACGCGGGACAATGGAACACGAATCGGAACTAAAAACGGACACGATAACACCTCAGACATAAACTATACAAAAACAAACATTCCTAAATCAACAACGTCCGCTCGCCGGCCGTGGAACTTTCACTGCGAACGTTTCCACATAATACAGTAGAAAATGGCGATCAACCGTTAATTTTGGTAAATAAACACAACTATTAACTTTTCATCCAATAGATTCATCTCTTCATATATTATTTTAATTATAACTCTCGTAGTGTACGTACGTACGTATGCGTAATTTAGGAGGTGTACTTATATAACGAACTTACGATACGCTCGTATCCGAGTGACCAACTCGGTATCCAGTCGTAAGGGAACAAACGCGGGCATCGCGCGTCGACCGCAACGAGGTAGGTCGTTTCGACCGACGCGGCGCCCGTTAACGATCAACACTAAATATATTCTCCAACGTTCAACATCACATATATTCACTAATCTCGCACACATCGCCGTCGGTCACCGAATACGTACGAAGCCCGAGTCGACTCGAGCGAACCGTCCTTATAAATATCACGTCCGACAGTGTCCGTGCACTTCACTAAAACTAGGCAGTCTATGAGTTCTCTCCGGGGGGTCGAGGGGCGCGCGGCTAGAGCTGCGGGGGTTTGGTGATGGGGAGCGGCTGCGTCGTGACGTCGGCGACGTCCCAGATCTCTTCCAGAAACGGTGGTAGCTTTCTGTTTTTTAGTTTGAGCGAGATGCACATGTTGGAGTTCTGCATGCCGAGGGTCCGAAGCTCGGAGAGGACGGACAGGATCTTCCCGTATACGATGGAGCAGCGCGGCGAAGCGCTCAGCTGGTTCAAGATGTACACCCGCAACGTGTTCAGGTAGTACCGCTGGATCTCTTCTACTAGTTGCGGATGTTCCAGACCTGGTCGATCTGCAAATTAATATCACTGGAGTACATTCTAATTATAATAGTCATATATTTATAAAATATTTAAATTAAACAAATGTATTAAATATTGTTAATTTTTCTACATAGATTTACACATATTTCAGTATGGAAAAAATATCTATTCAGACATTTTCTTTATTGACCCAAGAGCGGTAAAAACGTACAGTACTGTACTGGTACTGTCGTAAATCACTTTCTGTGTAGAATGCAAAGACAAATTTTGGCTTACAACTGTGAAACGAACTTCACACATCGGTGTTCTCACATTGCTATGACATGGGGACCTTCAAGCGACGTCATGCCTTTTTGTCCAGCAACACACTGATGTCGCCCCAAATGTTACGAATGTCAACGGGCGGCGTTAACCACTTGTCACCAAGTGACCTATCAGCTCATTTACCTTTTTTATGTACAAGAAGTCAAAATTTGACAGTTATGCTTATATAATTATTGTGAGCACGACAAACTCGAGTTCATACGAATCCGGCATGCTTCATTCACTAATGCAGTGGTCACTGGTTTTGGTGAAGGAAACCTCGGTACCTTAAAGTGCTCTATAATATTCTTCATCATCATCATCATCATCTCAGCCGGACAACGCCCACTGCTGGGCATAGGCCTCCCCCAAGGATCTCCACAACGATCGGTCCTGCGCTGCCCTCAGCCAGTGGCTACCCGCGACCTTCACCAAATACTCTTCAAGCAGCGTGAATTCTGCCAATACCCACTAGATCAACGTGGATAATTATGACCTTAGCCGCTCTCATCACGAGAGGAGAACAGAGTCCAGCAGCGAGATATTTATGAGTTGTAATGACGATAATATTTGCTCATGAATCGTCATTTAAGAAGCATCACATGCGCAATCACGCCGACGATCCGCCGTCCAGTTTCCGTAGAGACCGCCCCGTCCTCACCTGAGAAGATGACTATGGCCGTGAGCAGAGCGTAGTGCACGTTGTCCATCGACATGTCGTACATGCAGCGACAGAAGTGCAGCAAGTCTTCAATGACGTACGCCATGCCGGCCTTGCGGTAGTTGTCACGGGTGTACGCCTGGTTGGTGGCGAACAGCACGCTGTCGCTCGCCGCGTCGTACCGTCGCGCCACACGCAACATCATCACTTCGCTCGAACACGCCTGGAAACATGCCGTAGTATTGCTTTGAAATTTTGGTCGTGGGGAGGGAGCGCTACGGTTGAAAGATCTGATGTCAACAACAGGTGGATCTTTAAGGATTGAACCACCACGTTACCCTCCTGAGCCTCAAACCTTTGACGTACCTTCAACAGCGTTATCTGATCAGGCTGGGAAATCTTAGCGAAGCCGGGCAGTCCCTTAGCGAACTCCACTATAAGTTGAACCGTGAGGATTGTCATCTCCGTGATCTGGCGGAACGGCATGTCGGTGTCTTCCTCGTCATCCTCTGGTTGCTGCCACGTCTGAAAGTTAATATCAAACTCATTAAAATTATAATAATGGTACATGAAATTATCATAGACTTGCGATTGCAATTGTCGATCTCATATACGATAGGCCAACGTGCTCATATTATTAAAACTGATATGTTGATATTATTGAAAACGAGAAACACCTAGCTTTACAAAGGATCGAAAAGAAAGAAAAGAAGTAATCGTTCACTCATTTCTTGTTTTTTTTTTATCGATATATCGACACATCATTATGTTTAGTGCCGATTTATCTAATCTTTTTATAAAAAAACGAAAACTAAACCTACAAAGATATCATTTTTATGTGACTATATAATTTATATTCAGATTAAAATCGTTTCCGTTACTATTATATATCCTGTTACTTCCTCGAGGTTATTTTCGTTGAGGGGGGACAACCACAAGTCACTATATACATATGTATACTAAGGTTTTTATCTGTCACTGATTTCTTCGATCCAAGCACTATGATAGAACTTCACTTGGTGAGCTCGTTTATTGAATAATTATTATTTTTATTGGGTATATTAATATAGTTTATTTAGATGTCTTTATGAATATCGTACTTGTAACTAACCGTGGTTGTACGCCCGCGCCACGGCTGTAGTTATATTTAGTAGTCTGCGTTGAACATGAAGGGCATAACAACCTACTAATGAGGTGTTCCGACATTGTCCTCAATACGCAAGTAGCGGCCCAATTTATCACGTGTCTCTGTTCCAGTCTGCCCGTTTTATCAATTAACAATACGTATTTGTTATAACAATGTGATGTCTTCTAACATAGAATTACGTATGCTTGTAAGGTTCTACATAAAATAAAATTGTTTAATATTAACTCTACTTTTTCATACGCGGCAATCGAAGTTGCAAATAAATCGACTGGATCGAGACGGTCCTCCACAGCACGAGTTCATACATATAAATTACGGAATTGCCCTAGAGCGCTATGCCACGTGGTTCTTTAGAAACGCGTAAAAAAGTCCATAGGAGCCGGAGATCCATTGATGACTGGTCTGGGATTGCACTTGTCTGAACACGACGATGATCACTAAACATCACCCATCTGCCATTTCATCAGACCTTAAGATTCTAACAACATATATATTGTGTAAATATGAACTCTATTTACCAAATCATTCAGTAGTTAACGCGTCAACGATGGGAATAGGATTTAAATTTCAACTTAACTGGATAATTGAAATTGCGTTAAAGTTCGAATACAACATTTGATTGTCAGCGAGTACCCAAACAACATCATTAAAAAATCAAAATTGGTATTATAAATTCCAATACGGTAGACATATTTAAATTGGTTGTCAGTTTTTATAAGACGTTCGGATAGCGAGAGCAACCACGAGCGTGAATGAAGTATTTACATCTCAAGTGACGCTTCAATGATCAAGATTGATTGGTTATGGCCGTCAATATATAACGCCCCGACGATCTGCTCTTTGGCAACTTTATAATCCATATCTATACTAATAATAAAATTGCAACGGGGCCAAATTTCAATGAGTATTTTATATAGAAAACTTATTAATGATATAGACCCCAAAGAACATTGTTTTGAAAGCTTTGACTGTCAGTCTGTGCACGTATCGGGTTGAAACCACTGAACGGATTTAGATCATCTAAAACTTATATCCTTCATTCATTCATAAGGCTTATATCCTTATTGTAATTTATATTGTAGGTAATAATTTACAACTCTTCAGAAAATGACATCCATTCTCAGGGAAACGGAAATAAAAGTGATTATTATGAAAGTTCTGTTAAGACTATTTTTAGGTATAGCTATAGCAATAAATGAATATTTTTGTAACTCATATAACTAGGAAAATCGATCCCTAAAACAATAAGACGGATAGGAATGACTATTAAGTGTTACTGGTGCGCGTGATATTTGTAATCGTACGGCGTAAAAAGCCTTGAAGCGAAACAAGAGCGGTTAGTAGTCGATGAGTAGAAAATATATTTCCCAACATGTTACTTCGGCAAAAACTACCTACTGTTCTCGACAACAACTTTTGTCAGAACGGTTTCCACTAATAATTGTCATAACTTTATCGTAATTGTGTTCATTGTGTTCATCTTTATTGTTTGGTTTAGTTGGGAGTAAGCTTGAACCAACTTGACTCATGATAATTGGTAGAAAAATCGGCATATAATATACATAAGTAACCGTGACATAGGAAAATGTGTACAATCCACGAATATTTGGGTTTAAAATCTGATCTTTACTGTTTCATAACATGCGTAATGTAGGCATTTTCTAGCAGTCATTAGCGCTGCTGAGAACGTGCATCTTTCATTATATATAGGGTTATTTATAAATATGATAAAATTACGATCTGAATATTTTGAATATATTATTATTACATACTGCCAGCAGGAATACGCTTTGATTATCTTGAAACCTCAGCTGTTTTTAATCAATTTTACGTGACAACTCTGCCAGGATTTTCGCATCGCATCGCAAGATATGCGATGTCTAATGAATTAATTCGATTTCTTAGTTAAAATTACAAATTGTTAGCTTGAAACCTAACCTGTGTAACCCTTTTGAGATCTTCTTCGGACGGCTGCTCATACCCATCCTGGTACCACACAAGCCTCGCGATCAAAAACTGTTGGTTGTCCGACAGTGGGGGGATATTCTTCAGCCGGTTGTGCTCCAGAAGCTTGTCTGACAGAAATCGCGGGACAACATCGTGCTGCAAACATTTTAAATTTTAGCAAACTATTATCAGGTTCAACGGGAAAATATTACTGGATAAAGTGATCAGGCGTGGCAATAGGTTGTAATATTAGTCAAGAGAAACCATGCGAACCCAGAGAAGTAATATTGTCATGCCTGTTTATGCCATAACGGGGTTTTGACCAGATGTTTTAATTTATATCATTATAAAAAAAATTAAGGGTGTCCATCTAAACTATAAATATTTTTATGTGTTCCTAATAATTTAAGCATCATGCCACGAAGTCCTGCAATGTTAGGCCTACAAACCTGCAAAATCTGTTGATCAATAGCACTAAAACCTTAGGACAGCGATTGACTAAAGAAAAAACTACCAGTCAAAAGTATCAATGACGACATAACACCTCTGCGTTGATAATTTGTTCTCGCTTGAAGCGTTTCTGTTTTTTATCAACAAATCCATTGAATAATTGCTACTATAATCGAAACTTATATAGCTTTCTTCATTCGTCAAGCTATACGTCCATCAATTTATGTTCTCTCTGTATAACTGTACTTACGACCTTAGCAGCATCAGACGGTGGAGGATCACATCGCATAATAGGCGGCATGTGATCGTCAACTGTCGTCGTGCTGACTGGTAATTTGTCTTTTTCTCTCTGCTGTTTCTTTTCTTTCCGCTTTAACGCACACTGGGGCTCGGGCACCACACACTCTGGCCTCATGCCGACCGCAAGACACTTTTTCAATCTGCACTCTTGACACTTCCGCCGCATATACATGTCCATTTCGCAGGCGTGTCCAAACTTGCAAATGTACACTGCATTTTTGGTGACACTGCGCCTGAAGAAACCTGAAATTTACAATCACAAAAAGATTAGATTTTTAATAAAAACATTACAGGTGATTACAAACACATATAGTGCATATAATTTAAATTTCACATTTTAGTTCGAAAGGATGTATTAATTCTATATTAAAAAAAAAAAAAAACCCTTTTTTATTTCTAGTACAGACATCCGGCGTACGTACATATTAAGTTCGGTACTACAAAATTATATAGTTATGCAACGGGATGAGCAGATCACACATTTGATTGAAAGTTCTGTTCTGTTGACCAATCTCAGTGTTATCCTCTAAGTTCTAATTATTAAGGGATGCTGTTGCTATTTCGTTATCAATTCAGCAATATGTGATGATAACTCTTATATGGAAACACTTCTTTGATAGTTTTGCAATGTAACCGGTAACAAAAGCAAACAGCTTTAAACGGTTTGATTACGGTTTGATTTTTGTTTCCAAGACACATCAGGCCTTGAAATGGTCGATGGTGAACATAGCAACTAACATTAAATTTGTCACAGCCAAAAAAATTTAAAAAACGGTTAAAATATTACTATCCGTTGAGAAGTTCCACTCTTTATCTTCAAAAACCCTTATCATATCCATACTATATATACTGAGGAATTACTTCGAGCTATTCCCTTTCCATTAAAAAGAGAATCATAAAAATCGGTTCATAAACAATGGAGTTATGGCGTAACAAACAAATTAAAATTTAAATGCACACAAACATGGAACACAAAAATGAAAGATAAATGAATTCGCCGGGTACATCTAACAAAAAATTAAAAACTAGAACAAGTGACGATCTGAATTGCTTTTTAGATTAACTCAGAGAAGAGAATACTATTAAAAAAAATATTTCTCTAAAAAAATTACAACTGGAATGGTGCAGAAGAGGACACTTGAATGTTACATCACTGTTGCCACCATCAATCAGAACATATATTATATTTGTTATTTATCATAAGTGTATACCAGTTGCAGACTTAACGTCAAAAGTCTTCTGCATTTGCACAGGAAAATCCATGACTTACAAAAAATATATACGGGAGTTGATAAAATCTGAATGAGTTATGGTTATGGGAAATGTCGTAACCACACCTACTTTTGTCATGTTGCTGTTGCGTTTCGGTCATAAGGGTGCAGTCCCCTACACGCACTTTCATAAATTAGCATCCAAACTAAATCCTCACAAATATCAACTTTTAAAATTACTATCCTCCTATACAAGTTATCTAAGTTTAATAAATGCCCATAACACACATGACTATCATGAGGACCAGACAACAAGTGGGTTAAAATCCGTCATCGAGACGAGTAAATAAATGTCCATTTAGTTTTCGATGACGGAATATATATACACTTACGTAATAAAAAATAATAATATGACCACTTATAAAATTGCTGTTTGACTGAGAACAAAGATGAATTTATAAGCCGACTGTGTAAACCCACAAAGAGTCACTCGATGCCTAACGAGGCACCAAAGGTTGCTTGAAAGACGTAGGGCATTGACAGCGCCAAGAGTATCGGAATTTTTACCGTACTGAGCAAATAAACAAGATAGCAAACGGTGATATTTCATGCATTTGAACGTAATTACACGGACAACGTGCGGACACTAGTAATGAGGTCGTTATTGTTTGTGGCGGACTATATCTATTTTTATTTGGTATTGACAAAAGAGATCCATCTCTTGTAATTTGCTAAACATTGTAAAATAGACCACATAGTTCAATCAGTTGTGCGATCGCGTTACAGAAAACATGGACGCGTTATTCACGGCATAATCATAATTAACCTAAACGGTAAAATCACAATACTGACATCTTCACAGACTATGTCAGTTTATCGCTAATACAATAACCTAAAGCAAGTAGTATGAAGGTTAAGTGATACCCGATAGGCGATAGCGATTAGGAAGTATCTAGAAACAGACGTGAAGTAGACAAATATGCGTCGTTTCCATCGCAAGTTTATCGAACAAAAGAACTTTGCAAAACCACACAACAAGTGTAGTGATTTTGCATTGTGATCTATCTATATTAGTGAGTAGAATCAGTCATTGTCTCGCTCGCAGTTGGCTTACCGATTGTACAATGATTGCAGAGTCAATATGGCCACGTGTTAGTTGAAGGTTAACTGACGCCCGAATCAAGGAGCAGACGCGCAGCAGACGGTATTGTGACGTCCCGTCTCGAGCACAATGTGCACGCGCAGGACGCACAAAGCACCAATTCAGGATTGAATTGGCTTACAACGCAGGCCACGTTGTACGCAGCTTAGCGACATAAGCATGTGTATATATCATAAGCATAAACGGTTCGACCGTTTGTGATGCTCTAGTAAACCAGCTTATTAAATGGCATAACAACGTCTCATTTGCATGTGTACTTTATTCTTTAATCGATAAGTAACAGTCATCTGAAAGGGACACGTGAAATATCTTCATAATGGTTCCTAGGGATTAACGCCACCATACCGGCCAAATAATTCGAAGGTGTAACGTTAGATAACACTGTGGCCAACTTTCAAGCGTTTCCATATAAAACAAGTAATAAAAATATCAATTTCTAATCCTACATTGGAAAATTAGAGATCCGTTCAGGATTAGAACCTTTATTCGCCCAAAGCGAATACTGATTATAAAACCAAAATGTTTACTATATTAGCGACCCGCTTCGGCTCGCATGTGTGCAATCGATAATGAAGTAAATGAGAAATACGTTTACCAAAAAAATTTATGTATGTTTATTTTATAATATCAGTAGTAGCTTTTTAGTAGCTTATGCTGTACCTTCTCTCTCTGTAAGTTCAACAAGAAGAATCCATAATATCGTTTTTCAGTGACTTTTTCAAAAATTCTAATACATACAAATCTTGGCCTAACGATAATTATGAACTGAGCAAAAAAATCTGCCGTATCTTTGGAGCCGACCTAAAGTGTTGATCTTTGGTACATGCGGCAGTTGAAATTTATATATATAGATTAAATTACCGTTTATCAATTGTAAAAATTTATTACCTGATAAAAATGCAACGCAAAGCAAATTAGACACGAGTAACATGGCGTGAAAAAATTACAAATCATGTTTTCCACTTCTCTTTTTCTACAGTGTGACCACTTTGCCCTTTACGAAATTATTGCTATAAAACATATTGCACAAAGTTAACACACTTAGCGCCGACATTATCAGATATTAAGTTTATAATCTTGCCACAAAAGACTATTAGCACCGTAGAACATTAAACGGAGATAAATGTTTATCTTCGTAATAGATCTTCTTTTTAATGTAGACACGATAATTTTATTCTAAATGAGATTTTTTGTAGTTTTAGGACTTCCACTGATATACATTTTCAATATGTTAATAAAATCTACTCCTCTCTAGTCAGTTGTTATCGTTACGTTAAAATTCCTAGATTGGCTTAAGCTCTTTCGCAGCCTTCTTCTTTCACTGCCAGGCAATTATCTCTTCTCGTAATTGAGGAATACTGTACCACAAAGTATTGGCAAATTAACTAAGAGATACTTGAAAACTGTTTTTACCTTTACACCCTTCACACGTGAGCGCGTTGTAGTGATATCCAGATGCTCGATCACCGCAGACAAGACAGAGTTCCTCCTGCTGACGGGGTGCCGGACCCTTCTTTTGTCTTCGCGCTTCATTGTCTGACCTACAGCCGTTCACACTAGACGCCGGTGAGAGCTCCTCGCGACCTGAAACAATTATGCAAACAATAAGTAACAGATAATTCTGAAAAATGACATTGCTGATTGGGCGGGTTAAAGTGTGTGCTTATCTAGTCGACTTGGTATACGGTGGCTTATGATGTACCTACGAGTATATGGATTCCAAAGTCACTTGACACATGGTCATCCATCTACATGGTTACTTTCTGCTCTGGGATAGACACTCTGAAGCCCGGGAGAATTAATAAAATGTTATAGTAAATTTGAAAATATCAAGCACTTGCACAATCCTATTCGGCCAAAGAAATTGTGTATTTATGGGTAACAATAAATCTCTATATTTGAATCAGGTAGAGGTATGAAAGGTATTGAAATAAAACCAAACATAAAGCAGGGTAGGTAGCGTAAATATATTTAAAGATTCCTCAGATGGATCAAATTATATAAATTTGATCAAATTATATAATCACTGATGAGAAATTGAAAGTTATACTCAATTAGGTTTATCATTTTCTGCGTTTATGTCGCATCATTCAAATTCGTGATACAAAAATAAAGTGGATGATCTTACAAAAATCAACTTACGACACCAGTCGAGATTGGCTAAAAGATACAGCTACAAATAACTCGCCATTTTTATTTTGAGGTTCGGGAAGGTGAACAGATACGATCGTAGTATGCATCAGCTAAATGCAACGCGCAATAAATGAATACGAGTCCGGTGGCCCAGGGGCGCCGGGTGTCGAGAACTCGAAAACATCTAAAATCGGATGCTATAAAATTTGCATACATTTCATAAAACATTTGTCGAATCGTCGGTCGCTTGCAGTTCGTTTATTTCACATCTTTACCATCGGAGCAGTGTTCCTTCAACGAAAAGTTGTTTTCGTTGCGATCGAGTAATTTTCGGTGATACTGTGGACGTTTCCTGCCCAAACAAAAGGTGGTTAGTACGGTCGTCCGCATACTGATGAGACGTGCGCACACTTTTTGTATTCAATAAGAATGAAGCCACGTGAGCGATGCGCAATGGAAATTTAATCGGCAAATGTCAATCAAGCAATCGGATCTCCTTAAAAAGTAACATGAGACTTTTAAGATTATTGCTGTTACTGTATTGAACAAGCAACAAGGTTCCTTGATCTTGGTTCAATAACATTCAACAACAATTGTTGATCCATTCTGATGGTACTGTATATTATTATTGATAATTGCCGGATAAAATGTTATCCCATTCACAAATAATCTTTACATAAGTTATGGATTCACACTACTTAACTTATTAAGACCTGAATTAATTGCACGAGATTCTGATCTCTATTCATTAATGCTATTTACATTTTATTATGGCCATTAAGAGGCCGCAGGTCGTCGGCCGGAGCGACTGCCTACATTGCGCAACCGGCCAAAATAGCAAGCCAAAAAACTAGTTTCAATTAAGACCGAATTCTGATCCATGCGCGGATTCTGCGGTCACATACATTCAAATATACATTTTACCACCAAATAATTCAATCAAATAAGATGTCGTTACGCATGACGTCACTGATTATCCTATAAAAAAGAATAACCATGGGCCGCATGAGAATCAGCAAGTACAAGAACACGGGACGCAACATCGAAAAAGGCTGAAATCTAAAATGCCGCACGTGAAGTGTAGATATTTACACTAGTAAACATTTTTCTCTACAGCTAGAGCTAATTAAGCTTTAAGCTAATTAAATATACAATGGCGATTAAACCAATTGTAATCCGCGACACATAAAACTAGTTTAAAGTAATAACAGGCGGTAGATTTTGTTTAAAAAAAGCGTTACGAGAAATACATCCAAATTTATAGATCATTATTTCATCTATTACATAACTTTAAAAGACACGGTAGATACAATATGTACAACAAAACGGTGAACGAACTTTTAAAAGTGGTGTCAATATCTGTAAGAACATTGCATGTAATCTCTATCTTTGGTTAGATGAGGTCACAAAACCGGGAAAGATTATTTGTTCTATATAGAGCTAAATGTATCATGTTTCGAGAATTGTTAGTTAAAACTGTATTATCAAGATACTATTTTAGATCATATCTAACGGCTCCAAAGGAGCAATGATAGAGCATTTTCTTTCCATTCCATTACGAACGCTAAGAGTATGGTGGTTAACTATGTTTACACAATTCCAGTGCTAACGAGGCCAAGTTAAGTTTCATAATTCTGGGATCCATATTCATAGAAGGAAATTGTGCTGTTGACTAAGAGTACAACTAAAGCTGTCTTTAAACTCAAACCTAGGTACACCGTTAAATAAATGTTATTTATTTGCAATATCCTGACCGCGGTGTACCGATTACCCACTTATCGTAAATTACATTTCGCTTATATCAATACTTGTAGCGATATTTTAGCAAATAACCCTTTTGGTAATATATTTAATTCCCTGAGCTTCATCTCTATATCTACCAAAAATCTGTCAAGCGGTTCATGCTGTCAATCCTGCCTGATCAGCCAAATAATGACAAATATAACTTGAGAGTCAGTCTTCTTTATTAAATATTTTCTTACACTGCACCATTAACCTTTACTTGTAATAAAAGTGATTTACATTCAAGGACTTCGTACAGTCGGTAACTTTAATTGCTGGAACATAGATTGCTTATTAGCTATCCAACAAGGTCGTTAACATTCGATTTGTGCATAATTGACTGGAGGCATTAAATAACATTTTGTGGGTTAGTGACGCAACAGCCGGGCGTCGGTGAAAGTGTCCGAGATGGTTTAACTGGTTTGGATCACCAGACGCGGGGTCACGTTAGTGACAGACATACTGGCTCACTAGAGGAATGTATTTTGTCAATAGATGCAATTATACCTATTTATAGACTCAGTGGTTTCTTCATAAGTTTGCTTTCTTTTTTACAAAATCTGACTTACTAAAAGGAATTTACTAAGGTAAGTATAAATAAGACAGAATTATTTTAGTTAATGGAATTTAAATGAATGAATGTATTAAATGTTATTATGATACATGTTAAATAAGTTTTACTTATAATAAAATCAAAAGGCAATCAAAAGTTGAATGCACGAATGACCGAGTCAGTGTGTTATGCTATTACGTCTCAGCTGTTCGTGTTGCGCTCGCGCATAGAAGGTCTAGTTCGTGGCAGCTCGGCCGTCGTCGGACCGGGTCGAGTGTGCGAGCGAGACGAGTAGGTGAGCGACAAGTGGGGCGCGAGCGTCGACCGGGGGCAGCGTGCGGCCTTGACTCTTAAACCCCC